>CAJQZJ010000306.1:583843-705742 GCA_907164525.1 Lophiomys imhausi | reverse complement strand
ACACACACACACACACACACACACACACACACACACACACACACACACACACCAAATGTTGAGGAATTTTTTAATGACAAAGTGATATATAAATTGATTATATAAATTCATTTAGACCAAATAATAACATTTAAATTTGTCAAGGATTACTTAATTAAAGTCCACATAGAAATAATATAAGAAATAAATTATAGATTCTGGAGAAAAGAATTTTATTAGGGGCCTGCAAGGCCTGGTGAAATATAAATTATTTTATTTAATTATTTTTTTCTCCAGACCGTTCTTCCTTTATCGTATAGCTTTGAAAAAAGCATCCAATGAATAATCTAATCATGGATGTTAAGTGGTGCAATACATATGTATCCTTATACTCCCTGTCACATTATAAGGTACAAGAGAGACTGAGCCTAAAATAATCATAATTCGATGTTTAGAAATACATTATAAAATGACTTCTTTGGACTCAAGAGGAAATATTAAAATAATACTAATTCAATGTTTAGAAATACATTCTAAAATGAGTTCTTTGGACTCAAGAGGAACTATTAAGTTATTAACTCTTATATAAGTATTAAATATTAATTTAAGGCAAAATTTAGAAAACATTTGTACCATCAATCCAAATAACTGGATTGATGCTACGTTAATTATTTAGAAATATTGTTTTCAAAGCTTTTTCTTGTTAACATGGTTTCTTTTAATAGATTCTCTATTTCTTCTAATTCAAAACCTAAGGCATTGTTGACCCATTGATTCAATTTTAAAAATTAGGGCTCAAAACCCCACTGTTCACTTGGAAACAATGCACAATCATACAAACATTTTATCTATGAAACTATTTTGAATAATTCTTGTTTTCTTTCTGTTACTGTGATAAACCTTTTGGCCAAAAGCAAGTTAGAAAGAGAGGTCCTTATTTCTGTTTACACTGCCATCAAAGTCCAGCATTTACTGAAGCCAAACAGGAACTTTGAGGCATTGAAGGAAAGATCATAACAAAACCATTTACTGTTTCACTTCCTCTTGATTGCTCAGCTATGTTTCTCATACGGTTCAGCCCCAGCAGCTAAGGGTTGGCACCACCTAAGGTAACCAGGGCCCTTCTACTCCAATTAGAAATTAAGAAAATGCCCCACAGATAACCCAACAAGCCAATCAGATGGAAGAATTCCTCAATTGAGCTTTCTTCTCCTCAGATGACTGTAGCTTGTGGAAAATTGACAACAGCTAAGAATCTATAGTTAGAATTCAACTTAAATATTAATTTAAGGCAAGCTTTGGAAAATATTATTACCCTGTTGTGAGTATATGACAGGCAATATTAAAGATAATTAATAGAGAAACTTAACTTGAGAGAGGTTAGTTAATTTTGTTATAGTCACATAATCAGTGTGTCATAACCAAGATCAGATATATCAACCTTCAAAACACTAAACTTGTGTTCCTTATGATCCTATTTGCAGATATAGAAATATTTATGGACATAATTTATTTTTTGCAACAGGAATTCTCTGTGTAGCCCTGGCTGTCCTAGAACTCTCTCTGTAGATCAGGCTGGCTTTGAACTCATAGAGATCTGCCTGCCTCTGCCTGACAAGTGCTGGGATTAAAAGCATGCACCACCAAGCCCAGTGATATAATTGGTTTTGAAACTATGAATTCTAACTTTTTAATCAAATGTGTATCTTCTAACAACATTACTCAATCTGATTCTCAGAGTCTGTGTTTTCTCTTCTTTTTTTTTTCTCTTATAAAGAACAAAGATATATTTAAACACAGCTTTTCAATGCATTCAATCCATTCAATCAGAAGTCATGTAATGTTTATATTACATCAGTCATGTAATCTTAATATTCATAGTTTTAGGCATTTGCAATAGAAGAAAGTTCTGGCTTTCTAGAAAATTAAATATCCAGACGCCTCAACTTATGATAAATTAAGTCCTAGAAAATTAGGTAAATTGAAATCAAAAGTTTAAGGTACATTTCAAACATGTAATATTATTATTCCAAGTATCAGACTCCAGCCAAGCCTAGCTTAATTGGGTTTAGATGGTTTGATCTAAAATTAAGTGTCATCCAAAACAAAATCGTTATATACATCATATAAAACAAAATATCTATTTATTATTTTATGTAATAAAATAAACAAACCTTATTTTATGTATTGCAAGATTTTCAGTTCAGTTTATTTATGCTAGTATTGATAATGAAAGCTGACAAATTGTTTCAATTGGATATGACTTATGAATAAAATGATTTGGTTGTGTTTATCATTATAGAGGAAATAATATTTGCTTCATGCCTGACATGCACTTGTTTCTGAGTGTAAGAAGAATATATATATATTAGCATTTCAAATATAATATGGAATAGAAAGTAAAACATGATTTGTGTACTTTATGCAAATCTTCATGTATATGTAGATGAGCCATGTAACAATTCTCTGTAATAGACACATTCATTCTGAATATTGAGAAATCGAGCCTTGGAGGGATGCATCTACCTGTCTAAGATTGCAGCTACATGATGCCTGGCTGCTATTGGTTTCAGTTCTATCTTTATTTTAAGCACATGATTTTGCAAAAATGCTGCTTTTGTGCCCAATCAGCCTTAAAGTAATTCCAAACATATCTAAAATTGACAAGAGATTCAAAAAATAGGAAAACTACAAATAGTGTCACAAGGAAGATACTTTGATTATAATAATAAGTCCAAAAGCTACCTATTCCATGCTTCATTTTGCATTTGAGGTATAAAAGAATTATTTCTAAGGAGGGCTATTAAGTGAGCATATATAAGTGACTAGTTCTAATTGTAAAAATTGGTTAAATGATTTTGGTGTTAGGTTAAAGAAAGATGTTTAGGTTGAAAAGTTGGTGTCTTAGCTTTCTGTCTTAGACAAACACTGTATAAAGATCTCTGATTATGGAGCTTGAGAAATGGCTCAGCCCTTAAGAGCACTTACTCTCCCATAAGATTTTGATTTTATTTGCTGCACTAACTGCAACTCTCAACCTTCAGTTCTAAAGGATCTATGCCATCTTCTGGCCTCTGTAGGCACTGCTTGCATGAGGTGCACAACCACATATTTCAGCAAAACATGTGCACACATAAGAGAACAATATAAACCTCTTACAAAATTTAAAAATCTACAAATGTGATTAACTGAATTACCATGAGATACTTACTACAGAGACAAAACCTTGTTGTTGAAACATATGCTGTGTATTGTGTTTTAGCAATATAGACTACATCGGTACAATGGGTGCTGACTATCAATGAGAGAATATACAGCCCAATAATTCATGAAGAAAAAGAAAAGAAAAAAATCAACATTATTAAAGTGCCATATTAATTTGCTAGTATCTCGCTGCTTCAGAAAATTTAGAAGGGAATTTCTGCTCATTAAACTTCTGAGCCACCATAGCAAATTATAATGAGTTGCTTATTAAATTAGCAATTTTCTATAACTGGTATGATTCATCAACCTCTCTTTTACTCTTAGTTTTCAGATTAATAGCTAAAAGTGTAAATTGCTTGACATGGCTCTTCAATCAAACTTGTGTTATTAAGTGTCCACAGCCACTAAAGCATTTTATATAACTGATTCAATATATTTTTCCCAACTGCTGTTCACAAAACTTTCAGAAATTCTCATTAGGCAATATGAAAAATAATTTAGCAGCATTTGGAGGTAAGGAGTGTTGCAGATAATTTTTTAGACTGCATAGAGAGAAATAGCTCTAATATTGCACAGTGCTTGAAAAGACTTCCTGCTAAAAGACCAAGTCAAACATTTGTAATAAACCACCCAGTGAAAGAGATGAGCAAAGGTCCTAACTAAGCTTGGATTTTCAGATTTTATCACAGTATCAGCTTTGTCATAGTGAAAATAATGTTAGCTAGTAGAAGACCAAGTCAAGAATATAATCAAGTTCATATCATATAGAGATTCATGTTTCAAAATAAGTATCTTACATTGAATTTTGTTTGTAATGGAAACATATGGAATGTTCATATTGGTGTAGCTATATGATCTAATATACCTTAAATTTTTTATTTTGATTGTTTGGAAAGTGTACCTTTAGAGACACTTAAATGTTATCAAGCTAGTGGATCAGCCCATCAAATTGAAAGATGACTCCTCAAAGATAGAGGGACAGATGAACAAAGGCTGTTAGAACTAGATGCTAGATCATCTTGTAGATATAAGAACATACACAAAGACACACACATTAACACACACATGTAGTGAGGCCACCAGAATTTGTGGGTACCTAGGGAATGTCAGTTGAGAAAAATCATTATTTGTTTCATAACGGTTCACTAAAGTAACTGGGGCAGACAATGATGTCCTTTGTTTAGATGAAGAACAAACACTCAGAGGGTTTGACATTTGGTAGTTCAAGAACTATTCTGCATATTGGTTTTAGTTCCCCTTAATAATTTATTTACATATGTCATGTGTGGAGATCAGGAAGTACAGCAAAGGACTGGAGAAAATCATGATGTTAGAGACAGCATTACTCATAATCACCAAGCACATGGGATCAACCTGTGTTTGTCAATGGTTGGAATGACTAAAGTGTGATATATATACATATGACAGTATTTTGCTATATAAAGCAATGCAATCCTCTCATTTGTTATATGCTTAACTGGATAATATTGTTTTAACTTAGGCATGGCAAGACAAGTATTACACGATTTCATGCATCTATGCAATCTAAATAATTGATTTATTGAATGTAAACAGGAATAGAACAGAAGAGAAGACAACTGAGCAGAATAATAGTAGTTCTTATAGAGGAAAGAGATTTTTGTACAGGTACAATATTGGAGCAATAGTGTCTAATATTCTAGTGCACAATTGGTGGTTAGGGTTAACAAAATTGTATTATATATTTAAACACAATTAAATGAGTTTGAGTACACTCACTAGAAGAAATAAGTGTTTGATGTGTTGGTCATGCCAAATACTCTGTATAGATTCATATACAATGTATAGGATTTGTACATCACATTCTATCCCATAAAATGGATATTTGCTATTAAAAGAAAATTCAGGAATGCAGAAGTAAGAAATGGAAGTAGACAAATATGAATAATGATTTATCTATTAAGATTTTTGTAAAGAAAAAAGGATTTAAAAATATTTTGAATGCAAGAAGTTCTTGCCCTCATGTGACTGATGAACTGAGGGGGATTGATATGTGGGGCCTCCCCTCATGAGGGGAGAAAGAAAGGAGGGAGAGGGAAAACAGGGTGAGAAGGTGAGTGCTGGAGGGGAGGAGCAGGGAGCTGCAATCAAGATGTAACTCGAAAAAAAATATTAGAAATATATTTTGAGTGTAATAGGGAAGAAAGGGAATCATTGAAGAACGTACAGGTTTATTAAGGACTAAGTGAACAGATAAGAGTGAGTGAGCTGGTCCACACTGAGACTCATGTTTATGGACGACTGTGAACAGTATGCTTCACATTCTATGGGGTAGGTGTCGTAATAGCAAGTGAAGGGCACTCTGTTATAATTGTTTTGACTGTGGTTTGTTTTTGTGAAAATTAAAAAGGAAAAAAGTTCACTAAGCACGGAGCAAAAACTTGAAGGTTGGGATGTATGGATTAGTTCAGTTAGAGTGTGGACTTAATGTACAAAAAGTGTAGTAGGATTACTGGCGGCAGCGTTGGCTTCTGGAATTTGTGGTGTTAAGGACAACAACTGTGTCAACTCAGTGTCTGTTTCTCCCAGTCTTCATTCACCTGTGCGGAACAAGGCACTAAGCAGGAGGACCGAGTGAAGCTAGTATTGCGCTTCATTTCAGATAGGCACTGAATGATGGTTATTGAAGGAAGTGTATGGATTTTTGCAGTCAGAATGTTTGCACTACTTGTGCCAATGAAAGCATTGTCTGTTCACCTTACAATTTGGATGTAATTTCTTCCCAAATGGCTCATAATGATAGAAAAGAGAGTTAAAAGGTTGAACTCCTCCAGAAGTTTTCAAGATTTATCCAATTTCACATAACAATTACCTTTGGTGATGTGTCTTTGTTATAACATTTAATGTTCATCCAATTTTTCATTGCCCTTTTTCTTTGATGAAATATCCCTATATGGATTTTTTTCCTGAATAACATATGCCCATGTCTTGTCCTTTTATGACTTTTGTGTCCCTATTGTGTTTTCCTGTAATTTTATTAGTCAATTAAATTTAAATGTTTAAAATAAATAAATTAAATTTAAAGCTAAGCATATAGATAAATATAGATAAAGTAAAGGAATTAACTGTGCATTCCTGGATTTCCATTTATACTACTGTTTTTCACTTATCTATTAGTCCTCCCTCAACAATTCCTTCTCAAATTTTCTCCCAATCTTGTATTCCTTAGTCCTTGATAAAATTTACTTCTAACAATTGTCCTTGGTGTGTTCAATCATCCTTTGATTTAAATACGTGCTATTTTAAAAATCAAGTTGTTTCATGCACATTACCACATTCAGTAAAATTTAAATGTCTACACATTACTATGTATTTTATAGCTGTTTGAAAAAGAGATTGCCTAAAGAATTCATTTATGTTAACAATTTATGTACTAGTAAATTAAGAGATTAATTGCAACTACTTGGTTTCCTACTAAGTAAATTTTGGAATGACACAAAACATGGTAATAATTTATACTTATCACATACAATCCCATAAATTTGAATATTTATACATATAAACTTCTCTTTCATGATGAAACTACTATGAATTACTCAGAATACCATTAGGCCTGTTTGCAGATAAAGAAACAGAGGCTGGTGGAAAAAAGGACAAGCTCAAGGAAGACCATGGAGTATATAACCTGACTTGGGTTCAGAAATATTACTATAATGTACTTAGTGTGTGTTTGTGTGTTTGTGTGTGTTTTTGTGTCTATGTGTGTGTGTTTAACACCAGACTGATTTATACTACTCTAGTGATTGTCAGAATACATGACAATTGATTCTCCTTCATGACACAAGGAGAATGTGACACTTGCATTTATTTAATCTAAGATAATTGTCTGAGATCACCTTCTATTGTTGTATTTAAGTCCAAAAGCTGTTTAGGAAAGTAAAGTCTACAGTGCATACATTTAGGGAACTTAGGGCAGAAACTCAAGGCAGGAGCCTTGAGGCAAAATTTGGAGGAACCATGCAAGAATGCTGATTGCTGGCTTGTTCAATCTGCTTCTTTTGACAGCCAAAACTACCTCTCCAGAGATGGCACATCCTCCAATGGGCTGGGTCCATCTATATCAATTCACAATCAAGAAAATGCCCTACAGGCTTGCCAACAGCCAATGTGAAAGGGAGAGCTGACAAAAAACTAACTAGGACAAAAATGTAAACAGATGAGAAATTTGGCATCATCCAATAGCACTATATATATATATATATATATATATATATTCTAGAAAAAAAGGGAAAACTAAGGAAATTATACATGTGTTTATATATGATATATATATATATATATATATATATATAACCAATTGTGTTATTCATTGATATTAGTACCATTTAGTTCAAAGGAAGAAGGAATTTTCTCACCTCTTCAAAGATGTTAAATAATTACTAGAGGGTGCCTTTTTTTTCTTGTGTTACTTCCAAACACTTCTCACATCATGTTGTTTTATTCTGTCTCTACTATATGTATATCCCTTGAATATGTTTGTTCTGAACCTCTACTCCTTCAAGGTTTTCAAAATTCCTTAATTGACCTGTCTTCATTTACTTTTCCATCTCCAAGTTAAAGTAAGTGCATGTGATGAAATTGAAATTGCCATATTTGCCACTCATTTTGTCTCATTTTCTACACATACTAGGCCAAAATGTGGGTGATTTAGGGAGCAAAGCATAATGGTGATTTGGAATGTGGATTCCTGAATCCAGGCATTTTTGGACCCTTACTAAGATTAGGATATATAAGTCCCTGCCACATATTCAGAAGTCATACAAAAAAATATACATGTGCCCACATAACTGTGATCATATATGAATGATTATATAAATACTCATGATTTCACACACATATTGAATGCAGAACATATTCAAATTAAAATAACAAATTAGCTCACTAATTAGCCACATTTCTGGAGAAACATTTTTGCCTTGTGCCAAGTTTTCCTAATTATAAAATATGTTGTAACTATTGATCATGTTTGTATATTATGTATTAACACTTCATTAAAATGCTTTTATTTTTTTCATAACACATTGACTTTTACTATAAAATTTTAAGTCACCATACTCTAAAGTTTAGTCTGAAGTTTAACAAGTGGAAGAACCAAAAACATCCTTGTCCCATTAGGAGCTTTTTCATTTCCTGAAACCAATTGTTGGGCTCAGGGGAAAAAGTGGAAAATGAAAGATGGGTCCACCGCCTGCAGGTCATCAGCAACAATTTCACCTGGGAACAAATTGTATCACTTTCCCAAAACTAAAACTCAAGCAAGATGATTTTACTTTCAGTAAGAAAAGGACCACATCTACATTTATATGACCTTTCAAGAGACGATTACTTGAATGTGGACTGGTCATTAAATGGGAAAGGATTATTTCAGGCTTTGTAGCTATTTATTCTAAAAGGTTATATGGCAAAATTTGAAATGTTGTCCTTTTAAAATGAAAACAGTTCTCAGAAACAGGTTGAACCTTCAATGAATACTTGGTGGTAGCAATGTGAATTTTTTTTTGTGTTACAGCATGGAATGGTAATAAACAGGGTATTTGACAAAAGAATAAGGTAGAGAATGATTATAGATTCTTAAAAGAACAGATTGGAGTTGGATGTAAAGAGAAACTTTTGTTGATTATAAAACAGGATATTTAAAGTCAAACTTCTGGAGGTAGAACTATATAAGATAATGTAATATTTGGAGTATGAGAATCCACAGCAGTAGTTTTATAAAAGGCAGAGCTAATGGACCATGAGGAAACAGAATTCGTAGTCATGTGGTAGGTACTGTCACAGGAATCTCTTGAACAAGGAACAGGGTGAAAAGAAAGATAACAGCTTCTGAATTCACTAATCATATACTCATGAGAATCGGTACACATATATTTCTTTTTTAAAATTATTTTATTTTATTATAATATCTATTTATTACATCAAGTTACATCTCCAACATAGTGCCCTCTTTTCACCCCTCCCGGTTCCACCCTCCTACCCTCTCCTCCCTTTCCCACCCTTCCCACTCCTCAGATGTGGAGTGTCCCTACATATCAGCCCCTCTCAGTTCAACAGTCATATGAGGGCTACGAGCTTCCTCTTGGACTGGGGGTGAACATGGCAGCACCCCTGGAGAAAATTTTCCCATTAATAGGTAACGAAGTCTATGTTCCTGATCTTTTTGGTGTGTTGGTTGTAGGATAGTTATCCTGTACTATATGGCTAAAATCTAATTATAAGTGGGTAGATTCCATGTGCATCTTTCTGAGTCAGGGCTAGCTACTCAGGATGAGTTTTTCTAGTTCCATCCATTTGGCTGCGAATTGCATGATTTCCTTGTTTCTGATGGCTGAGTAGTATTCCATTGTGTAAATGTACCACAATCTTTTATCCATTCATCAGTTGATGGACATCTGGGTGGCTTCCAGTTTCAAGCTATTACAAATAATGCTGCTATGAACATAGCTGTGGATATTTCCATCTGGCAGGCTCTAAGACCAACAATCAATAAATGGGACCTCGTGAAACTGAAAAGCTTCTGTACAGCAAAGGACACTGTCACTAGAACAAAACAGCAGCCTACAGATTGGGAAAAGATCTTTACCAACCCCACTTCTGACAGAGAGCTAATATCCATAATTTACAAAAAAGTCAAGGGATTAAACACCAAGAAACCAAATAATCCTATCAAAAAATGGGAAACAGAGCTAAACTGAGAATTCACAAAGGAGGAATCTCTAATGGCAGTGAAACATTTGAAGAAATGCTCAACATCCTTAATCATCAAAGAAATGCAACTCAAGAAGACTCTAATATTCCATCTCACACCTTTCAGAATAGCTAAGATCAAAAACTCAAATGACGACACATGGTGGAGAGGTTTTGGAGAAAGACGAACACTCCTCCATTGCTGGTGGGAGTGCAAACTTGTACAACAACTATGGAAATCAGTCTGGCGATATCTTAGAAAACTTGGAATATCCCTATCAACATCCAGCCATACCACTTCTGGCTATCCACCTAAACGATTCCTCACATATATTTCTTAACTGCAATGACTACAGCAAGTGTGTGTATTAGCATTTAGCCTGCAGATTGGGATTCCAGCCTTTTCTGAACAAATTTATAGAGTAAAAAAGTAATTTAAAAATTTTGGAGCTTTTTGATTGCTTTACATGAATTGTCTCAAGCACAAGGTGAACAAAGGTAACACCAATAGACTTGCCAGAGTGCATCAGAAAGAGTGGATGAAACCTCACCCTACACAAGGAACTACAGACAAGGAAGGAATGTTGACAGTGGAGGAATAGTCTTCTCCAGGGGAGAGCATACCAATTGTTTATGCAAAACTTAAGAGTCAGGCCTGAAAACATACTTATGAGTAACATTTCTGAGACTGGGAATGTTATATTTAGATATATAAGTCTACTTAGATATATGCGTGTGTCAACAATTAATGAAAGAGCTCACAAATTTGGATTGAACCAAGGAAGACTATATAGGACTGCTTAGGTGGAAGATAGGGAAGGGAAATATAATTATATTACAATACAAAAATAAAAGAAAGTAAATAAAATGAACTGTCTTATTTTGTATTTTCACCAGTCATATGAGCTATATGTGATAACTCTCATCAACATGTCAAGAGGCTACGAGAGATTTTTCAAAGCCATCTCTAGTGTGTAGCAAAGTCAATTTTGAATCCAAGTATTATGATTCCAGATTGTTCTCTCATAACCAAATGGTAACCTGGCAAATTATAGAACTGGGTGATATAACTCCACCACTAACCACTTAGCCTTCATATTTTATTATGAAAGGTGATAGATAGCATTTTAATATGTTTTTGTTATAAAATATTGGCAAATTCATAAATACCCTGGATCTTTATTTATCCACATCTACAGCAAGATTCCAGAAGACTCATGCCATTAATAGGAAGGCGTTTTTTTCACTGCACTGAAATATTAATAACAATTTACAATGACAGGGTGGAGAATATTTATTGTCTTGTTATTGATTTCTGAACTTGTTTTTCCTTTGAAAAACATATACCAAAAATATTTCATACTGCTCACTGGGGTAAAAGAGCATGCATCTATAAAAGAATATTCACAATGGGGGAGAAAAATAAGAAACAATCTAATACAGGTTGAATAAAGATCAATTAATAATGATAAATCCTGAAAATTAAATGCTGTGAAATAGAAATGGTTAAAAACATACATTTTTAACAAACAATTTAGAATCTTTTTTATAGTAACATTTGGCCTCTTATTACAAATGCAAGCAACATTCTTTTTGCTCTGTAATTATTTTTCTCTGGCTGTGTGAGCAGAAGAGGTTTTGACATTTTTTTAAGCTCAGTGAAGCTAATGCTTTAATAAACAGCTTGTTATCAGTTGCCTCTCGCTTTGCTTTGCTTGCAATTCCCAGTTTTATTCAGTCAGAGAAGAATCTTTGTGGAACGTGTAAACATCTTTCATTCTGATAAAGCTTCAATGTGTTAGTCCCCAAAGTTTTCATATTTGGTATTTAATTATCTGTTAATTAAATCACCCAGTTTAGAGAGGCTTTAGTTTAAAAGGATATTAAATGTCTGACTCACTTTTATAAATGTGATACAGTGTCAACTTCTATGCAACAAAGGAAGTAAGCATATAGGAACATGCAGTTTTCATAGCCAGATTTAAAAAAAAAAAGAATCAAGCACAGCTTGAATACTACAACTGATATATGGCACGTGTTAAGTTTCATGTGAGCTCAGATGTAACAGGACAAGTAATTGATGACTTTTAACCCTTATACGATATGTACTATTATATAAGACATATTGGAAGGTTTTCATTTAAGTTTTTTGTTTGCTTTTGTGTTTTTTTTTTTTAAACGTTAGTATCACAGAGTTGAGGAGAACACTGATTTGACTTTGTTGCTGTTTGGCATTATTTCTTAATCCCTTTCCATTCCCATACCCTTTAGGGGTGAACAGGCCAATGTGTCTAATTGTTCCCTCAGATACATATGCATCATCACTGAAAATATGTAGCTCTGGACTCACTGCATGTCTAGCTACATTTTAAATTACAATTTTGGTAAATAAACTATTATATCATATTGCAAAATAGTTATAATATTTTTTATTACTATAGTATAATGTTGTGCCAATTTCACATCTTTCGTATGTGCATCTCTTTCTATACCTATGTTACTGCCAATTGAGTTCAATAAGACCCATCTTCATAGTTGTCATCGAATGACATGTCACATTTTTTGTCATACATTGTTCATGGTGAACGAGACATTTCAAGAGGTACATTTTCTAAATATTTATTTTTATTTTATATATGTAATTGTTTTATATGCATCTATGTGTGTGTACTTGGTGCCTGCCTTGTGTCCAAAGAGGCCAGATGACGGCATCAGAGTCTTTAAAACTGAAGTTAACTACATTTGTCAACTACCATGTGGGTATTGAGATTTGAACCAAGGTCTTCTCCCAGAGCAAGTGCTCTTAACCACTAAGCTATCTCTCTAGATTCTCAAGAAGTACTTTTGTAAGAACAGCTTAAAAGTAGAATTGACTTCCATTGTTTCACAATGTCTCCTTTTAAAATAAATCAATTGAGACATTCTAGTTAGTGAAATCAAGGTAACATGGTCATTTTGTATTTCTTTTTGTCCTGGCTGTGCTTAATGTTCATCAAAGGTAATACCTACTCTTACGTTTTATTCCTCATTAGTTTTAAGATACAATTTCTCCAAATATGGATATTTGTGAATTAATATATGATTCTTCCTCACAGTCATATTATCGCTGTCAATGCCTGATAATGTTGTCACAGCAGTGGAGTTTTTTGGCACACTGTTGCTGCTTCCTGAAATCATTTTAATGAATTAACTGTTTAAAATTCCATAAAACTCTTCTATTTTCAAAAAGCTACTAAAATAGCATTACAGAGCTTGGCAGAGATAGACTTTTATAATAGTATACAGTTTTTTTAAAGGGTTCTTCAAGCAAGTATACGATATCCAGTGCTGCAAAGAAATACACCACCAACAAGCGTTTTTTTTTTAATTTATGTTTATATATTACTTTACGTTACATCTCCATCACAGTGCCCTCTTTCTACCCCTCCCAGTCCCAGCCTCTCCCCCTTCTGCTTCCTATCCTACTCTTCCAGAGTAGGGTATGCCTACACATCAGCACGCCCCCTACCCCCCCAATTCAGCAGTCATAGGAGGGCTAGGAGCTTCCTCATGTACTGGGGGCCTACATGGCAGCACCACTAGGGCAAAGTGTCCCACTGACAGATAACAAAGTCTAAGTTCCAGTTTCTTTTGGTGTGTTGGTTATAGTATAGTTATCCTGTAATATATGGCTAAAATCCAAGTATAAGTGAATAGATGCCATGTGCATCTTTCTGAGTCTGGGTTAGCTCACTCAGGATAAACTTTTCTCGTTGCATCCATTTTGCTACAAATTGCATGACTTCCTTGTTTCTCGTAGCTGAGTAGTATTCAAATGTACCACAGATTTTTTTATCCATTCATCTGTTGAGGGACATCTGGGTGGTTTCAAGCACACTGTCATTCAAACACAACAGCAACCTACAGATTGAGAAAAGATCTCTACCAACCAACCCCACATCCAACAGAAGGCTAATATCCATAATTTACAAAGAACTCAAGAAATTAAATGCCTGAAACCAAATAATCCAATCAAAAAATGGGGAACAGAGCTGAACTGAGAATTCTCAAAGGAGGAATCTCTAATGGCTGAGAGACATTTGAAGAAATGCTCATCATCCTTAATCATCAGAGAAATGCAACTCAAGATGAATTTGAGATTCCATCTCACACTTGTCAGAATGGCTAAGATCAAAAACTCAAAAGACAGCACATGCTGGTGAGGGTGTGGAGAAAGGGAAACCTCCTCCATTGCTGGTGGGAGTGCAGGCTTGTGCAACCACTATGGAAATCAGTCTGGTGATATCTTAGAAAACTTGGAATAGCTCTACCTCAAGACCCAGCCATACCACTTCTGGGTACACATCCAAATGATTCCTCACCAAACCACAAGGACATCTGCTGATCTATGTTGATAGCAGCCTTATTTGTGATAACTAGAAACTGTAAACAACCCACAAGGGTTTTTAATATTAATTGGAAGACCTAGAGCAGACATTCAAAATAGAAATTTAGGGAAAGTCTTCCATAACCATCTGAAACTTGGCAGCTATGTGCAAAGTTTTTTCTTCTTCCAGGTTTTATTGTAGGAGACACTTTGTAGGATGATGTGCTTTCTATAAGCTAGCTGGTGGCTAATCACCACAACCTCTTCTTCCAAGTGCTAATCATAAGATATGTCTTTTGGCACCTGCTTCCTAAATGATATTGATATTTATTAAACATGGGTTAAACTACACTTCACTGCACATTCATACACACTGACAATCTCTTTTAATTAGGAAAGCAAAGTTATTAGGGAATAAAACTCATTGTATCCACTTCTACAGATTATATATTCTTTTTCTTAATATTTATTTATTTATTTATGCATTTATTTATTTCTTCAAGTTACATCTCAGTCATAGTCCCCTCCCTCCTACCCCTCCCAGTCCTACCCTCTTTTTTTTTCTTTTTTTTTTATAAATACTTTATTTTTTTTCTTCAAGTTACATCTCAGTAACAAACCCCTCCCTATTCCCCCTTCCTATCCTGCCCTTCCACCCTCTTCCCCCCAGAAGTTTCCCCTTTCAGTCCAACAGATGGTTCCTTCTCTTATAACAGTAAGTATTATACAAAACAATAGATATAAATATGCCACATTTATGAGAGTAAATTGGCCCAGTATATCTTCCCAATGTCCAGTTTATACATATTTGGCCCCTGACTTTAACATTCTACTATCTAACCAACTCCATGAGTTTAAAGGTCTATATGTGACTCAACATTCATACTATCTTGCAACACACTTTTAAGAGTATCTTCTTAGATCTATAACACCCTCTTGATTCCTAAACAATTCAAAATTTAACTATGAGACTCTAGCTGTCTATTCTTCAACCACCTCAGAGACCTGAGAGGGATAAATATATTTGCTTATATAGGAAGTGCAGGGCCTGCAGCTTCCAAAACTAAGAAAGAACATACCAATGACTGCCTGGACAGTTCCCATTTTCTCTCCATACATTCCAGCATCAGTCTTCAGCCTTTGTGTCCTGTTTCTCTGACAGACATTTGTTGTAGAGCAGGGATTATGAAGGACTTACCTACCCTGTCTTGGCAGAGTTAGGCTGTCGACTTCCCTGCTACCAAGTTTTGTCCTTTTTGGACAGCAGTCTGTCTGCAGTTGATGCAAGGGTTTTTTTTTCATGCCAAGAGAAAGGCTTGCCACTAAGTCAACCATCTTACAGTGGAGGTTCTTCGATGCTTATCTTCTACTTGGAGTAGAATAGGGGGTGCTGTCAGGTGCTGATATGTCTCGATATCAAAAAAAATCTTGATTAAAGATAACATCTTTGAATGCCATATTCTGCAGATCTCTAGGGGTTTTTGAAGATGCCCTATCGATCTCTTGTATTTAGATAAGCAAATCTTGCTTGTCTCTTAGCAACTTGATTACTGGGTAGTTTAGAGAATATCTGTGATAGACTGTCATAGTAGCTAACAAAGTGACATGTTTGCATGACTAGGAGTTTGTTTTAACTATCCTAGACCGTTTTAGACGGTTGGTATCAAGAGGTCAGAGCTTCACCTTTTATTTTTAAGTATCTCTAGGTATGATACTATTGGGAAGCATTACCTTTAAATTTGTATCAATATACAAAGATCTATTCAATTGTGGTTAAATATACTCTTAATTATGTATCAATATACAAAGATCAATGCCTATGTAGCCCAATACAATCTTAATATTACGTCCATATGCAAGGGTCAATACCATTGTGGCCAACTATAATCTTAATTTTGTATCAATATACAAAGATCAATATCGATGTAATCCAATACAATCTTATTTTTGCACAATAAACAATGGTCAATACCACTTTAGCCAAATAAACTACTAATTTTGTATCAATATACAAAGGTATAAGGGCATATTCAATAATCTGCCCCTTCTTCTTGGACCTTCCTGTGCTATGTCTATATCTCATTTTTCTCAAGCTCATGCACTCCTACATAGGAGAGGAAGAAGGATACAGAAAAGGAAAAGTAGGAAATCCCTGGGGCTAACCTCCAAAACCCATTAAGACAGGACCATTTATCAGCTTGTAGTCTCTTCCCCTACATAACAGAGTTTTCAGTTATCCTTCAAATAACCAAAAAGAAGGGCAGAGAAACACCCTCCCCACCCTCTGGGCATGGGACATTGCTCTCTTAAAGTGACTTCCTGCTGATTTGGGTCGTAGTAGACCTGTTTGGGGCCCCAACCCAAATGGGAAAAATGATTAAAAATGTTAGTACACTCCTTTTATGTTCAGTCCTTCTGTTCTCAGCTGTTTAGATGACCTAAGGGGTTTGTAGGCAGAAGCTGATCTTGCAGGTTTCACTGAGGTTCCTGT
Organism: Lophiomys imhausi; assembly: GCA_907164525.1. NCBI lineage: Eukaryota > Metazoa > Chordata > Mammalia > Rodentia > Muridae > Lophiomys > Lophiomys imhausi. Next base: position 688,979 of record CAJQZJ010000306.1, on the reverse strand, counting down.
CAGGGCATTGTGTAGAGCTGAGCAGTCCCAGTGACATTGGATTGCTGTGGTGGTTGCAGGCCTCCGATGGAGACAGCTATTGAGGAAGTCTGCCAGGCAGAATCAACTGGGTCACTCGTCCTCCTTGGTGCCTGATTCTGCTCTCTGCTGAGGTTTCCGCTGTCCAGCCGTCCCCGGGCTCCCCTAATGGACGCTTCGATTCTCCTGGAACGATAAGAACAGAGCCCTGCCCCAATCCCAACCCTAGGACAATTGCCCTCTTTTTTTTTTTTCTGGGGGGGGGGGATGGGGGGGCTAGGTAGTACTTCTCCTGAAGCAAATTTGGCCTTCTGACAACATACAAAGCGTTATCTTTCAATCCGGGTTAAAGAAGAAATCATTCTGTCACCTTGGAGCTAAACCAGCTTTATATATATAGTGTATATATATATAAAGTGTATATATTTTGAGATCCCAAAGGACAATCTGCCTGCATCGAGACGGCCTTTTGTAAGTAGCCTCCAAACCTAGGTCCCTCCAAATCCCATGTGTGTGTCTCTGAACTCTAATTATTGGGATCAGGGACCTGTGTTTCCCATCTGAAGGGATCAAAGATGTGTTCCACCACTCCTGGATCGAAGTCTTTCTCTATTTAGAGTTTGCCCTGCATCAGGCTGACCCTGAGCCCCGGGAAATGCCCGTTTCTGTCTCCAATGTGCTGGGAGCTGGGACCAAGGGTGTACTCTTCTTGAATGGTGGGACCAAGAGTATGCACCCTCACCACCCCGCTCCGTATGACTCCAGAATACATAAGACCACCAACTCTACGGTGCCCCCCCCCCTTGTCTCCGCTGAAGTCAAAGGCATGGGCCAATAACACAATTCTCTTGTATTTTACCTTAGCTCCACGTCTTCTCTACACCTGGAGGTCTGCAAAACCAGGCCGAATGGCTGTATCCTCTGTTCCATTCACAGTGTTTCAGCCCTGCCCCCTGCCTTCTTTTTTTTTTTTTTTTAGTTAATAAATTTATTTGTTTGTTGCTTCAGGTTACATCCTTATCATATTGTCCTCTTTTCCCGCTTCCCAGCCCCACCCTCCCATGCTCTACCCCCTGACCCTTCTGTCTTGTTCCTCTGGGGTGGAGTGTCCCTGCCTAACATTCTCTCACCACAGATCAGGAGTCATATGAGGGCCAAGAGCCTCTTCATTCACCGGGGGCCTACGAGGCAGTACTGCCAGTGAATGGTGTCTCATTGCTACTGGGGGAATACTAAAAAAAAGACCAACAAACACACAAACCCACAAAAACAAAGAATATCAACAAAAAATGAGAGGAAAAAGAGAATGGAAAAGGAAAAAGAAAAAAAGAAAAAAAGAAGGAAAAAGAAAAAGATAAAAAAAAATTATGTCCTTGTTCCTTTTGATGTGTTGGTTGTAGTACAGATATCCTGTACGATATAGTTAAAATCCTACTATAAGTGAATAGATGCCATGTGCATCCTTCTGAGACTGGGTTAGCTCACTCAGGATGAGCTCCTCTAGATCCATCCATTTGGTTGCAAATTGCATGATTTCATTGTTTCTGATAGCTGAGTAATATTCCATTGTATAGATGTACCACAATTTTTTAATCCATTCTTCAGTTGAGGGACATCTGAGTTGTTTCCAAATTCTAGCTATTACAAATAAGGCTGCTATGAACATAGATGAGGAGTCTTCCCTATGTCTCCGTGAGAGGTCCTTTGGGTGTATACCCAGAAGTGGTATGGCTGGGTCCTGAGGCAAGGTTATTCCTAGATTTCTAAGATATCGCCAGACAGACCTCCATAGTGGTTGCACAAGCATGCACTCCCACCAGCAATGGAGTAGGGTACCCCTTTCTCCACACCCATGCCAGCATGCGCTATCATTTGAGCTCTTTATTTTAGCCATTCTAACAGGTGTTAGGTGGAATCTCAGGGTCATCTTGAGTTGCATTTCTCTGATGATTAAGGATGTTGAACATTTCTTCAGGTGTCTCTCACCCCTTAGGGATTCCTCCTTTGTGAATTCTCTATTTAGCTCCATCTCCCATTTTTTTGATTGGATTATTTGGTTTCTTGGCATTTAGTTTCTTGAATTCTTTGTAGATTTTAGATAATAGCCCTCTATCGGATGTGGGGTTGGTGAAGATTTTCTCCCAGTCTGTTGGTTGCCGTTTTGTTCGAATGACAGTGTCCTTTGCTTTACAGAAGCTTTTCAGTTTCATGAGGTCCCATTTATTGATTGTTGATCTCAGGTCCTGAGCTGTTGGTGTTCTGTTCAGGAAGTTGTCACCTGTGCCAATGAGTTCGAGGGTTTCTCCTACTTTTTCTTCTAGTATCTTTAGTGTGGCTGGCCTTATGTTAAGGTCTTTGATCCACTTGGAAATAAGTTTTGTACAAGGTGATAGGTATGGGTCTAATTTCATTCTTTTGCAAGTGGACATCCAGTTGGACCAGCACCATTTGTTGAAGATGCTGTCCTTCTTCCATTGTGCGTTTTTGCCTTCTTTGTCAAAGGTTAGTTGGCCATAGGTGTGTGGATCCATGTTTTGGTCTTCAATTCGATTCCATTGATCCACTAGTCTGTTTCTATACCAGTACCATGCTGTTTTTATTACTGTTGCTCTGTAGTACAGCTTGAAATCTGGGATGGTGATACCTCCAGATGTTTTTTCATTGGACAGGATTGATTTAGCTATTCTGGGCTTTTTGTTGTTCCATATGAAGTTGAGAATAGCTTTTTCCAGGTCTATAAAGAATTGTGTTGGTATTTTGATAGGAATTGCATTAAATCTATATATTGCTTTTGGTAGGATAGCCATTTTTATTATGTTGATCTTACCTATCCATGAGCATGGGAGATCTTTCCATCTTCTAAAGGTCTCTTCCATTTCTTTCTTCAGAGGCTTGAAGTTCTTGTTATATAGGTCCTTTAGATGCTTGGTTAGAGTTACCCCCAGGTATTTTATGTTGTTTGTGGCTATTGTGAAGGGGGTTGTTTCCCTTATTTCTTTCTCGGTATATTTCTTTGTTGTATAAAGAAGGGCTTCTGATTTTTTTGAGTTAATTTTGTATCCAGCCACCTTGCTGAAGTTGTTTATCAGCTGTAAGAGTTCTTTGGTGGAGTTTTGGGGTCGCTTATGTATACTAACATATCATCTGCGAATAGGGATAATTTGACTCCTCATTTCCAATTTTTATCCCTTTGATCTCCTTTAGTTGTCTTATTGCTCTAGCAAGAACTTCAAGTACTATATTGAAGAGATATGGTGAAAGTGGACATCCTTGTCTTGTTCCTGAGTTTAGAGGAAATGCTTCAAGCTTCTCTCCATTTAATTTGATGTTGGCTACTGGCTTACTGTATATTGCCTTTATTATATCTAGGTATGGTCCTTGTATGCCCGTTCTCTCCAGAACTTTTAGCATGAAGGGGTGTTGGATTTTGTCAAATGCTTTTTCTGCATCTAGCGAGATTATCATGTGGTTTTTTTCTTTCATCTTGTTTATGTGGTGAATTACATTGATAGACTTTCGTATATTGAACCATCCCTGCATTCCAGTAATGAAGCCTACTTGATCATGGTGTATGATACTTTGGATGTGTTCTTGAATTCGGTTTGCTAGTATTTCATTAAGTATTTTTGCATCTATGTTCATGAGGGAGATTGGTCTGAAGTTCTCTTTCTTTGTTGGGTCTTTGTGTGGTTTAGGAATCAGAATGACAGTGGCCTCATAGAATGAGTTTGGCAGTGATCTTTCTGTTTCTGTGTGGTGGAAGAGTTTGAAAAGTAATGGTGTTAGTTCCTCTTTGAAGGTCCGGTAGAATTCCGTGCTAAAGCCATCTGGCCCTGGGCTTTTTTTGGTTGGGAGATTATTAATGACTGTTTCTATTTCCTTAGGTGTTATTGGGCTGTTTAAGCTGTTAATCTGATTTTGATTTAGTTTTGGTAGGTGGAATTTATCGAGGAAATTGTCCATTTCGCTTAGGTTTTCAAATTTAGTGGAATATAGATTTTTAAAGTAATGCCCGAATATTTTCTGGATCTCCTCAATGTCTGTTGTTATTTCTCCCTTTTCATTTCTGATTTTGTTGATTTGGGTTCTTTCCCTTTGCCTTTTAGTTAATTTGGCTAGGGGTCTGTCTATTTTGTTGATTTTCTCAAAGAACCAACTCTTGGTTTCATTGATTCTTTGTATAGTTCTTTTTGATTCTAAGTTGTTGATTTCAGCTCTAAGTTTGATGATTTCCTGTCTTCTGCTCTTCTTGGGAGTGTTTGTTTCTTTTTTTTCCAATTCACCCAGCTTAGCTGTTAGTTCACTAATATGAGCTGTCACAATTTTCTTTTTGAAAGCACTTAGTGCTATGAACTTTCCTCGTAGCACAGCTTTCAATGTATCCCATAGGTTTGGATATGTTGTGTCTTCATTGTCGTTGGATTTTAAGAAGTCTTTGATTTCCTTCCTTATTTCTTCCCTGACCCAGTGGTCATCCACTAAGGAGCTGTTCAATTTCCATGTGTGTGTAGGCTTTCTGTTGATTCTTTTACTGTTGAAGACCAGCTTTATTCCGTGGTGGTCTGATAAGATACAAGGTGTTATTTCAATTTTCTTGTATCTACTGAGACTATCTTTGTGACCAATTATGTGGTCGATTTTGGAGAAGGTTCCGTGGGGTGCTGAGAAAAAGGTGTATTCTTTGTGTTTGGGTGAAACGTTCTGTAGATATCTGTTAGGTCCATTTGTTTCATGATCTCTGTTAGACTCAATGTTTCTCTGTTTGTCTTCTGTCTTGATGATCTGTCCTTTGCTGTGAGTGGGGTGTTGAAGTCTCCCACTACTAATGTGTTGTGATCGACGTGCGCTTTAAGTTTTAGAAGTGTTTCTTTTACGAAAGTAGGTGCCTTTGTATTTGGGGCATAGATGTTCAGTATTGAAATTTCCTCTTGATGAATATTCCCTTTAATGAGTATATAGTGCCCTTCTTTGTCTTTCTTCATTAACTTCAGTTGGAAGTCTGTTTTGTTTGATATTAGGATGGCTACTCCAGCTTGCTTTCTGGGTCCATTTGCTTGGAAAACCTTTTCCCAGCCCTTTACTCTAAGGCAGTGTCTATCTTTCGTAGTTAGATGTGTCTCTTGTATACAGCATAAGGAAGGGTCTTGCTTGCGGATCCACTCTGTAAACCTATGTCTTTTTATTGGGGAGTTGAGTCCATTGATGTTGATGGATATTAGTGACCTGGGGTTGTTATTTCCCATTAGTTTGGTATAGGCGGTGGTCCTGTTCCTCTTTTGGTTTAGTTGCTGATGGGTTTTCTATTCCCTTTGTTTTCTTGGGTGGAGTTTTCTTCTCTGGGTTGGGATTTTCCTTCTAGGATTTTCTGTAGGGCTGGGTTTGTGGGTAGATATTGCTTAAATTTGATTTTGTCATGGAATATCTTGTTTTCTCCATCTATGTTGATAGAGAGTTTTGCTGGGTAAAGTAGTGTGGCTGGGCATCTATGATCTCTTAGGACTTGTAGTATATCTGACCAGGCCCTTCTAGCTTTTAACGTTTCTGGGGAGAAGTCAGGTGTAATTCTGATGGGTCTGCCATTGTATGTGACTTGACCTTTTTCTCTTACAGCTTTTAATATTCTTTCTTTGTTCTGTACATTTGGGGTTTCAATTATTATGTGGCGAGAGGAGTTTCTTTTCTGGTCTAATCTGTTTGGTGTTCTGTAAGCCTCTTGGATTTTTATTGGCATCTCTTTTTTCAGGTTTGGGAAGTTTTCCTCTATGATTTTGTTGAAGATATTTCCTGGACCTTGGAGTCGGGAGTCTTCTCTTTCCTCTATACCTATAATTCTTAGGTTCCGTCTTTTCATTGAGTCCTTGATTTCTTGGATGTTGTGGGTGAGAGATTTTTTAGCCTTCTCATTTTCTTTGGATGTTGTACTGATTTCTTCCACTGAATCTTCCATGCTTGAGATCCTGTCTTCCATCTCTTGCATCCTATTGTTGATACTCACATCCGTAGTTCCTGTTCTCTTCCCTTGGTTCTCCACTTCCTCTTTTAACTCTGTGTTTTCTTTATTGTTTCTATTTCTATTTTCATGTCTTGTATGGTTTTGTTCGTTTTGTACATTTCCTTCTCCAGCTTGCTTGTTTTTGTATGAAAATCTTTCATGGCTTTTTCCTTTTCCTGTTCAAGCTCTGTCACCTTGGCTTGGAGCTCTTTAATGGTGTTGTTCCTTGTTTTGATTTGTAGAATTGTGGCTTCTTTGAATTCCTTCATAGATTTAAGTTCTTCTTGCAGGGACTCTATCACTTTCCATAATGCAGAATTGTCAATGTTTTCATGTGTTTCTGTTGGTGTGTGGTCATCCAAATTGGATGAGCTAGGATGGTTCTGCTTTGTTGGAGTCATAATTCCTTGATTTCTATTTTTTTTTACCTTTTGCCATTGGATGCATTTAGCTGTCTGTTTTCTGTGCTTGGAACCACAGTGGATGGTTTGGTGCAGGGGACGAGTTACTTGGCTATCTGTCGTTGCTTACAGGGGGATTTCAAGGTCACAGTGGTTTTAATCGCCAGAGGCACTGTGATCTGGTGCAGCCTATTCCCAGGTTGTGAGTAATGGACCAGGATTGTTTAACTGCTCCCAATTCAGACTTCCCTATGTTGTACTCTGAGTTATCAGCCTGTAATGGTTCTGATGGTATGGGCCTGTTTGCCCAGGCACAGATTCTGTGGGCTTTGTTTGTCGTCCCGGAGACTGACAGGGTCTGGCTCCACACCTAATATGTCTGGATTTTCCAGGATACAGCTATGGACCCAATTTCTGGTTTCTCTCTAGGCTTCTCGCCACAGGGCTGGACTCTGTGCCTGATTCCCTTCCTGTCTGCGCCGCCACGGCTCCCGTGGGTACCCCAAGCCCCGGATCCTCCAGCTGCTTGAGTGCACCTCTCGTCCCAGCAGCTCAGTCATGGGTGCACGGAACCCTGGCCCCGCCCACGCCTGTCTCTCCCCAGATGACCTGCCGTGGACTTGTGGACTCGCGGGGATTTGGCCCATCCAGCCGTGCTCCCTTCCCAGCTGCGCTACCATGAGTGTGTGGGATTTGGCCCCTCCCGCCTGCTTTTGTGTTCCCAGCTTCCCGCGCTCTCTCGGAACCTCCCGCCCTCCGCTTCACAAGCGGCTGCGGACCACCCGCTGAGCCCCCTGTTTGTTCCTTGCTAAGCCTTCCACTATCTCGCAAAGTTTTTTAAGTGGGTATAAGTTCAACCTGATGTGTGGGGAGCCCAATAGGCCAGCGATCTATGGCCAAGTGGATCCTGATTCTGCCTGCTGTAAGTTGGGATCGATCTTACCAGGCACCTCACCAAATGGGAGTTCCTGAATCCCGGGTTTAGTGGCCTCCGTGTCTGTGAGAGATGGGTGAGAGCCTTGCCCTGGGACTTTTAACAGTCCCTTGGGAGCTGTGAGTGTTCCCGGGGGGGGGGGTCTAGCCCCTCTGGTTTTTGCACAGTGCCCAATAACTCTGTGTTTTTTATGGCTCTTTTTTCCCCCCGCATTCAAAATGTGTCAGTGTAGGTCGCCACCATCTTGGCCCGCCCCCAGTCCTACCCTCTTAACCTCTTCCTTCTCACCCTCCTATCTGCATTTTTTATTAATTTCAGGTGTGTCTTTCCCCTCCAGCAGTTCCCAATTTTAGTCCAATAAAAGGCTCTTTTGCTTATAACAATAAATACAATACAAACAATAAGAATTATTAGGCCACAATTATGATAATTATAAGGTATAACATACATTACCAATATCTAGTCCATACATATTTTGCAATTGATATTAATATATTATCCATCTCAATGAGTTTAAAGCCTAACTCAGTTTCCATCCTAACTTGCATTACCAACTTAAAAACATCTTCTTAGACCTAGAATATCCTTTTAATTCCTAACAAAGTTAAAATTTAACCGTGAGACTATACCTATCTAGTCTTCAACCACATCAGAGACCCGAGAAGAAAAAAATATATCAGAATATACAGGAAGTACAGAGTCAGCAGATTCCAAACCTAAGAAATGACAGACAACTGGCTGCCTGGACAGGCTCAATTTCTCTCAATACCAGTACCTCTGACAGACATTAATTGTAAAGCAGGAATTATGAAGGATTGTCTACCCTGTCTTGGCAGAGCTAGGCTGCCAACTTACCTGCTTTCAATTTTGTCCTTTCTGGTCAGCATTTTGTCTACAGTTAAAGCAAGAGATTTGTCTTGCCTAATGACAGGCTTGCCACTAATGCAACCATCTCCAAATACAAAATTACGATTATATTTGGCTACATAAGTATTGATCTTTGTACACTGATACAAAATTAAGGTTAATCCTTTTTTAGGTATTGTAATTAGGTAATGCTTAAAAATGCAATGTTATGCTTTGGACTATTGATAGCAACTGTCACAAACTGTTTAGGATAATTAAGAGTTGCAAACTAATAGTCATTAATGTTTATTTATTACTTCAAGTTACCTATCTATCACAATCCCCTCTGTCTACCCCTGCTAGTCCCACCCTCCCACCCTCTCCCCCCTCTCCCACCTATCCTATTCTTCTGCTGTGGGTTGCCCATACATATCAGCCCAATTGAGTAAAATATTAGTTTTCTGTTACATGTGCAAATTACTCTCCTGCTGATAAAGTGAATATTGAATGTCACTGGTATTCTGTAGAATATAGAGTCTGCTTCCAAATTTTGTCCTTTTTGAGAGCAATCTGTCTACAGTTGAAGCAAGAGATTTTTCTTGCCCAGTGACAAACTTGCCACTATTGCAACCATCTCCAAATGGAGATTCTTCGATGCCCATCATCTACTTGGAGTAGAATGGGGAGTGCTGTCAGGAGCTGACATGTCTCCATATCAAAAAGTCTTAAGTTAAGAAAACATCTTTGAATGCCATATTCTACAGATCTCTTGAGAGTTTTGAAGACCATCTATCTATCTCCATGTATTTGGATCAGCAAAGGTTGCTTGTCTCTTAGCAACTTGATTCCTAGCTCTGCCAAGACACACTGGTAAGTCCTTCATAATTCCTGCTTTACAATTAATGTCTGTCAGAGATACCAGGTCAAAAGGCTGAAGATAGATGCTCTAATGTATGGAGAGAAATTGGGGACTGTCAGGCAGCCAGTTGTCTGTCATTTCTTAGTTTTGGAAGCTGCTGGCTCCACCCTTCCTGTTTATTCAGATATATTTATCCTTCTCAGGTCTCTGATGTGACTGAAGAATGGATAGTTATAGTCTAACAGTTAGATTTTAAGTTGTTTAGGAATTAAAAGGATGTTCTAGGTCTAAGAAGAGTTTTTTAACTTGGTAATGCAATTTAGGATGGAAAATGAGCTAGGTATAGAACTTTAAATTCATGGAGATAGATGGATAATAGAACATCAATATCAGATGCCAAATATGTATGGACTGGACATTGGGGATGTATGTTATACCTTACAATTTTCATAATTTTTTTTTACAAAAAGAATATTTGATTTTAACTAGTTATTTGAAAACTTTAAACATGGATGTCATTTTAATTCATTATATCTCCATCACTTTCTCCTCCAATTACTAAAAGAAATTCCCATCACATCCCTGTACCAACTTTGCATTTGTCTGTTCCTCTCTCCTTCCCTCCTTTCTTCCTTCCTCTTCTTTTATATAACCCACTGAGTTCAATAAGTACAATCTGTGTGAACATGAGTGGGACCTGGCACAGGGGCATAGACAATCTATGTGAGGCCACACCCCTAACAATAGTGACACCCTCTGCCCCAGCAACCATCAACTGTAGGATCCCACCAATAGTAGTAGAGTCTCAGCAGAATCTCCTGCGTGGATGCTGGAAATTGTACTGGGATGACCTTATGCAGCCATTCTGTGATTCCTCTTAGCTTCTGTGTGTTTGTATGGGCAATAGTTATGGTATGACCAGCTTACACAGTACTCCTGCCTATTTGTTTATAATATGTTTCATTGTTTCAGAAATGGGTAAGTAGAGAAACTGGCTTACACAGTACTCCTGCCTATTTGTTTATAATATGTTTCATTGTTTCAGAAATGGGTAAGTAGAGAAACTGTTGTTCAGAACTGCCACTTCCTGCCTCCTCTGAAGTTTTATGGACAGACTAGGTATATTCTGAGTGATCTGCACTCACTCTAGGGAAACAAACGAGCACTAATGTCCTATGGGTCAGGACTCAGAGTGGTGATTTATTTCTATCTCTGTGAAACCACTGCAAGTAAATTCAGAAAATCAAAAAGTTCAGTGACAGAGGATTCCTTTCTAGGATGATTTTTCTATAAAAGAATAAAATATTTTCCATGATTTACTTTAACATCCATCTTCAAATCTAAGATTTAATTGCTCTTTCCAAGATAGATATAAAAACATTTCCATGATTTACACATAAATTTTACTTGTTTCTCAATGTGTAAAAATTGAAATTAATTTTAAATGGCACATAAAATATAAAGTGTGGAAGAGTAATTTGATGCTTCATTAAATTCATGTAATATATAACATTTAAATAGGATTTCATAGCTATCTCCACAAACATCATTCCTTTACAGTGAAAATATACAAAACCCATATAATAGCTTTTTTGCAGTGTTCCTTACTTTGTTATTTGTAGCTATCCTATTGTGTCACACCAGACTAGAGCCTTTCAAAGTCACTCTGAAACTGTGAGTTAGTTCCAATGTGACAGCATTTGGTTAGTCTTTCCCCATCCTTCCTTATACTCTTTCAGTCATAAAACCCATCTTTCCAGATACCACATTAGCACACTTGTTTTTGCCACTTCTACTCCTGTTGTTGAAAATGACACAATCCCACTTGTGTGTGTGTGTGTGTGTGTGTGTGACTGAATAGTTCACAAAAATGTTTGTGTTTTCTTTACTCACTGTCTGGTAGGCCATGTCTTGTTCCCATTCCTCAGCATTGCAAATAGCACTGTGATGCCAGGCATGAATCACAGTTGCCTCTCCAGCCTACTGAATTCACTGTGTAACTTGAACCAAGCTCTCAAACACAGAGAGCAAGTATATCCCACAGGATATATGTCCCATCATAGCATACAGATAGATGCTAGGTAAGGATCAGAGAGGTAATTTGATTCATCTACCTATGAGTAAATAGGCTGACAGTATGTCTGAACTATTGTGACTAGTTCTAATATAAGAACAGGTATATTTTGTATGTCGGTTTTTCTTTTTGGATTGTTATCTGCAAAAAAAATAGCTACATACTGAGGTTGTTGTTGCTTTAGTAGTATTATTTTGAGAAATTGAGTTTTTTTATATATAGATAAAACTATCCTCAAATGTGTCATCCTCCTAGTTTAGCTTCCTAAATGATGGGATTAAAGTGTTCCACTATTTTGTTGGGCCAGCTTTCATTTTTTATATTCTTCATAAACTTTCCATAATTATTTCTAATTTTCATAGCCACTATACTATGATATTCTCATCAAAAGTTTATAAAGATTTTTGTATCCACTTCTTTATCAAGTTGTTATCACTATGTTTTGTAATTCCCATTCTTAATGTGGGAAGATGGCATCTCCTTGATTTTCATTTTTCAATTGGCTGCAGATTTTGTCATTTTTTAATATGTATTTGCTGGCCATCTGTACTTCTTTCCAGGTAATTTGTCATATTCTTAAAATTGATTAGTTTTTTATGCTATGTTGTTTGAATTTTATATGTTCGTTATATGAATCTTACATTATATGTGAAGCTAGCAAATAATTTTACTATCAACATAGAATTTCTCCGTTATTGAAGGAAAAGGATTGTGTTGCATAGAAATATGTGTTTGGTAGAGTGGTACAAGTAAACATAATATGTGAGTCCTTGATACATTTTAAAAGGAGCTACATGGCACAATACAAGATACATGGAAGAATACTAATATCCATGGCTTGCTCATTAAAACATATTTCTTTCATATACCATAGTATGTTTACTGAATTTATTACTTAATACTTTCATATTATGAAATATTATGCAAATAATGTACATATATAACTTTGAAAGTGAATCCACTCACTCATACAAAGCAAAAATTACTTCAACAATTTTCATAGCACAATGTATACCTTTCTCTGAAAGAATTTATTGATGTATTACATATACTCAATCTCAGCTTTTAAGAATCCCAGAGACCTTAAAATACAGTAAAACCAATTTCTTAGAAATTCACTGGCTTAAATTTGATTCTCAACTACTTTTCTACACCATTCTAAGCATAAGTTACTGTAGCTCTCAGATTCCATCAAATAAGTTTCTTTGTTCTGTGGGTGGTGACTAAAAGAGGAACTCACAGCCAGTCACGTGAGGTTACTGAAGTGTCAGTGGAGGGCTCAATTACAGATGGGTCATCTATATCACACACCTCTTTAAAGATCAGGGATCATTGTAGAAGAGGGTGGATAAAGATTATGAGAGCCAAAGATTAGGGAGGACTAGAATAAAAGAGTCTAATGAACATGATAGGAACATGACTCTCATACTAGTTAGGGCAAGACCAGTACAAGATCAAGCCAGACAATATTCTAGAATCGAATGGGAAGAGTTTATGAATCCATACACCTAATGAGGGGTTTTGGACAGTTGATGACTTTTTGGGAAGGGATATTCATTTTTTTTTAACATTGTGGCTCTCCGTAGGTCAACAAAACTCTAGTGGATGGTCCCCCTTCCAGGAGCATATGAGAGCCTCAAGAGCGGGTAAACTGGTTTACAAAATAAACAAAGATGCCATGAAGTAGGGACATGGAGGATGAGGGTATACTGGAAAGAGTTAGGGAGAGCAGTAAGTTAAATATTTTCAAAGTACATTGTATGAAATTCCAAAAGAAATAGAAAAATGGTTTTTAACATTTATTTATTAATTTAAGTTATATTATGATCCAATCGCAGCCCCCTCCCTCCTCCACTCCTTGTCACACCCTCTATCCCCATTCTCTTCTATCCTTCTCCTCGGATGAGGGGACTCCCACATATCAACCCCCCTCACTTCATCTGTAACATGAGGGCTAAAAGCTTCCTCTGGCTGTTGGTCTGAATGGCAGTTAAGCTAGGATAAAGTATCCCACTAAGAGGTCACAAAGTCCATGACTGAGACCGCCCCCTAAACTTGCTAAAGGATCTGTATGAAGACCAAGTTGCCTACCACCTATATTTGTTTAGGGGGGGGTCCAGGTCTAGTTTAAACTTTTTTCTTCTTTTTTTAGTTAGTGTTTTAGTCTCTGTAAAATGATAACATCATATTATTCTTAAAATAAAGTAAAATAAAAGATTCATCCCCTCCAAAAAATATTGTTTTGAATATAGAAGTAGACATTAGTGAAAGATATCTAGTGGCATCATGTAAGTAAATTTCTCTGGCTGTAATATCACTGACCTAAACAATAGAAAACTAAAGTTACTTTAGATCTTGAGGGCATCGGTAGGTATAGCACTTTCAGATTTAATAATTTATTAAGAACACAATATATTTTAACTCTAGTCCCCCAAAAATGAGACTTCAAAATAATCAACTCATTTTGTTTTATAATATTATTTTTATCAGGTTTCCAACTTTCTTGACTAATTGCTTTTGTTTTTTATACATGAAGTTAGTGACATTGACATAAATAACCAGTTTCTTCCCATTTTTCTTGGTATCTTCTTTACTCATGTTGCTTAATTAAAAAAAAAATCTCTCCTATGGCAGATAAGCACACTCTCTGTTCTTTAGGGCTAGAGAAATGACAATGACAGCAGAGGTGTCACAATACATACAAGCAGTGCGCAATAAGTAGTTCCTTTTTACAATTTAATTTAAAGACTTCTGTAGGACCACTTACATTGATTGGTAGGAGGTAAACTTCTGTGTGCAATAAAATACACAAAATCTAAAATGTAATTTTTATGGAATTAAGAAAAGTCCTTAATGAATTTAAAAATTCCAAATAGATCTGCCCTTTCTATTAAAATAACTTCTAAAAACAAGCTATATTCATTAGAAATGTTTTTTGTTTATCAACATTGTAAATTAGCACCAAAACATCTTCAGGTCATGCATATTGGATAGTGATAATCAAATGACAAATAAGAATACTTAAAGTTTTGCATGGAATTGTATCTTTATTTCTTTATTAAATATAAAAATAATTGTTAGGTTTAATATTTGGAGGTTAATATGGAATGTAATATTTAAGTTATAAGTTATATTTCAGATATGTTAATCTATGCTATATAGGATGCCTACTTTGGTTCATCTTTGAAAATATTTTTGCAGCCAATCAGTAAGTTTTTCATAAACTAAATTATAAAATAAATTGTGCTCTCCACAGATTCACAATTTCCTTTAGGAATTTTAGAGTATAAAAAATATGCTTTGCTTTTTTATCTACCTCATTGCTACTTTTTGGCATTTGGAGATTTCTATTCATTTTCAAGTTTGAGATTTGTAAAAATAGTTGCTGAAGACTATTTTTGGTGGGATCCTTTCTCAACCAAACCAGGCGTTTTCAAAACTGAGATTCAGAATATCCTGTGATTTTCCTATTAGCACACAGAAATCCAGAATAGAATATTTATTTTCAGGTAAAACTCAAAATTATTTTTGTTGGTTTATTTTTCAGTTTGGATGCAAACTAATGGTATTAATTTTGACATTTTCATATGTATTTGTGTCATGTGTCAGTATAGTTTGTTATTAATTGTTCCTCAGTATAGTTTGTTATTAATTGTTCCTTTCACTACAGGCATTCATATTTTTCCTTTTACCTTCTTTCTCATCCACCTTCTCTCTGATAGTTTCCCTGTATGTTTTCAAATCACATACAATGACTCTTTTGGAGTATTTCTATAGTTTTCATAGAAATTTGTAAGCTATCTTGGGACCTCTTGAAATTTTCTTAAATGTGCTTGCATCCACTTAATTTTATTTTTAGATTTTTAAAAATAATGACTTGATTATTACAAGAGAAAGAGCCATTTGTTGGACTGAAAGGGGGAGCTGTTGGGGGGAAAAAGATATACCTTAAACTTAAAAAAAAAGGAAGGGAATGGGTGGATAGAGGCAGAAGAGGGTGGGAGGATGGGACTGGAGGGGGGAGTAGGGAGGGGATTGCGATTGAGATGTAACTTGAAGAAATAAAAAATAAAGAGGAAAAAATAATGACTTGAGTGTTTTTGCTAATTAATATTCTAGTCTAAAATATTGCATCTAAATCATTGCAAGATTGTTTTGAATCATAAAAAAGTGTTTATCATCACCAAATCTTTGCTAAATTTTCAATCATTAAAATAATATGTTGTAAAATTCAAATCATACTACACATTTTTCATGCTGTATAATCATAAATTCAGTCAATTTGTCAGGAATTTTTAAAAATTTCAAATGCTTTTATTAATATTCCTGATGTAATTTTAACTTATGTTTTAAGACTATTCCAAATGTTTAAGTGTTTTGTATAATCACTTTAAACTTCCCGAAAAATTGTGTAAAATTACTCTTTAAGTAGTAGTTCATTATTTCTGGGTGTGGTGGCACACATCTTTAATCCCAACACTTGGGAGGTAGAGGCAGGCAGATCTCTGTGAGTTCAAGGCCAGCCTAGTCTACAAAGCGAATCTAGGACAGCCACGGCTACCCAGAGAAACCTTGTCTCAAAAAAGTAGTAGTTAATAAAGAGAAAAAAGAAAGGTGAGTCTGTTTGATTTTAGAAAACAAAACTTGTAAGGTATATTTTTCATTTAGATAAGTACCTTGGGAAAAATTAAGTTCCAGTATTATATTGAAATTGTAAAGTTTTAAAACTGTTTTTATTTCATTGAAAATAAGATTATATTTACATATGTTGAAGAAGACCTATTTTTGATGCAGAATATGTTTTTATTTATCATATTTTAAGTCTGAAAACTCTGATAATGCTCTATTAAAATAAATACTGGTGATCTCACAAGCTGTCTTACAGGATAATTCTATAACTTGGTTGTTTTACTCATTTAATTTTTTTTTTATTTAGCTTTGCTACATAGTGAACCTGTGTGTCAAATAAAATACAAAACAAACAAAACGTGAGAAGATTTAAAGTTGTTCATCTTGAAATGGGGTTTTCATTTGCTATTTCAGATATACGTTAAACATGGCTTAATATATGAAACTAAACTTTTAACTGGGTCTTGGTAGTAAACAATATTTTTTTAGTAATTCTTACTATTTAATCGGTAATGCCTTCCCACCAAAGTTTCCACACAACCAATAAAATATTTTTCTTATAAGCACCATTTATTACTTTATCTATTTTGTTCACAGATAAGTTCTTTATTGTGGAATACAAAAATAGCCTATCACAAATATTTTTTAAGATTTAATTTTATCTCCTCTAACAGTATCAATGTTAGAATACTTATATTTATGTTTTTTTAAGTTAGTTTAAATATGTTATAAAAGAATGAATATCATGGTACAGCCAGTGTACTTACAACTCCCCCATATATTTTAAAATAATGAATTTGGGCAATCATAAATTATAATTAATTGCACATGGCAATACATAGACAAAATTTGAATGTAAAATTAGAAATTTAATTACAATGGAAATGGCTTTGCATATTTAACAGATGACCAGGAGTTATGATCTAGACAGAAAATAGAACTAACTCCTCTACAGATATTTCTCAGTGAAGGCTATGATGTGTATTAAAGGATATGGCAATTGACAACATAGTAAAAAAATTATTGCATAGATTTTTGGTTTCTATAATAAGATATTTTACAATGACCTCACATGAGATATTTTCTATTAAATTGTTTTAAATAAAATAGGGAAAAACATGTACTTAATTTTTGTCCTGCCTACAAGATATTCTGTCTATCTTAATTTTTAACAATATTTTGTTTTGTGAATATTTAATTTATTGAGTGACTACACATTTACACACACACACACACACACACACACACACACACCACACACAGAGATATCCACCAATACCTTTAGGTAAGAAACATGCTTGAATTAAGTTATCTCTTGGGTAGTAGAAATATTGGCTAAAATAAAGTTAAGTCAGTTTAAATATATTTAGTAATGTACTAAAAACTGGGACAATTAAACTTATATTATTGCAATATTTATGAATAAATTGTTATGGATAAGTTTTGCTGGCATAATTTTAAAACTTTAAGATTATTGAAAATAAGTAATAATGGAAGCTTTCAAATAACTTTAAATAACTACCCACATAGTTAGAATCATTAGCAAATGTTGCCTGTGTTCAGTAGACCACCCTGGCTGGGGCCAAATGTTGTCTGCACTATGTTGACTGCCCCGGGGGACAGTGGGTAGGAAGGTGCAGAGCCAATATGTAGGCCCTGGGAATTGCAATGCAGAAATGGGATTGTTTAACCAAAAGAGGAAATCCCCTTTTTATACCCCCCACCCACTGCCATATCAACCAGGGCAGCAAGCTGCTGAGGTGGCTCCTGCCTCATTGCCTGGTGATGTCAACAGTCTCCAGGCAGGTCTGGACATGGCATGACTGAGCATGGATGCCCAGACATGCATGCATGCTGTTTAGTCACGGGCTCTTGCATGCTAGGGCTGGGCATATTCCTTCTACGTATTCCTACATATCCACCTGCTCTGATCTTGTTGATGTTCTGTGACTGCTCCTGTTTTAGTTTGACCTGCTTGCTGGACAGGTTCTTACCCATCCTCTTGACTACCGGTCCTTAAAGGGTGGCATCCCTAGAGAGTGCACTAGTGTGTAGGCTATTAAACAGAGGCTTCATGGATCTTCGTGAGCCAGGCCCCTATCAGCTCTTTGGGTGAACTGTGGACTGGGCTTTCCAGAGCCATGAGCACCTACAGAGTAGTCTTCTTGTTAATGGAGCATTGTCAGGCGATGTGCTTTATAAGACACATCCACAGAATGATTAGTGTGACCACAATCCCTCCCATAATGGCATAGGTAAAGATCCAGAGAATTTACGCCTTATGGAGCGAAAGCACTGGGATCTTGGTCTCATCTAGTTTAGATATGCTCTCCCTGAGTAGTACAGAGTAATTGAGGAACTTGTCTGACCAAGTCCCAGACTCCTCCTCACATTTACTTCCAGTAGTGGTAGCCGACAATGGCGGGGGATCAGTAATAGAGATTAATAGAAGCCTCCTTAACACAGCATTCATTGTGGGCCGCAATTACTTCCTCATGGGAGGAAGACTTGAGGCAAGCAATAATACCCAGCAAAATAGGAACGAAAGAGGCAGGAGGAAGTTTCCCCTCAAAGACCTCACACTTACAGGCCAGATACAGAACTCTCATTCAGATATCAGAGTCCCACATCTTCTCTGGACAAATCCAGGGGTCAGTAAGTCCCACCTCTGTCCAAAAGGCATTGATATTTTTGGTGCTAATTTGAATGCTCATTGAGAGGAGAAGCTGAGAGCTATAATCTGTTGTTTCTTGCAGTGAGAGGGGAGGTTGCCCATGGTCATAGCTGTGGGCAAAACTGAAAGCAAGGACAGACAAAAAGAGGAAGTTCGCAGACCCAAATGTCTTGGGCGTAGTAGGAGACTTCCTAGGTTTTTTAAGCCAAGGCCGTGTGCCCACCTAGGGTCTACAGATGACGAGCAGCCAGTTGGGGAGCCACTCGATGGTTCCGTCCCCTGGAGGGGGGGGCGTCCAGTCCTTATGTAGAGACACCAGGCAAACCAAGAGCAAAAGGTGTGTATCTAACAACATAAGACAATGACAAACAACAGCAAAAGGAAGAAACTCTGGATTTATAAGATCCAAAGTGGGAAAACAATAAGAATAACCAATAAAAAAGGGGCCAGCTTACTGAAAACAGCCAAAAGGGGTCACCATATACCAACCGAAAATGGGATGGGCATCCACACCAAGAAAAAAACAAAAATAGTGAGGTTCAATGGAGCAAGAACCCAGAAAATAATTCAGGAAATAAGAAAAATAACCTTTACCCAAGCTAACTCGATACCTATGCCCTCATGGGATTGAGACCGTGTCGTGTGCCAAGTGTTGCCTGTGAACAGCAGACCGCCTTGGAGAGGGCCAATGTTACACACACTATGCTGACCACCCCGGCTCTGGAGGCAGTGGGTAAGAAGGCTCAGAGTCCACATGAAGACCCTGGGAGTTGCAATGCAGAAGCAGACTCATTTAATCAAAAGAGGAAGTCCCCTTTTTATACCCACCAGTCATTATTCCATCAGCCCCTAGGCTGCGAGCTGCTGCTGTGGCTCGTCCTCATTGGTGGGGAAACCAGGACCAACCAGGAACATGGAAAGGCTTTATTTGGAAGCCCAGCCATGCATGAGCGTTGTTTAACAACAGCTCATGCCTGCTAGAGTAGGGCATATTTCTTCTACGTATTACAACAAGCAAAGGGGGGGGGGTTGTTGTTCCATTATTTAAAATTTTTCTTAGTCCTTTGAAGGTTTTATACACTTTGTTTTAATCATAGTCACATCACCTTACCTGAAATTTGACAGATCTCTTTTCATCCACTCGATTTTGTGTCCTTTAAAAAATCAAGGCAAATTTATGTTGCCTAATATTCTAGGATATGTTAGTTTCCACAGGAGCTTTGTTGTCTCACCAAGAGTATATTCTTGAAGAAAATTCCCTCTTTGTCTCCAGTAGCTAGCAAATGTAAAGAGTTCCATGAATAGGTATGAGATTGCATGCCCACATCCCTTCTCCATGCATAGATGTGGTCTGTATTGTCCTTGCACAAATCTAGCTCATGCTGTAACTACTATGAGTTCATATGCATTATTTTAAGTAGATGCTCTGCTGCATCTAGAAAGCACTATTTACTTGTTATCATTCAACACCTCTGACTCAATGATAAGTCATTGTGTGTTGGTTTAATACTATGTCCATGTGGCAAAATAATATTTATTTCTACAGTATATTCTCAACTATTACATGCAACCTGTTCAGCCAAAAAGTCTTGTCCTCATGTTGGTGACAGGCATGTTTGATCTTACAGAGTGTGACTTTAATCCAATCAGGAATTAGTTGGTTACCCCATTGATGAGTGTGCCATTCCACTAAATGGGCATATCTTGCCAGATCTGTCATTGTTGGGGTTCACAGGGTTCATCACTGTTTAAGGTTGATGATGACTTTTATTTCCTAACAGTGAGAACAGTACCTTCGTCCCTATGAAAGCTAGTCAGTGGGGATGAATTTTATTAATACATAGTTATTTTAAATGAAATGATTCATTCATTGAAGTATTTTAGGGTGGAGCTGGCATGATTTTTACTTTTAATAAGGACACTCTGGATGGACATTATGTTCTTCTATAATCAATAGGTTGATTTTCAAATGAGAAAACCATTTCTGGATAGCTGGAAATGCAATGATGACAATATCTATCTCAAAACTTCATTATAGTCTACAATGAAATATTAAAAAGGAAGAAATATTTTAACCTATGAATGACATCCAAAACATAAAATGCCCATCACTTGGTGTTTGGCAGGCTGCTCTTTCCCAAACGACTGAGAGAACATCAGCAACAAATAAGTTATCTTGTTCTTTTCCTTAGAGATCTTTCCTTTTACAACAGAAACCTACCCATGCACACATGTCCAGCACCAGAAAGTAAATGGCCACTAATAACAAAATCCCAATGCTCTTTCACTCACAAAGAGGTCGAAAGTACTTACAAAATTCTTGGTAGTTAGAAGAATGTATAGCACAACCCAAATTGTCTCATTTTACAGATTTTGGTGTTTTGTGCGATATTAAAAAAGTGATCTGTTTGCTTAAAGACAATTATTATGGTAAATGAGGTAAAATGATAATTGAAAAAGCCAGCAGAATTATCTTATATTAAAAAGAATGTACATATCTAGAATTTCAGTAATTGAAAGTGAACAGTGACTTCCTAAATCAATCAATGGATGATCTTAACAGGAAAAAAAACAAAAGCAACAACAACAACAACAAAAAAAAAAACATCTGATTTACTTGTGCAGAAGGGGCATGCTGTGTTTGAACACCCCCTAAAATTTCATCAAGAACAATTTCTATGTACATTACCAAACAATAATAACAGTTAAAACTATAATGTACCTTAACTTAGACATACAGCATCTGTAAGTTAAGACAGATCAAAAATTGGAAAATGTGTATTTTTAGAATAAATCAAATTTTATAGTTTCAGGCATACTGAATTATTGAAGGATCTGAATTCCAGTTACATAACAATTCAGTGTTCAAAAGAGGAGATCTCTTCAATATTTTTCTTGTAGATTGGCATGTATTAGTATACATTGATTGTCTCTGAAGGGTACGATAAAATACTAACATCTTACTCTCACATTGTGCTATTTTCTTATAGTGTATATGTCTAAAGTAGAGGGAATAGACTCTTCATTATTGTTTGGTGTAAAAATTTCTAAGTACTGGTAACTGAACTTAGAGTTCCATGTGCAAGCTGGGCAAATTTTCAACAACTGAGTTACTCCTCAGGCCAGGCAACATAATCAAGATGGAACTCATTTTAGTGGTTCATATGACTTAGTGATTTGAGAAGAAGATATATTCTATAACTTCAACTTTGTGGTTAAAAAAAAAGAGTCTACATTAGGTTTGCTGTCTTATTTTCTAAGGCAAACACTTGTCATTTCAACACAAAGAACTTTATTTTTCATTTTGGTGCACATATGTGTGACAGCATGTCCTATTGTGCACACACATGTGGAGTCCAGGGACCAATCATGGGAACCTACCTCAATCACTTCTTCACCTTCTACTTATGAAGTAATTCCTCTTACTGAGTTCCTGAATCTCACCAGTTCTGTAAGACTGGCTGCTCATAAGTCTCAGGGCTAATCCTGTCTCCATCATCACAGTACTGGGATTTTGATTTCCATCTCATTGAATTCAGGTTTATATGGTTACAGGGATCTAAAAACAAGTCCTTATATTGGTGTGTCAAGGACTTTCTGATTGACAATCTTCCCAACCTCAGGAATTTCTTTTTTTTCGTTATTTTTTATTTCTTAAAGTTACATTTCAATCGCAGTCCCCTCCCTATTCCCCCCTCCAGTCCCACCCTCAACCCCAATCCTCTTCCCTTTTTTTTAAAGTTTAATGTATACCTTATTTCACTCTACAGATTCCCCTTTCAGTCCAACAAATGGCTCTTTCTCTTATGATAATAGATACAATACAAAACAACAAAGGTAATTAGGCCACAGTTATGAGGGTTATATGGGTTAGCGTACACTCCCAATGTCCAGTCCATATGTATTTGGTACCTGACTTTAACATTCTACTATCTAACCATCTCCATGAGTTTAAAGTTCTATATCTAACTCAACATTCATACTAACTTGAAACACAATTTTAAAAGCATCTTCTTAGGTCTATAACACTCTCTTGACTCCTGAACAACTCAAAATTTAATTATGAGACTCTAGCTATCTGTTCTTCAACCACCTCAGAGACCTAAGAGGGATAAATATATCTGATTTTATAGGAAGTACAGGGCCTGCAGCTTCCACAACTAAAAAATGACATACCAGTGGCTGCCTGGACAGTTCCCATTTTCTCTCCATATATTACAGCATCGATCTTCAGTTGTTTGGCTCCATTTCTCTGATAGACATTGATTGTAGAGCAGGGGTTATGAAGGACTTACCTACCCTGTCTTGGCAGAGCTAGGCTGTCGACCTACCTGCTTCCAGGTTTTGTCCTTTTTGGACAGCATTCTGTCTACAGTTGGAGCAAGGGGCTTTTCCTACCAAGAGATAGGCTTGCGACTGATTCAATCATCTCCCACTGGAGATTCTTCGATGTTCATCTTCTACTTGGGGTACAATAGGAGGTGCTGTCAGAGGTTGATATGCCTTGATATAAAAAAATCTAAAGTATGAAAACATCTTTGAAGGCCATATTCTGCAGATCTCTTAAGGTTTTTGAATAGGCCCTATCTGTCGCTTCTATTAGGGTAAGCAGATGTTGCTTGTCTCTTAGCAGCTTTATTTCTGATTAGCTTAGAAAATAACCATAATAAGCTGTCATAGTACCTAATACAATGACCAGCTTGCATAACCATTAGTTTGCATTTCTTAATTATCCTAAACAGTTTATGACAATTAGTGGTAAAAGGCCGAAACATCACATTTCATTTTTTTTCTTTACCTCCTAACCCTTCCATCCCATTTCTCTGGGGTGGAGTGTCCTTTTATAACAGTCCCTCATCTCAGTTGAGAGGTCGTATGAGGGCCAAGAGCCTCCTCATTCATTGGGAGTCTAAGAGTCAGTACCATCAGTGAAAAGTGTCTCATTTCCCGGGAGAGAGAACTAAAAAACAAATAAGCAGACAAATAGATAAAAAAGACAAAAAAAATAGGAAAAATATTTAAAAATATAATAAATAAATAAATAAATAAATAAATAAATAAATAAATAAAAATAAAAAATAAAAAGTCTATGTCCAAGTTCCCTTTGGTGTGTTAGTTGTAGTATCGATATCCTCTACTATATAGCTGAAATCCTACTATAAGTGAATAGATGCCATATGCATCCTTCTGAGTCTGGGTTAGCTCA
This sequence comes from Lophiomys imhausi, assembly GCA_907164525.1. Taxonomy (NCBI): domain Eukaryota; kingdom Metazoa; phylum Chordata; class Mammalia; order Rodentia; family Muridae; genus Lophiomys; species Lophiomys imhausi. The sequence continues at coordinate 665,346 of CAJQZJ010000306.1, read as the reverse complement.
CTCTGGATGAGCTTTTCCAGTTCCATCCATTTGGCTGCAAATTGCATAATTTCATTGTTCCTGATAGCTGAAATATATTCCATTTTGTTGATGTACCACAGTTTTAACCCATTCTTCGTTTGAGGGACATCTGGGTTGTTTCCAGTTTCTAGCTATTACAAATAAGGCTGCTATAAACAGAGATAAGGAAACTTCCTTATGATTCCGTGAAGAGGCATTTGGGTGTATACCCAGAAGTGGTATGGCTGGGTCCTGAGGCAGAGCTATTCCAAGTTTTCTAAGATATTGCCAGACTGACCTCCATAGTGGTTGCACAAGCCTGCACAACAACCAGCAATGAAGTAGGGTACCCCTTTCTCCACATCCTCGCCAGCATGTGCTGTCATTTGAGCTTCTGATCTTAGCCATTCTGCAAAGTGTGAGATGGAATCTCAGAGTCGATTTGAGTTGCATTTCTCTGATGATTAAGGATGTTGAGCATTTCTTCAAGAGTCTCTCAGCCATTAGGGATTCATCCTTTGTGAATTCTCTATTTAGCCCTGTACCCCATTTTTTGATTGGATTATTTGGTTTCTTGGCATTTAATTTCTTGAATTCTTTGTAGATTCTGGATTAGCCCGCTGTCAGATGTGGAGTTGGTGAAGATTTTCTCCCAGTCTTTAGGCTGCCGTTTTGTTCGAATGACAGTGTCTTTTACCTTACAGAAGCTTTTCAGTTTCATGAGGTCCCATTTATTGATTGTTGATCTCAGGTCCTGAGCTGTTGGTGTTCTGTTCAAGAAGTTGTCACCTGTGCCAATGAGTTCAAGGGTTTCTCCCAGTTTTTCTTCTAGTAGATTTAGTGTGACCGACCTTATGTTAAGGTCTTTGATCCACTTGGACTTAAGTTTTGTACAAGGTGATAAGTATGGGTCTAATTTCATTCTTTTACAAGTGGACATCCAGTTGGACCAGCACCATTTGTTGAAGATGCTGTCCTTCTTTCATTGTGCTGTTTTGGCTTCTTTGTCAAAAATTAGGTGGCCATAAATGTGTGGGTCTATTTCTGGATCTTCAATTTGATTCCATTGATCTACTGGTCTGTTTCTATACAAATACCATGCTGTTTTTACACCTATTACTCTGTAGTACAGCTTGAAATCTGGGATGGTAATACGTCCAGAATTTTTTTATTGTACAGGATTGATTTAGCTATTCTGGGTTTTTTTCTTGTTCCATATGAAATTGAGAATAGCTTTTTCCGGGTCTATAAAGAATTGTGTTGGTATTTTGATAGGAATTGCATTGAATCTATATATTGCTTTTGGTAGGATGGCCATTTTTATTATGTTGATCCTACCTATCCATGAGCATGGAGGATCTTTCCATCTTCTAAAGGCCTCTTCCATTTCTTTCTTCAAGGGCTTGAAGTTCTTGTTGTACAGGTCCTTTACTTGCTTGGTTAGAGTTACCCCCAGGTATTTTATGTTGTTTGTGGCTATTGTGAAGGGGGTTGTTTCCCTTATTTCTTTCTCAGCCCATTTGTTTGTTGTATAAAGAAGGGCTTCTGATTTTTTTGAATTAAATTTGTATCCAGCCACTTTGCTGAAGGTGTTTATCAGCTGTAAGGGTTCTCTGGTGGAATTTTTGGAGTCACTTATGTATTCTATCATATCATCTGCAAATAGGGATAATTTGACTTCTTCATTTCCGATGTTTATCCCTTTGATCTCCTTTAGTTGTCTTATTGCTCTAGCAAGAACTTCAAGTACTATATTGAAGAGATATGGTGAAAGTGGACATCCTTGTCTTGTGCCTGAGTTTAAAGGAAATGTTTCAAGTTTCTCTCCATTTAATTTGATGTTGGCCACTGGCCTGCTGTATATTGCCCTTATTATTTCTAGGTACGGTCCTTGTATGTCCGTTCTCTCCAGAACTTTTAGCATGAAATGGTGTTGGATTTGTTCAAATGCTTTTTGTGCATCTAGCGAGATTATCATGTGGTTTTTTTTTCTTTCATCTTGTTTATATGGTGAATGATGTTGTTAGATTTTCGTATGTTGAACCATCCCTGCATTCCTGGGATTAAGCCTACTTGATCATGGAATAATGATACTTTTGATGTGTTCTTGAATTCGGGTTGCTAGGATTTTATTAAGTACTTTTGCATCTATGTTCATGAGGGAGATTGTTCTGAAGTTCTCTTTCTTTGTTGGGTCTCTGTGTGGTTTAGGAATCAGGGTGTCTGTGGCCTCATAGAATGAGTTTGGCAATGTTCTTTCATTTTCTATTTTGTGGAAGAGTTTGAAAAGTATTGGTGTTAGCTAGTCTTTGAAGGTCCGGTAGAATTCCGTGCTAAAGCCATCTGGCCCTGGGCTTTTTTTGGTTGGGAGATTTTTAATGACTGTTTCTATTTTCTTAGGGGTTATAGGGCTGTTCAATCTATTTATCTGATCTTGATTTAGTTCGGTAGCTGGAATCTATCATGAAAATTGTCCGTTTCACTTATGTTTTCAAATTTGGTGGATATAGATTTTTAAAGTAGGATCCAAGTATTCCCTGGATTTCCTCAATGTCTGTTGTTATTTCTCCCTTTTCTTTTCTGATTTTTTTGATTTGGGTTTTCTCCCTCTGTCTTTCAGTTAATTTCACTAAGGGTCTGCCTATTTTTTTATTTTCTCAAAGAACCAACTCTTGGTTTCACTGATTCTTTGTAGAGTTTTTTTTGTTTCTATGTTATTGATTTCAGGCCTAAGTTTGATGATCTCCCGCCTTCTGTTCCTTTTGGGAGTGTTTGCTTCTTCTTCTTTTTTTTTCAATTCACCCAGTTTAGCTGTTAATTCGCTAAAATGAGCTGTCACAAATTTCTTTTTGAAGGCACTTAGTGCTATGAACTTTCCTCATAGCACAGCTTTCTTTGTGTCCCATAGGTTTGGGTATGTTGTGTCTTCATTTTCACTGGATTTTAAGAAGTCTTTGATTTCCTTCTTTATTTCTTCCATGACCCAGTAGTCATCTAGTAAAGAGTCGTTTAATTTCCATGTGCGTGTAGGCTTTCTGTTGATTCTGTTGCCGTTGAAGTCCAGCTTTATTCCATGGTGGTCTAATAAGATACAAGAGGTTATTTCAATTTTATTGTATCTGTTGAGGCTATCTTTGTGTCCAACTATATGGTCAGTTTTAGAGAAGGTTCCGTGAGGTGCTGAGAAGAAGGTATATTCTTTTGTGTTTGGGTGAAACGTTCTGTTGATATCTGTTAGGTCCTTTTGGTTCATGATCTCTGTTAGACTCATTATTTCTCTGTTTGGGTTCTGTCTTGATGATCTGTCCATAGTTGTGAGTGGGGTATTGTAGTCTCCCACTACTAAAGTGTTTGGATCGATGTGTGATTTAAGTTTTAAAAGCGTTTCTTTTATAAATGTAGTTGCCTTTGTATTTGTGGCATAGATGTTCAATATTGAGATGTCCTCTTGGTGGATATTTCATTTAACGAGTATGGAATGCCCTTCTCTTTCTTTTTTTATTAACTTCAATTGGAAGTCTATTTTGCTTGGTATTAGTGTGGCTACTCCCGCCTGTTTCCTGGGTCCATTTGCTTGGAAAACCTTTTCCCAGCCCTTTACTCTGAGATAGTGTTTATCTTTAATAGTGAGATGTGTTTCTTGTATGCAGGAAAAAGATGGATCTTGTTTATGGATCCATTCTGTAAGTCTGTGTCTTTTTATTGGCGAGTTGAGTCCATTGATGTTGATGGATATTAGTGACCTGAGGTTGTTATTTCCCATTATTTTGGTATAGCTGGTCGTGTTGTGTTTCTTTTTGTTTAGTTGCTGTGGAGGTTTCTATTTCCTCTGTTTTCTTGGGTGTAGTTATCTTCTCTATGTTGGAATTTTCCTTCTAGGATCTTCTTTAGGGCTGGGTTTATGGGGAGATATTGTTTGAATTTGATTTTGTCATGGAATATCTTGTTTTCTCCATCTATGTTGATAGAGAGTTTTGCTGAGTATAGTAGTCTGGCTGGGCACCTATGTTCTTTCAGGACTTGTAGGACATCTGTCTAGGCTCTTCTAGCTTTTAAAGTTTCTGAGGAGAAGTCAGGTGTAATTCTGATGGGTCTGCCATTGTATGTGCTTTGGCCTTTTTTCTTACAGCTTTTAATATCCTTTCTTTGTTCTCTACATTTGGAGTTTCTATTGTTATGTGGCGAGAGGAGTTTCTTTTCTGATCTAATCTGTTTGGTGGTCTATAAGCCTTTTGGATTTTTACTGGCATCTCTTACTTTATGTTTGGGAAGTTTTCTTCTATGATTTTGTTGAAGATATTTCCTGGACCATGGAGTCGGGAGTCTTCTCTTTCCTCTATGCCTATAATTCTTAGGTTCCGTCTTTTCATTGAGTCCTTGATTTCATGGATGTTGTGGGTGAGAGATTTTTTTTACCTTTTTCATTTTCTTTGGATGTTTTATTGATTTCTTCCATCGAATCTTCCATGCCTGAGATCCTGTCTTCCATCTCTTGAATCCTTCTTTTGGTACTCAAATCTATAGCTCCTGTTCTCTTCCCTTGATTCTCCATTTCCATTTTTAACTCTGACTGTGTTTTCTTTATTGTTTCCATTTCCATTTTCATTTCTTGAGTGATGTTATTTGTTTTGTACATTTCCTGCTCCAGTTTGCTTTTCTTTGCCTGGAAGTCTTCCATTGCCCCCTCTTTTTTCTTGTTCAATTTGACTTACCTTGTTCTGAAGTTCTCTAATGGTGTTTTCCATTGCTTTCGTATGTGCAATTGTGGCTTCTTTGAATTCCTTCATAGATTTAAGTTCTTCTTGAAGGAACTCTGTCACTTTCCATAATGTAGAATTTTCATCGTTTTCATGTGTTTCAGCTGTGGTGAGGTGGTTCGGGCTAGATGGAATAGCCTTGCTTTCTTTTGTTGGAGTCATTTCGCTCTGTTTTTTTTTTTTTTTTTTTTTTTTGATCTGGGACCTCTTGCCATGTGGAATTTTTTAGCTGTCTTCTGCACTTGGGTCCAAAGGGGGTGCTTTGTTGTAGGAGTCGAGTTGCCTTACTCTACCCCTATAAGGTTAGTCATTCAGCCCCGCCTCCTATGTGGAGACCTAACTAATCCACTGGGTGGAGTTGTGTACAAGTAAGCTCTGGTTCCCTGCTGAAAGGGCCAGTACTGGTAAAAAAGTCTGATATACAACAGTTTTAAATACCTCACAGTTTGCCCGAGGTTGGCTTCTGTGGTGGGTAAATCTGCCTTCACCCCCAATAGCCTTGCTGCTCCCACGGTCTGGAAACTGGCCAGTGACATCACCACAGTGGGTTGCAATTTGCAGCCTGAAGGCACTTTGCAGCAGAGCTGCACTCACTTCCAAGGGTTGCAACCTTTTGCCAGATAGCTGGATCTTCTGTGGGTGACCTGGGGGTGCCCAGCAGTGTGGAGATTATCTCTGCGTGGGGTCTGAATCTGCCCACTGTGTATTAGATTGGAACTTACCCAGCCTGTCTCTCCTGGTGGGGGAGAGGGGAATCCCGATTCCCGGATTCAGTGGCTTCCTTGTGTGTCCGAGAGTGGGAGAGAGCGTCCTGCCCACGGACACCCAGTGGTCCCTGGGTAGTTGGGTGAGATCCAGAGGGGTCGAGCCGTTTGTACAGTGTCCTGAAACACTCGCCACCCTGTGACTGTTAACCCCGAAATCAAAATACATCCGCACAGGCCGCTGCCATCTTGGATCCCCCAGGAATTTCTTTTGAAGTTCATTTTTTTTTTATTTCTTAAATTTTTTTTATTAATTCTCTTTGTAATATTTTTCTAAAATTCCTAAAAATTTCTAAGTGCTATTTAATTAATGGTTGTTGCCACCTTAAAATAATTGTCATTAGTTTGTTGACACAAAATCTTGGTATGTGATGAATACTAAGCAGATTTTTATCATAAATTTAATTATAATTATGATTTGAATTATACTCTGACTATTTCCCTATGGTATTTGAGCATATTGAATACTCTGGTGCCTTGCTAAATCTTTCAGCTTTCTCATTTCACAACACTGTTTATCTGGCTTTATTAGAATTCTCAAAATACTGTTATTTCCCAGCATATGTTTCCAAAATATATTGTCTACTGTATAAAATTATTTGACACTTGGTCCTATTGAACTAAATATTCTTATTTTGTCACTTTTTTCTCCTTTGTCATATAATTGTTTATTCCAGATATAGACTTAGAAACTTGTCCTTCATCATCTGGCAGCTAATGTTATTCACGCTGTTTTGGAGAAATTGCTAATAATGAACCTGACTGCTTTCACTTTTTAGTAAATAAGATTTAAGAAGGTAGTTTAAGGGGGAGAGGGTAGGAGGGTAGGGCCGGGAGGGGTGGAAGAAAGGGAGTGTGATGGAGATGTAACTTGAAGTAATAAATAAACATATTTTAAAAAGTAAACAAAGAATGTAGTTTAACTAGAGCTAAAAAACTGGGTGTAAACTAATATATTAGGTATTTAGAAAGTTATATATTTATCTTTTGTACTATAATTTTTATTTGTTTGTTTGTTTTAAATTTTGAATAGGGGACATGTTATATAGTGTGGGTTTCTCATACTTTTCCACATAGAAAGTATGTAATCTATAATTATTACATGGCAGGTAGAAAATAGACCTTATAAAACTTCATTCAAAAACAAATTAGATTGATAATAATGATGATGGTGATGATAAATATGCTAGGGAATGGAAAGTTTCCCATAATATAGGCCAGCATTTTTACATATTCCTGTTAGAGTTTACTGTCTTATTTTTATATATTTTTATTCAAATAAATTAACTGATTACTCTCTTGCCTTTCTCACCATTCCCATCTACACTGAAGGCACTCACTGTTCCATAATGATTTATCTACCAAAGTATTGAATCACGCAGTGTGGGGTTGGAGGTTGAACTTCATGCTGTGATATCTGGAAAGGATTGTTACTTTCTCTTTGCTTCAGATGCCATCTCTGTTCTTATGAATATTGCAGTCATTGTTATCAATTGCCACTAATGTTGTTGGTTGTTCAAATTAGCTCCTTCTGAAATATCTCTAAGAACTGTTTGTAATGTGCCAGGCTCAGGGCTACCCTGCGCTCAGTCCTGATTAGTTAGAATCACTGGGCTTCCTCTGACACAGGAAGACAGCCAGAGGAAGCAGTCCTTCCTCTCTGACGTCCTCACTTAGTGAATGAGCTTGTGGATTATGCAGCTCTGTGGCGTGTTTTGTGAGCTCTCAATGGATGTTTAAAGTGGTTCCTAATTTGGTTCTTGTGGGAAATTTGTCCCCCTAACCTCAGGCTGAATTTTAGAACTCTCAACTACTTCTTTTCAAGTCTTATGACATATTTTGATATGCCACTTGTGTATTTTTGGGGGTGGTTCGAGTTTCATGAGTTTTGTGATTCTCTGAGTTCCACCTTGTGGATGTTTCATTGTATTTATTTTGCTGTTACTTCTGTACATGCTGAGATCCTCAGTGTTACCCTCCTCCACTGATGGACATGTGTTAATATATCATTATTTCTCACTCCTCTTTCCCCTCTTTCTCTTCTCTCTCTCTCTCTATCCCTCTCTCTCATATATGAGGTGTATCCTTTGCATGGTAAGGTGCATGCATAGTGCTCAGGGACAATATTTGGGGTGAGTGATCTCCTTCTACCGTATGTGGGTCCCTGCATAAAGTTCAGGTTGCCATTTCTCAGAGAACATGCTCTTTTCTCTTGATCTCCCTGGCTATCTTAGTCACTGTACTATTAGTCTGAATAGACACCATGCCCAAGGCAGCTCTTATGAAAGGAAGGATTTAGTTGAGGTCTTTCTTAGTGTTTCAGAGGTTTAGTCAGTTATCATCATGTTGAGGAGCATGGCGGCTTGCAAGTAGGTGTTGGAGCAGTAGCTGAGAGCTACATGCTTGGCTATTTTAATAAATTCTGACTGGTAGAGTGGTTTATTTTAATTTCCTTAGCATTGTATGATAAAATTCTTTCACATGCCTGTCTCCCATCTGTACTTTCTGTGAGAAGATTTTATTAAGGACATTGATCCGATTTTAATAGATTTGTAGTATTTGTTATTTATTTTGCATAAATCCTTTTTCACATGTGTTCTATAATGGTGTTGCTCCTCATTTTATGGCTTCTACTTCCATTTTTTCACCTTTTTTTGAATTTCAATGAAGTTCAATGTAACAATTATTTCTTTTATGTTTTATCAAACAAAAAATCACCACGTGGGTTTATTTTAAATATCTGTTCTGTCCCTTCTTTTACCATTTTCTTATTTGATTACTTGATTATTATGGCTTCAGAGTGAATGTCTAGCCAGGCAAGGTCATGAATCCAATTTTCTCCTCCTTTAACATAGTGTTACCTATTCTCTACATTTTTGTCTCACCTTGCAAATGTTAAAATAAGTTTGTTGAAATCTACAATTTGTATTGTATTGTGAGACTTGCAATAGACTCACAGAACCTATAAATCAAATACACAAGAATGGATATCTTGAAAATATTGAATCATGATGTGGTCTGGATGTTTTTGCAGAGACATGAACACTTGCCTTTTCACTCCAGATAGTACCCCAAACACAGCACAAAATCAATTTGTCCGAAATGTAGCATAGTAAACCAGTGAGAATATTGGGCTTATTTGCAGTAGCATGTGTGAAGGTTTACTTACAAGGACACATTTCAAAGTACATATATCATGGAAAGGTCCACCCCAGCATGACTGGCAACCCATGAAAACCACCATGGAAATAACCCTAGTATTCTCTGGCTACCTGCTGAAGGCTGCCAAAGAACAGTCTTCTGGTTCTGGCTATTGTCAACTAGTTTTAAGACCTTGGAGGAGGTTTTAAGAATTCTGTCAACTGTTGAACATCCCAAGCCTCCTTACATTCCTAGTCTTAAAAGACTTTTTTCTCCTTTCCATTATGGAATACTTCGATTTGGATGAGATATTTACACAGCAATCACATGGACTGTCCATACTTATTTAATTCACTGCTTACTTTCATCAAAATTTTGTATCTTCGTCATATAGATTTGAGTCTATTTTTATTTTAGAAGTTATAATATAAGTAACATTGTGATTTTAGCTTCATATTTCACTTGTTCATTCCTGATACAAAGAATAGTGTTCACCTTAGGATATTAGTATGCTTGCTCTGACGGATTATAGACTCAAATAGATTTTTTTTTGGCAGTTCCTTTTGCTTTTCTATACTGACAATCATGAGAAGAAAGGCTATATTCCAATTTGAATACCTGCTGGTTATTTAGATCTTTGGGGAGTGGGTCGGGGTTCCCAGTGTGAATGTATGTCATTGGTTGAGGGCTTATGGTACTGAGATCCCTCATTTGCATGGAGATGCATTCTAGGATTCCCACGTGCTTGTTGAACGGGCTCTTTATAGAAGAAAGGAAATTAAACCTATAATTTCTAAGGACTACTTGACAGTCCTCAGGTAGGGGGTATGGGGATCGTGGCTCCCCAGGCAGAGAAGAGGGAATCCTCCTGACAAAGGGAGCCCTCCATTTCACATTTCACACAGAGCTCAGGGCTTTCTGGTCCTGGTAGACCATGACCTTAGCAGGATGGTTTTGGAGCACTTCTCTTCCTTCATTCAGTCCTTGTTTCCTTCCTTCTTTCTTCTTTTCTGCCTTTCATTTTTCTCCTCTCCCTTCTCTTCTCTGGCCGCTCTGATTCTGGCTTTCTCTTCATAATCACTTCTCTTCATCTTCACAATTGTGTCACTTCTTTTTGAAATGTTTAAGTGTATTGACATGGAGTGGAGTGAGGATGGTTAGTACCAATACCCAACTAATGTTTAGATTGTATTTCCCTAAACATTGAGACTGGGTAAAAAAGGAGGAAATAAGATGAATGCACTCATTCATAATCTTTTTTTTTTAATTTCTGACTGTGAACATAATGTGACCAGCTTCTTCTAGCTCCTGTGGCCTTCCATGTCATGTCTGAATGAAACCTGGAAGTATGAGCTAAACATATCCTTTCTCCCTAGTATCTACATTTCACATTATATTTGCCTTAGTTTTATTTTATTCAGTGTTTGATTTATTCATTTTGTGTTCTTGTTCATTTGTTTATTGCACATTAAATATATATTTCTTGATATTTATGCAGTTCTCATCATAATGTAAAAAAGTCAGAATTTAATGCATGCATTACAATATAGTACATGACTTGATATATAATAATAATACTGAAGGGATAGTAGGATGGAATATGAAAAGTGAATAAAGATGTACCACCTCAGGACATTCAAAGTAGGTAAGCTAGAACAAGTTTTCTTAAATTGTTTTTTGTTTTACATTTTAACTTATTTCTCCTAAGAATTTTTTAGTTTTTACAGCATCTCAAGAATTTACCAATAAATGATAGAGAAACAGACTTTAAACAATTCTTTGATTCAGATACAACTTTAGCATTTACTATGTGGCTTCTGTTCTTGAAATATGACTAGGGGTGGTAGGGGAATAAAGAAAGGACTGACCAAAAGACAGATATATGGAGGTGGGTTGTGCAGGCTCTGATGGAATGGTACCAACACTTCAATACCCTGAACCACAGGATGTTCATTATGGACAGCACATAGTGGGGATATAAATAGTCCCAAGATAAGGTCTCTGTGCTGAATTGTCTCAGGCAGTAAACATCCAGAGGGAAGAAGTGGCAGTTGTGATAGTTTTTAGAGACAATGGTCAATCGTTAGTAAGTATTCATAATTACGCAGTGTCAGCATTCTCACTTGATCTAGAGAAGGCTTACGCCAGTGCTATGAGCTTCACCCAGGGAATGGCCCTGCCAATTTCCCATGGCTCTGAGGCTTTGATCCTACACATGGACAGCTCATGTCAAACATTCACATTCACTCAGGTTTTTACTTTCTCAGGGATTCACTAGATTGATATAATTTAATTAAAGGCAAAAGTATATTTTTATACTAATGATATGAACATACTTGTTTATTTTTGCATAATACATTAAATCTTGGCTGAGTATTTCTTATAAAAGGATGCAAAGTGTTTTCAGTGTGTCTCAGAGTTGATCAATATTTGGATCATGGAATCATCAATGCTAAGAACACTACTTCACATAAATATGAAATTCAAAACAGCAGGAATATGTTTAAGGCCATTTTAAAAATTGTTGAAAATTATTTCTTAGTGTCAAGAAAACGTTCATTAATTTTTTTATAAAATTCAAATGAGAAGCTAAGACAAAAAAAAAATCCCATCCCAAATATTCCAACCTGCTAAGAATAACTCTGGGAAAATATTTTCATTATTTCACACATTTAGAACATTCTTCTTCTAGCAGAGGAGAAATTTTGTACGTTCAGTGCAGTTCACAGCTTAGATAGAGATTGTAAGGAACTGTTCAGTAGTGTTATGTGGAGTGAGGGCACACACACATATTGCAAATGTGCATACATGTTCGCAACCAGGTTTGCAGTAAGCATGTATGTTGCAATGCTGGTCAACCACCCCAGAAACACCTCCGATTTAATACTTTGAATTGCTGTTTGTAATTGTGAATTCTAGATACTTTCACTGTGATGACATTTTTCTATAATCCTCACATTCAGTTACTGAACTCCCTAAGTTTGCAACCTTACAATTTAGAAGGTGCATATTTAGAGGAATCCCCAGGACAGAAAGCCTTTAGGGTAATTTCTTTCCATTGTCTGTGTTTGGTAAATTATGTTTGACTAGAACACAGCCAGACTAATTTATTTGTGTTTGTCTCCTTTCTCTCTACAAATCCAAAATGGAGCACTTGAAGCAGAGTGGGACCCAGGGAGACTGGAGTGTTTATTATTTGCCCTTTAATGATGTGATCCCTGATATAGTTCATTTACACATTCAGTTAATCAATGGAAATGGGGAGCTGTTGGCAGTACTAAGAGATGAGAATCATCTTGTAGAGACTGTAAAGGAGTTTAGGAGGCTAAATGAGAAGAGACAGGTATCCTTAAAGTGAAGAGCATAGGAATCTCCGTGACAGACTGCTGATGGAACCACTGCCTTTACACTGGTATTCTTTCTTAAAATCTAGTCTTTCATCTATCTTCCCAATTAATTAGCTGTTTCCTGCTGAAGACTTTTTATTGATCCTCTCTGTCTCTCTCTCTTTCTCGGCGTGTGTGTGCATCTGTGTGTGTGTATCTCTGTGTGTATGTATGTATCTCTGTGTGTGTGCATCTGTGTGTGTATATGTGTATCTGTGTGTGTGTGTGTGTGTGTGTGTGTGTGTGTGTGTGTGTGTGAGATAGGGGAAAGATTGAATGCTATAAAAGCAAGCAACATGCTCATTTACCTTTGAATCATTCTACAATAGTGTAGCCAAATAATAGCACTATAATTGGGACAATAGATGGTCCAGGGATTTAGAAAATGGATAAACTCCTGGAGATTTTAGTAATTCGTAGGTAGTTTAATCCAGGGCTCTTTTCTCGTTTCCAATATGAAAGTAGTCAAAATGTATCCAGAGGTAAAAACTGTGATATTTATTCTCAAAGTAGTTTTCCATGTAGCTATGCCTTCATATTTTAGGAATGCTGATTTAGGAAACTGTAGTGGCTAGCAGTGTCAACTAGAAAGAGTCAAGAATCACTTGGGAAATTGGTTTCTGAGCAAATGTGAGGTTATCTTTATTCTATTATTTGAGGCAAGAAGATCCTCCCACCCTGTGATATCCTTGCCTGACTGATATTCTGGATCAACACAAATGTCGAAGGTAAACTGAGCCCCAGATTGGATTGACTGCTCTTCTCTAACCTAATGAGAATAGACATTGCAAGCTCTTGCTGTCCTGATTTCCTCACTGTGCTGTACCAGGCCTTGAGGTAGGAGCTAAAACAAAGCTTTCTCCTTTGTTTTGGTTGTGGTGTATTATCACATCAAAGGAAGAGGAAAGCAAGACAAAAACTAGGGACTTACACAGCAAAGGATGTCAGGACACTTAAAAGTTAACTGTATATTAAACTTACTGCTGGAATAGCATATATGGGAGGAGACAGCACTCAGTGAATATTTATAAGTAATACAGAGGTAAAGTATTTACTTGACCTGGGCTTTTACTTTTCTTTTGTTTGTGATTTGGCATGAAAATAATTCAGGGTGTATTTTCTCCCATCACTTCAATGTATTTATCAGGATGAATATGACTAGGACGTGAACATGCAGGGATCATATACTAAGAATATAAATGACTCATCTTTAATATATAGGTTTTCATGTTTACCTTCTCAATTATAGTCTTTCTAATCCCTGCCTTATCACAGCAGGGATGCCTAATGTGGAGTTTGTAATAAAAAGTAATGAAATAAATCCTCCTTGAGGCAACTTAATTGTGTTTGGACTGTCCTCTAGTCCTTTTCAAAAACTTGCATAATAATTTGTTAAAATAGGCATCAAGAAATATATAATGCCTTTCAAAGTAAGACTCTTTTTCTTTCCTGGGTAAAAATTAAAATCAGATTATGCCATACCATCTGTTAATAAAATAGTTTTACTTTCACACCTGAAACTGGATGCCTGTTAAATAAATCAGGTCTCCCAAATTGAAGCTGTTATGTAAAGTCACTGCAGAGAAGGTAGAGCATTTATAGAAGTCACAAAAAGAATGAGTCTTACAGATGAGTCAGTCAGTCCTTCCTGAGTCTAACTAGAGTTTCAGAGAAAATATGACTCACTTAAACCCACATGAACTGAAGAGCAGGAAAATTAATGTGTTAGGCTCCTACTGATGGATTAACACATGGCTGTGCATCACTGATTGACCTGTCTCATGTACAATAATTTTATACCTCCAATCTGTGTACTCATTATGTATATATATAATATAATATATATATAATATATATTATATATATATTTAATTATTTAATGACTAACTAAGGAAAGAATCTGTAACAAGAACTAAGTGAACTCCAGGCTCATCATTGACTTGTTATCTCTTTTTAAAATTTAGCTGGACATACCATTTATTTTGCTGTTATTGAAAGAAAACACATAAAACATAGCACATAAAAAGATAAACTCATTTCTTAATAGATGACAACAAACATATGTCTCATTTATCACTGCAAACTGTTCAATGGTGTCCTTTTATCAAGCTTTGACACCAAACTAAAGAACTACATTTTTTTCCCATTACAACTTTGAGTACCCAGATTAACTGCATTATTCAAAATTGCACATGGGATATTTAGCAAATGAGGAATAAGATAACTGAGTTTTCCCTCAGTGCTCCTTCCTGGACATGAAGCATGTGTTCTTACCAATAAAACATGGATAATATGCTCTCTGGTAACATTATGTTTGCATGCATACTACATTTTCTTACTTTCTCCTTCATTCCAGCATAACAGAATTTCTTTTCTGTTAGCTAAAGTTTAATTAAGCCACATCTCTTATTATGTGGAGAGATCCATATGGTGCCTAAAAACACCTGGTCCATTATTAGCACACAATTTCATGTGTACTTTAAATTCTATGGGAATGTGCCCTATAAATAAAAAGATGAGTTTGGGGTTACACAGTAATCATGAATACTATTCCACACACTACAATAGCCACGCTCGGGCTCATTTTAAATACATGTGGCATTTACACTCCCTGCCCTTTATCTTTTGCTCAGTCATTTTTCCCTTTTATTGAAAATATATTATCTTTCCACATAATATACCCTGATTACTAGTTCCCCTCTTTTTACACCTCCCAGGAACTAGAGAATAGAATAGAGACAGTTAGGGGTTAGGCAGAGGAAATAAGTATATGCCAATCAAGAAGCACATGTAGTCAATTCTTCACAACAAATGAGCTCTGAATAGCTAATACTCAACAGCGTAAACATAAGTGATAAACATGACCAAAACTTGTGTAATTAACAATGTGTTGATCATGAAATGCTATGTATTAAATATGCCCTATACTTAGCTTCCAAATATTCCTCAACAACAAAAACAACATCACAAAGAATGCAGTGTAACAATACTACATGATGGCGGCCTCCAAATTCTTCCAACTAAACCTCTTTGCTGTTCTATAACTGAGTGACAAGTTCACATTTCCCCCAGAATTCCTGTCTAGTGCCTTGGCATAATGTATTATATTTAGCAAAAATAAAAATCGATTTTATATGAAACATAGGGGAAGAAGAGTTAAACCTTGTGTATTTAAATATGTTATGAAGATCAAAGCAAAGCTCAGAGCGAATTGCTGATTATAGGTAGAGGTTGGATTTAAAGTCTTAATTTTCTTTAGAAAGGCTTTAAACAGCACCATTTATCATGCAATTTAAATCTCATAAACTGAAGAACATGGAGTCTTCATTACTAAAATAAAAAGAGAAACAATTAAATCAAATTAAGTATAATGTCACTCTTTAATTAGAAGATATATATTCAAGGGTTAGCTATGATTGTAACATAGATTTTTCTGATTAGTGTAATTATTTGCCTATGAAAAGGAGCAATGTCTGCCTTATGAACTTTATTTTATATACTTAAGAGAGATAAATAACCCATGCATACAAAATATTTAACAAATAACTGGTAATTATTTAATTATTATCCACCAACCCAGCTTCTTATCTAAATATTTGTTGTCTTCAGGACTAAGTTTTGTTTATAGAATCTATGTCTTATTCATTCTAAAATTACAACACTCTTCCCTACACACAATATAAACAAAAGATGTTCAATAATGATGATATTTCAACATACTGTGATTTTATAATTCAAATAAGTTCAGAATTTGGTGTATTCTTGTGGTATAAACCACTCATAACTCATAAACCAACCAATAGTAAACATAGTATCAGAAACCTAAAGTTGTATGTGTTTTGCTAGTGTTATGTATGTGGAAATATGTAATATAGATATTTACCCTTAACTTTTTAAAATTACATCTTAACTACAATTCTGGAAGTTTAGTTGTGTGTTGTGATGAACTTTTATGATAACAGATGGCAAAGGGCTTATGTGGTTGACTACCCTCTTCATGTGTGTGAGTCCTAGTGAGCCAAATATGACATCATCAGAAGCTCTGAAAAGCTTGTTATGAAAACAACTGTATGGGTGATATCTGTCCAGCTGCGTGTCTGATATCCAAGGTATACATCTTTAGAAAGTCCACAGATGATTAAATTAGGAATTAGTGCTCACTTAAATTGTTTTAGATAACAGTCAACTCTTCCTTCACTCCGAAAATGAATTTGAATATTTTGGGAGGTTTTCAAGCTTCTATTTATATCTGCTTTAAGAAACCCTAGTATTAAAGGTAATACTATAACATGTGTGTGTGTGTGTGTGTGTGTGTGTGTGCGCGCACACACACACACACAGAGAATGAGGGAGAGAGAATAAGAAAGAGAGATAGAGAGAGAACATTTAGAGTTTATTAATTTATTACAGGCTACTTTCACATGTACTTAGATGGACTTAGTTCTGTGAGTTTAGACAGAGGAGTTGCTACCAATACCCCCAACTACAGATATCAACAGTGGAGCTGTCTTCAGGTCTTTGAGGCAAGATATGTGATTGATTAAATGTACCTAGTTTTGTTATCTTCTTCTCTCAGAAACCAACACTTTAATTCAATTCCTTTTTTTCCTTTCACATCTTAGAAGCAAAGACATATCCTTGTCTCTCAATCAGGTTATTGAGAAAATAACTTGTGCTCTCATTCTCAATTCCAAAATCCTGATAAATATGTTTTGGTTTATCTGCCCCCAAAGCCAGACAAAATCCATGTGCCCTTATCTGGGTGCCGATAAGATATAATTGACATATTAGTTCTGATTTACTTTTTACAGCCTTCAACACCTGCCCTTTTCCCCTTAAGTTGATAAAAGTATGGTAAATTGAAAAGATACTAACTTTAAAAAATTTTTTTCTTTAGCTGGTTATTATTTACCATCGAATTAAAAATACAAATTAATTTACACCCAGTGTGTTTGTGTGTGTGTGTATGTGTATGTGTGTGTGTGTGTGTGTGTGTGTGTGTGTGTGTGTGTGTGTGTGATTTGTTAATTCATTAGCCTGTGATTAGGAGTGAGCCATGGAACGAACAATGTGGAAATTAGCAACAGGAAAGGAACTATTTATGATGACATACACTGACTACTTTTCTTTTATGCCTAGCAGGCATTTCTGAAATGGGATACTTTGTGGGATTTGGATTCTGAAAAATATTGCTTAGAACATTTTGAAATCATGTGGATATTTGTCAGAAGCCTCAGACACTGAGTAGGTGCTATGGAATCTGGAAAGCAGAAATGACGTGTTTCCACAATGGTCAGGGTCAGCTTCTCCATGGTGCTACTTACAGGTCTTAATGATGAAGAAAACCTTGCTCTCTTAATGATGGAGATGGCTTCTCTCTATTTCCTCCTCAAAACTCTTTTTGCTAGGATTACTAGCCTGGTACAGTTTTCATTTGGTAGAATTACAGTTAGAACATTTTTTTGTTCTCATGTGAATTGGGTGTAATAAGTTTTCTTGATGACAGAAGGCCTGAGTCCCCTGAGGTCAAAGAGCTGATCAGGAGGAGCCAGTAGTACAATCTTTTCAGCCCTATATGCCCATAGTGTTCATCCAGAAGATAATTTATTGACTAAATGGTCTTTGTCTTTAAGTAGTTACTGGTGAAGATGAACAAGTGAGCATCCAAATGATAGGATGAAGAAGTGCATGTGAATGCACCTTCTCTTTTCTTCTGCTCCATTTACTAAATCCTAGAGATCCAGAGTAGCCTACAGGAAAAAAAAATAAACCTACAATTAAAGTTGGTTTAAGCCAAGGTACTAGGAAAATACTGTTTTATAAAACAGTATTGTAAATGACTAATGTTATTGAACAATTACTATATGTTACCTACTGTGCTAACAGATTGATAAGTCATGTGTTGCACTCCTTTAAAATCTAAATTATTTTAGAGGTAGCTTGCTAAAGGACCCCATGCCAAGCAGTGGGCCAAAAATACTTGATTCCAGAGTCAGATTGCCTGTTCATGATCCATATGGCAGAGAAATTTGGAATAGTGGTGGACTGCCTTTTTACCAAGGATACAACTGCTATACTTTGAACATGTTTCTCAACAGACCATTCACTGTGGTTATGCTCACACAATCCCAATTAATAGTGCAACCAATATAATCACTGCTTTTAAATCTTTACTCTCACATTTTAATGGTACAAATATATACTAGCAGAAACACTTGCTAGAATGGGTTGCTCTGAGTAGTTCATTTAACAAATTTTAAACTAGTTGGTAACAGCCTGTTTTCTCTGAGAATCATTGCATTTGATGTTTGGAGAGCTTCTTCCCACCAGAGGCATGATGATTAGATGAAAGTTAAATTTCTTTCCCCACTCAAACTCCTTGAGTTCTGCTTGAATTCTTATATGTTCAGATCTAATCTTGTGAACTTTACTAAATGCCTTCTACTTACATAGAATTCAATTAAATAAATACAATTCATTTCATTATTGAAAGATGTCTAGCACAAGATGAATAAGGAATAACCCACTGCTTCAGGGATGCTAACATAATTATAGTTACTGAATGCCATTTACCTGTGTTTTCAAGCTGTGGTACTAAATGGCTCAGAGACAGGGTGGCCTCTGTATCCAACTTTATTGAGTAGGCCTTCTCTGACCTCAATGAGATGAAAAAGTTCCTGCTTCTGTGATGGGGTGGTGTCAAGCATTCTAAATGTTAATTAATTGGTCCTGCTTGCTGTCTGTTACTTATATTGTCTCTGACTGGTTATATAAAATGCTGAGGCCTGAGACTGAGCAAAGACAGAGAATGGTGGGATTTCCTGACATTAGAACAGGAACCCTGCGTTTACACAGAGGATTAGTACATTCCAGCCATGAGCAGGAAGAAGGAGGACACATACCATGGGTTAGAAAAAAGAACCTCATTCCACATGGCCAGGAACATCTGCATAGTGTGGAGAATAGCAGTCCAAGGGGACATATGTATATATGGGGTGAAAACAGCAAATTAATTAATTAATGTAGTTATTAGTAAATATAAACTGTAAGATTAGGCCGGCAGAGTAGCTGGCAGCTTGGCAGAGGATCAGGTGGCCTGGCCTGAGTGCCTTAACCAGTTGCCTAACTTATCCTGGAGAAAGAGCCCCGGGACCAAGGGTGGCCCACACTACCTGTAACCTAAACTCTGTTAATTAATATAAGTTGTAATATTAGGCCGATAGAATTACTGGTGGCTTGGCAGGAGGTTTGCCTGGGCTCAAGGTGAGTCTGGGAGTCCAACAGCCTGGGACTGCTTGGACTGAGGGCCTATAAGATGCCACAGTCTTTACCCCAATAATTAAACACACCAAGACCTTTTAATGTTTTAACGCTTAGCCCTTAGCTGAGCAGACCCTCAGTTAGCTACACTAACTTAACCCGGATCACCTAATCCCAAACTGCCATATGCCTGTAAGTACCTTCCATCATTCTCCAGACATATGTCTCCTTCTGTGTCTCCTGGCAGAAAGAGAGAGTCTCTGTGTGTGCCCAGAGTTCCTGCTCTGATCTCAGGAAGTCCCGCTTTCCTATACTCTTTCTGCCTAGCTAATTGGCCATAAGTGACTTTTATTAACCAAACAAGAGAATGTCTCAGAAGGGGTGATAACCAGATCACAGCATTGATTTCAATGTATCAGAAACAATATTAGACCTTCCCTCAACATCTCCCCCTTTAAGTCTAGCAAAAGGTTCCTTTTCTTAATAACAATAAATACAACAATAAACACAATACAGTAACAATATAAATAAATACAATAAAAACAATTATGAAAACTAAAAGGTGTGACATACATTCTCAACATCCAGTCCATATGTATTTGTCTAGTTAACTAGGACATATTCTATTACATACCTCTCTTGATAAATTTAAGGATCTACACCTAATTCAACTTCCATCCTAGCTTACATTATTAACTAAACCATCTTAACTTTAAAACATCCTTTTAATTCCTACATGATTTAAAATATACTGTGATGCTATAACTATGTAGCATTCAATCACATCAGAAACCTGAGAAGGATAGCTATATCTGAATAGATAGGAAGTGCAGAGCAAGCAACTTCCAAAACTATGAAATGGCAGACAACTGGCTGCCTAGACAGTCTGCAGTTTCTATAATATTGGAGCATCATCTTCAGCCTTCTGGCAAGCATATCTCCCAGACTTAGTTGTGGAGCAGGAAATAAGATTTGCCCATTCTGTCTTTGCAAAATCAGGCCATCAATTTACCTGCATTGAGCTCTGGTCCATCTTTGGACTGTATATAGTCTGTTGAGAGAGCAGGGGTATTTTTGCCCAGTAGGAATTATCTCCTGATGGGAGCCTTCTTGATGCTCATTGTCTCCTTCCAAATCCAATGGGAACTGTCAGGAGCTGACAGTCTCATGTCAAAAGTAGCAATAATTAATTTTGTTCTTCCTGCCTGTTAGTTTCCCTCTGGTTGGATGATTGATGACGGTTCACATTGTTTTGGGGGGCCTGAACCGATAGGCCCCTCCTGTTGTTTCCCATCAAGGGGTTACCTCTGACTTCTGTTTCAGCTCTACAATCCCAGGACCAGGGTTTACTTTTTCCACAATGAGTACAAAATCCTGGAGACCTTAACCTTCTATTGCCATTAAAAGCCATTCGTTCCCTTCTACACATGTTCTGCAGAGTCCAGGCACCTATCATTTCGAGTTCTGGAGGGTTCAGCCTTACGATATCTTTGGAAATGACCAAGTTCACCATTTTTAAAGCACTCATTAGGACCCATAGCAACTGCTTGTGCTATGGCATTAGTCTGATGCTCCTGAAAACCAATATCAGCTGTTTTTCTTATCCATTCATCTACTGGGGCTCCTTGAGCTTTCAATGGCCTAATTGCCCTTTGACATTCAGCATTTGCATTTTCTTATGCCAAGGCATTTATCAAGTCCTGTCTAGCATCAGGATTATCTATATCTCTCTCCACAGCTGAAGTCAATCTCCCTAAAAAGTCTGAGAAGGTTTCCTGAACCTTGTATTATCTTGGTAAATGAAGTAAACCTTTTCCTAGCCTCAGGTACCATATCCCAGGCTCTCAGAACTGCAACACGACCTTGTTCTATCACAACATCTTCAAATTGAGTCTCTAACCGAATGTCAGCATAAGGTCCCTCACCAAGCATTTGGTGGGTTGTGACATTTATTCCCCTTGGCATATTTTGTTGCTGTAATTTTGTGGCTTCATGTCTCCACCATGACAACCATTGTAATTGCTGGCTACCTTCTAGCACAGCTGATATCAGTCCCTTCCAGTCTTGGGGAATGATTCTATTTTGTATAGCCCAATTATTTAAGATCTGTTTAACGAATGATGAGTGCATTCCATAAGAGAGAATAGACTCCTCAAATGTTTTTAAATCCAAAATGTCTATTGGACACCATGTTAATTCCTGATGGAGTTGACCATTATTATTATCAGGCCTAATTTGAAACATAACTGGAAAAGCTGATGGTGATTGTGCAGTACCACGCAGCTCCTCTGGGGGCGCACCTGGTTCCACATTAGTACCATTACCTACCTGGTTTTCTTCTGGTACACGTGGCAAATGTGGAGACCTAGCTAGAAAAGAACTTGGCATTTTCTCAGTTCCAGTCACCTGCCTGCCAGAATTTTCTTAAGCTCCTCAATCTTCATTTTCATACTTTTTTAATTGTGTAACAAATGTCTTCCTTATGACAAACCAACAAAAGAAAAAAATAAATAAACAGCATAAAACATCCATTCTGATTGAAAAAAGGTAGAGTGGTCAGAAGTAAACATTGCCATATTGTCAACAACTGGCATCATAGTTTCAAAATCTGCAGTTTTCTCTATAGTTTTGAAAATAAAATTACCCATAATGCCCCATGTTGTGGGCCACCTGAAAACTACAAATTAATTAATTAATGTAGTTATTAGTAAATATAAACTGTAAGATTAGGCCGGCAGAGTAGCTGGCGGCTTGGCAGAGTAGCAGGTGGCCTGGCCAGATTGCCTTAACCAGTTGCCTAACTTATCCTGGAGAAAGAGCCCTGGGACCAAGGGTGGCCTATACCACCTGTAACCTAAACTCTGTTAATTAATATAAGTTGTTATATTAGGCTAATAGAATTACTGGTGGCTTGGCAGGAGATTCGCCTGGGTTCAAGGGGAGTCTGGGAGATCAACAGCCCGGGACTGCTTAGACTGAGGGCCTATAAGCTGCCACAGTCTTTTCCCCAATAATTAAACACACCAAGACCTTTTTAATGCTTTAATGCTTAGCCCTTAGATGAGCATACTCTCAGTTAGCTACGCTAACTTAACCCGGATCACCTAATCCCAAACCACCATGTGCCTGTGAGTACCTTCCAGCATTCTCCAGACGTCTGTCTCCTTCTGTGTCTCCTGGCAGAAAGAGAGAGTCTCTGTGTGTGCCCAGGGTCCTGCTCTGATCTCAGTATGCCCCGCCTTCCTATACTCTTTCTGCCCAGCTAATTGGCCATAAGCGACTTTTATTAACCAATCAAGAGAATGTCTCAGAAGAGGTGGTAACCAGATCTCAGCATTGAATTCAATGTATCAGAAACAATATTAGACCTTCCCTCAACAATGGGGTCATATTTAGGTATTAGAATTGTGAGCTAGCTTAGATGGCCTAGGATTCCACAATTCAGGCCAAGGCTGGTTAAAATCCATGTGGTATCTATGTGTACTCATTTATAATGGTGGGTTAAGGATTAACAGCTGCCAAACCAATCATAACATAAATACTAAGTAAACAATTTAATTAATTATTTCTATATTCTGAGTTTAAATATTATTTAAACTTGGTTTGCTTTATAACTTAAAAGAAAAGTACGCTTGTAGAATTTGAACACAAAATCTAAACTCCCTTATATTTCTTGCATATGTAAGAATGAAACTAGAGTGTTTAGCTTTCTGGACTACTTTCACATTGCATTGGTGGACTCTGATCCCATTAAGATCCCATAAAACAGTTCATATTTTTTATATTCTCCAATCACCTTTAAAGAAAAGTCTCTTTATTTCTTATTTATTTAGGAAGCAGAATTGGAGATACAGTTAACTTGGTTCTAATAAAATGTCACTAGATTAAAGAAATAAACAAAATATAGTCAATAGTTGTATATGATATAACTCCATCAAGATCAGAATATGTTGCAAAAAATGTCTTTTAAATTAAAACTATGCATTAAAGATAAAATTCAATAAAAAAATTTAAAAATAAGGATTTTCTGCTGGTAGTGGCGTGATAGCTCAGCAGTTCAAATGTCTTTGCTGCCCTTGAAGAAGATGATGATCAGATCCTTGGACCTACATTTATGACTGACAGCTGCTGTAGAACATGCACATATTCTGGTTTATTGCCATGCATCACAGCCACATGCATAAAAGTTTTATAAAGATAATTTAAGGTTCTACATGAAATAAAAACTACTGCCCCACAATAATATGACATAAAGGGGTTTATTGTTTGATTTTGAAATAAAATACAACCCTGTGAAAACTTAAATTTAACTCATTGAAATGAGCACATGCAATATGCCATGTGCTCTTCTGCATGCTTTGAAGACACCATTCCATTGAAGCACCAAAAGTAGATGAAAGAGCCAAGATGTTCAGAGTGACTGGACAACTCCCCCAAGGGTGACATCCAGAGAGCTGAGGACTTAATGTATAATGACAAGAAAGGTTACTTGTGCCTAATTAGCTTAGAGGTCTTTCATTATCTAGTGTTATTCACAGATAGCCTGTGAATTCATAGGAATTGAAGGAAAATCAGATTAATGTGACAATAAAATGAAGAGCATTTATTACTGAATTACTTACTTGTGTCAGGTTTTTAAAGCCTTTTTCAATTAACTGTAGTTGTCAGTATTAAAGTCTCTTAATGATAAGATTGCACTAGTTTTGTATTACTGCTGCAAAAATTTACTACAAACAATGGATTTAAATAACCCAGTGCTCTTTAGGACTTGAAATTGTTACAAAAGTGGAGTTGTTGCCAAGTTGTTACATTTGTGAATTCCAGGGGAAGATATGTTGTCTTGTCATTTTGGGTCCTTGTCAGAACTGATATCTTTGGAATTACAGGACAGAGTGTCTGTGTCCTGGCGTTTATGACTTTCTTAGAGACCTTTCTTCCCCCAGTTCATGGCTCTCTCCTATACAGCCAGAGCCAGGAGAGGTGGACCGAGGCATTCTCATCCTGAGGTATCTCTCTAACTCAACATAATAAAGAAAAGATTATTAAAGATATTAAGATCTCTGTGATTAATATGGGGCAACACAGACAATGATGGAACATGGCTCAATCTCAGATTTAAAGGCTTCACAATCTTAATTTTATCAACAAGTTATTATTTGTCTGTTTGTTTGTTTACTGCTGTATACTGTAACATATTTACAGGTTTCCAAAAATAAGAGAAGATGGTTTGAAGGAAAATGGAAAGTGAGCCTAATGACAGTGATGTTTCTAAGTAGTGTAAAAGTTCCAGTGAAAATGCACCAGGGCCCAAGTTCTTCCAGTTCAGTTATTTCTGACATGAGAAGTAATTCTGCAATGAATAACACAGGTCAGAAAGGTGGATTCCTCATAAGTGCCAGAAATTGTGTTATGTTTTAAATTATGGTTTTTCATTTGTTTTTAAATCTGTTTCCTGTTAAAAGTTACATGGAAACAAATTACGACTCATTTGACATGTGGAAACAATTTTAGTAATGCAATTTCTTTAGATCGTATGAACAAAATTTGCAGAGGAGAAAAAATTGAACCTTGGTTGTATCTGAACTATTCATTTGGGGAAACAGGAAAGGCAAAACAGCAGTAGGGAAGAGGCGTAGAACAGTAGCAGTGTTTGTTCCATGATGAACCGTCTTAAGTTGGTTATTATTATATATGAGATTTAGTTTCCAAATTATATTATCATTAGTTAGTACTTTATGCAAGTAACTCAGCACAATGGAATGAACCTGGTTAATTCACTAACAAATTAGTAAAGTCAATCAATATTATATAGCTACATAAATGAAGGTCAACATATTAAATCAGTTATAAGACATCAACTTTTAGTAGACTAAAGGAAAAATGACAAAGCTGCATCTTTCTTTAAATTCCAAGCACACACATTACAGAAGGAACTTACATTCTCATTTTAGTTAAGTTCTGTGAATTTAGAATTTTAATTGTTTTCTGACCCCCATAGTTTATGTCTATATTCTATCTCAATGTCTGGTTTCTTTCTTTTTTTTTTTCTTTATTTTTTATTTCTTCAAGTTACATCTCAATCGCAGTCCCCTCCCTATTCCCCCTCCAGTCCCACCCTCCCACCCTCAACCCCCCATCCTCTTCCCTTTTTTTTTTCTTTTAAGTTTAAGGTATATCTTATTTCCCCCTACAGTTTCCCCTTTCAGTCCAACAAATGGCTCTTTCTCTTATAATAACAAATACAATACAGTACAACAGAGGTAATTAGGCCACAGTTATGAGGGTTATATCTATCATTATTTTCTCTTACAATTAAAATGTAAAGATAAATATATTTTGTTGGCATGAATTAGTGTCATAATATCTACCAATCTATAAATCTCCTTTACAAATGTTAAACCGTGAAGAAATAAACCTAGGTTTCTTTGATATTATGACACTAATTCATGCCAACAAAATATATTTATCTTTAACTACATTTTAATTGTAAGAGAAAATAATGATAGAGTTTACATTTTTTTTACCAAATTTTGACAGTATTTTCCTAGAATTGAAATAATCACCTAGAGAGAAATACATGTTTATGATGTATTACTATAATATCTTCTAGTTAGTTTTCTAATATTTGATGTGTGTGTGTGTGTGTGTGTTGATAGATGTTGGTCCTGGGTACAGCAGTAGAGAGAGAAATTCACCAAGATGCTAAGACTTTATTTCATGAAGGCGCAGAGGGGTTCAGATAGACACTCAACTAGCTCATTCTAGTTACTTTTTTTCAAACATTATACAAGGTTAATTGAGGCTGGGAAAGGTTCCAACTACCAAAGTTATCTTGCCCTTGCTGCCCAGGAGACAGGCAACCTACCCTTTTGACCATGGCTAGCCATAATCAAATGTAAAAACTCCAGGCTTTCCAGGAGTATCTTAGGACAAAGGTCCATGTAGCTGCGAGCTCTTACATATCACCAAGTGCAGATTCTCTAAAGATATAACATTTCCTTGAGGTTCAAACAGTCTCAAAACAACTTCTCAGCTTTTAGTTCAGCTGCAAGGTCTCACATAACAAAGGCCTTGTTGAAACATTTCACTCAAAGCCAGACACAAAGATTTTAAGGTATGTTTCCTTTATAACCACACAAATGCTTTACTATACATTTTACTATGTGTGAGAGAGAGAGAGAGAGAGAGAGAGAGAGAGAGAGAGAGAGCGAGAGAGCATCACACATGTTTTTACTAGTGCCCATGGATATTAGATTAGAGCATCACATCTCCTAGTGCTGTATTCATGATGATTGTGAGTCACTCACTCTTGGTACTGGAGCCCAAATTCGAGTCCTTTGCAAGAGTAGCAAGTGTTCTTAACCACTAAACCATCTCCTCAGCCCCTATTTTAGTTACTTTTATAGACCAAATTAAGACAGTTAATGACTGCACAGGAGTCCATCAGCTGGAATAAGCTACCTACCTGGTAGAATAACAATTGCATATATCTTGAATATTTAGGATGCTTCCATAATGCATTTCTGTTTTACATCTTATTTTAATTTTATTCACCATAAAAACTATATGTAATAATGGGCTTAATTGTGACTTTTCATAGGTGTAAGTAATTTATTTTGGTTTTATTCATCCCATTACATATCTTGCCCCTTCTTGCCTTCACTAATTCCTTTTTATTCTCATCTATTCCTTTCTACTTTCATGTATGTGTATGCGTGTGTGTGTGTGTGTGTGTGTGTGTACCTGTGTGTATGTGTGTGTACGAATGTGTGTGTACAGATGTGTATTTGTATCAGAGTGTATATGTGTGTCTGAAAATGTGTGTATGTCTGTATATGTGAATTGGTTTTATTACAGGTGTTTATAGAAGCATGTTAAACTTACCAGAGGGCACATCACCGAAAAAACTGTCTCCCCTCCTTTATCAAACATTATCTGTGTCTGAATGTTCCCTGTGGGCTGGGGACGTATAAGACCTTCTGCTTCCATGAAAGGGTTTGATGTGCTCACATTCATGGAGACTATGTGAAGGAACCATAACTGATGACATTAATGGAACAGCCATGTCATGCCCTAGAAGTCAGATGTCAGTGTATGTGTCCGTGTCTGCACACATGTGTTCAAGTGCTCTAGTATTCTAACTCTTTTATTAAGTTCCATAAACATTGGAAGTGTTGATATTTCTCAGGAAGAAAATTTTAAGCCCCACATTATGAGTTTTAGAGCAAAACATTTTCATTGGACAGTTTTTGGAAGAACATTGTATGTGATGCACTAATGTACTACAAAAATATCATCTAAGATAATCAGGAATATCTTATAAGATTTATGAGTGTACATGCTTCCATGGATAAATACTTCATAGTTGAACTTCACAATATTTTTGGAAACTGTGCTGGCTAGTTTTATATCAACTTGACACAGGCTACATTTGAAATTTGAAGTATGAGAACCTCAATTGAGACAATGCCTCCATAAGATCAGAATGCAGGAAAATCTGTAGGACTGTTACTTAATTGGTGATATATGTACAAGTACTCTGTACACTGTGGGAGGTCCTATCACTGGGCTGATGGTCCTGGGTCCTTTAAGAAAGCAGGATGAGCAAACTACTGGAGGCAAGGCAGTAAACAACATTATTGCATGGCCTGAAATAGCTCCTGCTTCCAGGTTCCTGCCCTTTTTGTGTTCTTGCCTGACTTCTCCCAGTGATTGACTAGTATGTAGAAAAGTAAGCCAAATGAATTCTTTGCTCCACAACTTGCTTTTTGTGTTCATGTTTTATCATAGCATTAGTAATCCCAACAAGGATAGAAAATAAATCAGCAATGACTCTTTATGTCAAATTTCCATTACTTTTCATTTATGAAAAAAATAGAGCAATCAAGGAACAAAAAATAACTCTTATGAAATGTTCTTGTATTCCAAACTTAATAATGATGTTTCTCCTTTCTCCACTCTTTTATTTGAGAACTGAGTACTTGGTAAACTTTCTACTCAAACTTCACTTGCTGTGAATACTATTTCATTGACTTCTCTTTGTTAAGAGAATTAGGAAAACGTGATCATTTGATGAAGAAAACATCTAGTGAGACAACAGCTAGTCCTATTCAGTTCCATTTTAGAAGTAAATGAATTGAGCGTATCTACGTAGGTTGTGAGATATGAGCGAGAGGGGCAAGGAAGACTGCAAGGCTTACTTTTGAACACCTTTGAAGACTCCATATTGCCATCTGAGACCAGATAAGGACAAGAGCAGTACAAGGCTCTCTTTTTGGCCTGTGAGGATGAGTATTGCATAATTCTTTGCAAGTTTTTTTTTTTTAATCATCGTTACTACTCTAGACAATGGGACATAATATCTGACAAGTCTAGTTGAAAGAAGGAAAAAATAAAGTTTTTAGTCCATCATGTAAGAAGTCTGTGATTAAATGCAGCATTTCACAGCATGGAGGGATACAGAGGAAATGCCTACTTTATCCCCCCCCCCCGCCCTCTGTGTATTGAACTATATAAGCAGTTCAAGAACAACTTCAGTTGTTGGTTCCAGATCCCTACCCTATTTGAAACAGTATGTTCATTGTTCATTGCTGCATAAGCCAAACTGCACAAAAGTTCCCATTTCTGTTTCTCATATTGCCACAGAAAAATTATTATTAAAGATGTTCACTCCTGTGCATGGCTTTAAAGGATTCTGTGGATTAAAATTCAAGTCCATGTTTACACGGAAAGTCCTTTACCCACTGAGCCTTTTCTTTTCTTTTCTTTTTAAATTTATTTATTTATTGCTTCAGGTTACATCTCCATCATACTGTCCTCTTTTCACCCCTCCTAGTCCCGCCCGCCCACCCTCTACCCCCTAACCCTTCCATCCCACTCCTCTGGAGTGGAGTGTTCCTACATAGCAGTTCCCCACCCCAGTTCAAAAGTCATATGAGGGCCAAGAATCTCCTCTTGCAGCCAAATGGATGGAACTAGAGAAGCTCATTCTGAGTGAGCTAACCCAGACTCAGAAGGATGTGCATGGCATCTATTCACTTATAGCCGGATTTTAGCTATATAGTACATGATATCTATACTACAACCAACACACCAAAGGGAACATGGATATAGACTTTTTCTTTTTCTCCCTGTCAATGAGATACTTTTCCCTAGTGGTGTTGCCTTTTAGGCCCCCACTGAGCCTTTTCCCTGCCCTAAATTTTTCTCTTTTTATCTCTCCTGGGCCTCTACCCTGGGATACTAATTCTCAGAAAATTTCCTAGGATGAGTTTTAATAATCTGCTAGGGGCTTTATATCCAATCAAGCTGATAAGACTGACAATCATAATTGCCAAGGTTGTATTACTGATGGTGTTTCCTGCTCCAGTTTGCTTGTCTTTGCCTGGAAGTCTTCCATTGCCCTTTCTTTTTCTTGTTCAAGGTGAGCCACCTTGTTCTGAAGTTCTCTAATGGTGTTTTCCATCACTTTCATATGTGCAATTGTGACTTCTTTGAATTCATTCATAGATTTAATTTCTTCTTGAAGGGACTCTATCACTTTCCATAACGTAGAATTGTACTTGTTTTCATGTGTTTCAGCTGTGGTGAGGTGCTCCCTGCTGGATGAAATAGCATTGCTTTCTTTTGTTGGAGTCATTCGCTCTGTTTTTTTTTTTTTTTTTGGGTCTGGGTCCTCTGGCCATTTGGAAATTTTTAGCTGTCTTCTGGACTTGGGTTCAAAGGGGGTGCTTTGGTGAACGAGTCAAATTGCCTTACTCCACCCCTGTAAGGTGAGTCATTCAGCCCAGCCTCCTAGGTGGAGACCTAACTAATCCAGGGGTTGGAGCTGTGTACACATAAGCTCTGGTTTCCCGTCGAAAGCCAGTACTAGTAAAAAAGTCCAATAGACAACTATTGCAAATACCTCACCGTTTGCCCAGGGTTGGCTTCTGTGGTGGGTAAATCTGCCTTCACCCCCTATAGCCTTGCCGCTCCCACGGCCTGAGGTCTGGAAACTAGCAAGTGACTTCACGGTCGCCTAAGCTCCCATATACCATAGTGGGTCACAATCTGCAGTCTGATGGCACTCTGCAGCCGAGCTGCGTGCACTTCCACTGGTTGCAACCTTTCGCCAGATAGCCAGATCGTCTCTGTGAGACCTGGGGGTGCCCAGCAGGCTGGAGAGTATCTCTGCGTGGGGTCTGAATCTGCCAATCTGCCCGCTGGGTATTAGATTGGAACTTACCCTATGTGTCTCTCCTGGTGAGGGAGGGGGATCCCAATTCCCGGATTCAGCAGCTTCTGTGCATGTCCGAGAATGGCAGGGACTGTCCTGCCCAGGGACCCCCAGTGGTCCCTGGGTAGTTGGGTGAGACTCAGGGGGTTCGAGCCCCCCAGAACCATTTGTACAGCATCCTGCAACACCCACCGCCCTGTGACTGTTTCCCCAGAGATCAAAATACATCCGTGCAGGCTGCCACCACCTTGGATCCCCTACTGATGGATGGTGTTTAAGCACTCAGTTGTACCTCTGGTGTGATGGGAATTTTCTGTTTTCCTTGTTCTATAATACAATGAATCAAAGTACAGAGTTTAGTTGCTTAGGAAAGAAGACACTTTTTTCTCTTTCTTTGAACTTCAAATTTCAAATAATAGAACTGAATTAAGTTATAAATGTTTGTAATATTTTTACTATATGGATAAGCTTTAAAATTTGTTTTTGGGGGACAGGAGAGATGGCTCGATGATTAAGAGCACTGGCTGCTCTTCCAGAGGTTCTGAGTTCAATTCCTAGTACTCACATGGCAGCTCACAACTGTCCATATCCTCAGTTCCAGGTGTTCTGAGACCCTCACACCAATGCATATAAAATAAAGTTAAATAAATTACAAAAATAATTTGTTTTTTGCTTAGGTTATTATTGTTTAATCAGCTTATTAATGTAGATGATAAAATTATAATTTCAGCATTTGCTTTTAGAAGTTACATTGATGTATTCTAATATTAATTAATACAATTTGTTTCCAGTGGAAAAGCAAATTCTTTGGAAATAATGTATAGTTGTTAGATGCCAAGTGGGTGATGGGAACTGAACCCAGGCCATTTGGAAAAGCAGCCAGTGCTCTTAACTACTAAACAATCTCTCCATCCAATCTATTTCTGTTTTCTAAATCATACTGTATACATACAGAATCGAGATCCTCATAAATAAATCACCATAGCATTCTGAATTCTTTATCAACCTTGTGAACAATTTTTAATTAATGTCTTATTCTTCTATACCTAATCTCACAACTAAGTCAATATTCTTAATCTTTCATCTGGTCCACACTTTCTCTGAGACTTAATATATTTCATTCTATATTGTAACACATACTTATACCCTTTTCTGTTCCATAATGGTACAAACCATTGTTCCTCTAAACAATTCCATGAAAATTTTCTGAATATTTATTTCAGACACCTGAAGGTCTGTAAATTTTTCCAACTAAAACTTTTCCAAATCCATATACATGAAAAGACTCAACACAAAACTCAAATCTGCCTAACTGTGCATCTTTTGATATGAAGAAATTATTAAAACCCCTTGTTTCGTTTTTCTCCATCACTGTAAAGATAACAACAATAAAAGATATCCTTCTGACCCCTTAGATGAGAAGGATAAATACATTAGTTTTGGATGGATCACCTTCCCAATTAATACATAGTCAAAGTAAGGAAACTTACTGCCAAATAATGTATGCACATTCGTAATGGTACAACCTTCAGCAAGCTTTGACACATTTCAACAAGCTACTATGTAGTGACTATTCAAATAAATATCCACATTGTAATTATGAGTAAGTCACTTGCATTTGTACACATTATTCTATGTTTTATGAATTGGTAGAACAAGCATTTGATTTTATAGGCAATTGAAGCCTCTACTAAAATATGTTGTCCATGGAGGAAATGATGTTTTCGAACTATTGTGTTCCGAACTTCTGCAAAACTTTTCCTTAGTTAGAAGTAAACTGTAATTAGTTACCACTGAAATTTTCTGGTACAATATGATAATTTGCTAAGATGATATATTTGTTAGTTTCATAAAAAGCAACATATTCACAGTGAGAACATTCATATCTTCTTGTTCAGTTATAAAAGTGATGTCCAGGATGGAAGTGAATGAACTTAGTACAATTTCAATGATCATTAGAAGACACCAGTAAAAATGATGCCTGACCTCTCATAATTCACAATGGTAAGTACTTCCATTAGCTATATTTAGCAATTGTGTGGATATAGATCCATTCCATGGAAGCATTTTGAAATTAAACAATTGTTTCAAAATGAACAATTGTTAATTGGTATTTAAAATTAAACTATAATATGTGTTTATTAACAAGCATAATAATATGGAGACAATTGCATAACAAAAGTTTTCTAAATCTCAAATCAGTAATTTAATATACTCAAGTGATGACATATAGACAGTCATCAGTTACTGAGTATCTCAGCTCCAATGGTTTCTCAAGCTCCTTTTCAATTGGTTTGAGACAGTGCAGAGAGTTGTGGCCAAAGAAACGTGAAAGGACTTGTGTCGATTCTGCTTTGAGTCAATTATGAATCGGCGTGTTTTATAAACAATCTCCATTTCTATGACAAACATGGGGGCATGAATTCCAGATATGATGGTTACCACATGAACACGAAAAATCTGCTTGCCTACACGACATAAATATCAACTAGACGTTCATTGTTTCCAGTCCTGTTACTGTCTTAGTCTCTCTGCTATTGCAAGATAGCTTCCTCTAACCTTATCAATATCAGATACCACAATTTATCCATTGCTTTTTAATTATTCTTTGAAATTAAAGAGCTATTAATCTCTGAGAATCAAATATATAAATTAACATTCTCTTTCCTGAAAACATTCTTGAACATAAACTCTACTGAGACTGTTAGATCAGTTTGTATACATGCCACATTGACACAAAGCAGCCTCATGTAATCATTCTTGTCTCTGATTGTAGCATTGCAGGAGTGTGGGGGGTTTGAAGTGTCCAGTCGGTGGCCTGCATTTCTCTCTGACATCCCGCTGGGAACAGGATGAGGTAGAAAGAAAGCACAGCACCACAGATGTTTGTTGGCTTGTCTCCAGTCAGAAAACTGGTGCACCAAACTGTAGAAAGCCTGGCAGGTTCAGGAGTGCTGGCAAAGTTGGAGAATGCTTTCTCCTATAGAGGAATTCCTTCAGGCAAAATAGCAACAGCTCTGAGGCAGCTACATGGTGAAGGGTGATTCTTTATTGCAGTTTATTTCATGGTAGTCTTAACTCTCCCATGGTCTCCTCATCATCTCCCCCAAATCCTCTCCTCTCTGAAATGTGTGAGGACTTTTTGAACCCTGGGAAGTTGGAAGGAATTTTTTTTTCCTTTGGGGGCAGGAGGTCAATGCTATTGGCTGAGATTGAGATGCTGGCAATGCTATATTTACATGGGGAAAGGTTCTGGTGATATGAGTGAGCTCACCTGTGTGTTTGTTTCTATATGCCACAGGAAGGTAGCTGTTTGGTGACTGCATCCACTTGCTCCTGAGGCAAGCAGAGGCAGGGAGAGAACTTGTCCCAAATCTTTCATTCTCAAGTTGGACATCAGGCCCCAATTTTGAGATTTCTGGTGTTTTGAACATGCTTTTATCTCACTAGCTCCATGCCAAATCCTCTGGAGCCCCACACAACACCTGATGTAATTAAACCTCCATGTATTCAAATGAACCCAGATAGCAGAAAGGAAAACAGATAACTGACATGCTGTTCTAGCCTCCACAGGCATGAGGCACTATATGGTATGCAGGAGTACATTCATGCAAAATACACATACACATAGATTTAAAAATAGCAATTAGAGCTCCAAAAGCTCATTTTTAAAGGAAAAGAAAATAGAGAGATGAACAGGCAGTCTATCAAAGATTAAATAGTTGCTTTTTCAAGGATGTTTAGATCAGTACACGTCTTTTAAACTGTATTGTGTTTAACAACACATCAATTAATTACATGAATTAGCATGTGTTGATAATAGTACATAATAATCAAATACTATATTTAATAGTAAATGTAATTAATTTAAATTGTATGTATTAAACTGATCAATACATATCCTTTGTTTATTTTATTTTTTATTTTTCTTAAATTTTAATTTGTTCAAGTTATATCTCAATCACAATCCCCTCCCCATTCCCCCCTCCAGTCCCACCCTCCCACCCTCTTCCCCTTCAACACCCCATCCTCTTCCCTTTTTTTTTTAAGTTTAAGGTATATCTTTTCCCCCCATAGCTCCCCCTTCAGTCCAACAAATGGTTCTTTCTCTTATAACTATAAATACTATACAAAACAACAGAAATAAATAGGCCACAATTATGAGAGTTATATGGCTTAGCATGAATTCTCAATGTCCAGTCCATATGTATTTGGCACCTGACTTTAACATTCTACTCTCTAACCATCTCCATGAGTTTAGAGTTCTATATCTAACTCAGCTTTCATTCTAACTTGCATCACAATTTTAAAATCATCTTCTTAGATCCTTTAGAAACTGCATAAGTTCAAATCCCTTTTATTCTTCTACTATTTAAGAGTAGTTCTATTAATTATGAAATAATACTTGAAGGGTGTTTCAGTAAATAAAACACTGAAATATTTCCCCAATATGTTATCATAATATTTTGCAAATTCAATTTATTCTTGCATAGATAGGATTGAACTATTAAAATCAATACATATTTAATTAATATTTTTCTCACTTTGCATGCAGTTTAGATTTAAATATAAGCTTTAACAGGATGGAATTAATTATGGTAATATTCCTAGCCATATGTGTGATTACAAATGGCTAGAAAGAACTGATAATGGCTCTAATTATTCAAATTCATGAAACTGTCTAAGGTTAAAGATAATTATGAAGAATATAAACCAAATTTATTAATAGATTTGGTTGTATAGTATGCAGTTTGAGAAAATATAGGAGACAAACTGTTTTAAGTCATTTGTTCTAATTTCTGTTATAAACATTTGCCATCTATAAGCACACTTAAGATCACAAGAATTCATCATTATTAAGACATAACATGACTATTTTCTTTGTATTCTGCAGCACTAACATTTATTATAATGTTAATAGAACTGTAATGAATAATGAGCTATATTAAATAGAGTACAGCCCACAAACATGCTAATATTCCTCCAATGGTATATTCCTTACTTGTTATGCTACCTTTTCTTTTTTATATATTTTATTTATTACTTCTGGTGACATCTTCATCACAATGAACTCTTTCCACCCCTCCCAGCCCCATCCTCCCACACTCTACCCCCATCCCTTCCATCACACTCCTCTTGAGTGGAGTGTCCCTCTGTAACACTCCCCTGACCCACTTCAATAGTCATATGAGGGCCAGTGGCCTCTTCATACACTGGGGCCCTAAAGGCAGCACCACTAGTGCAAAGTGCCTCAGTGACAGGAAACAAAGTCTATGTTCCTATTCCGTTTGGTGCATTTATTGTAGTATAGTTATCCCGTACTATATGGCTAAAATCCGATTATAAATGAATAGATGCCATGTGCATCCTTCTGAGTCTGGGTTAGCTTGCTCTGGATGAGCTTCTCCAGTTCCATCCATTTGGCTGCAAATTGCATGATTTTGTTGCTTCTGATGGCTAAGTAGTATTCCATTGTGTAGATGTGCCACACAGTTTTTTTGTTTTGTTTTGTTTTTTATCAATTTTTCAGTTGAGGGACATCTATGTTGTTTCCAGTTTCCGGCTATTACAAATAAGGCTTCTATGAACATAGATGAGGAAACTTCCTTGTGATTTGGTGAGGAGTCATTTGGATGTATACCCAGAAGTGGTATGGCTGGGTCTTGAGGCAGAGCTATTCCAATTTTCTGAGATATCGCCAGACTGATTTCCATAGTGGTTGTACAAGCTTGTACTCACACCAGCAATGGAGGAGTGTTCCTCTTTCTCCACAACCTTGCCAGTGTGTGCTGTCATTTGAGCTTTTGATCTTAGCCATTCTGATAGGTGTGAGATGGAATCTCACAGTCATCTTGAGTTGCATTTCTCTGATGATTAAGGATGCTGAGCATTTCGTCAAGTGTCTCTTGGTTATTAAGGAATCTTCCTTTGTGAATTCTCTGTTTAGCTTTGTTCCCCATTTTTGATTGGATTATTTAGTTTCTTGGTGTTTAATTTCTTGAGTTCTTTGTAAATTTTGGATATTAGCCCTCTGTCAGATGTGGAGTTGGTGAAGATTTTTTGTCCCAATCTGTAGGTTGCTGTTTTGTTTGAATGACAGTGTCCTTTGCCTTTCAGAAGCTTTTCAGTTTCATGAGGTATCATTTATTGATTGTTGGTCTTAGAGCCTGAGTTGTGGGTGTTCTGTTCAGGAAGTTGTCACCTGGGTCAATGAGTTTGAAGGTTTTCCCCACTTTCTCTTCTAATAGATTTAGTGTGTCCAGCCTTATGTTAAGGTCTTTGATCCACTGGACTTAAGTTTTGTGCAAGGTGATAAGTATGGGTTTAATTTCATTCTTTTACATGTCAACATCCCATTGGACCAGCATCATTTGTTGAAGATGCTGTCCTTTTTCCATTGTATGTTTTTGGCTTCTTTGTCAAAAATTAAGGGAACATAGGTATGTGGGTTCGTTTCTGGGTCTTCAATTCAGTTCCTTTGATCCACTGCTGTTTCCATACCAGTACCATGATGTTTTTATTATTATTGCTTTGTATTGCAGCTTTAAATTTGGGGTGGTGATGCCTCTAGATTTTTTTTTTTATTGTACAGGATTGATTTAGCTATTCTGTTTTTTGTTGTTGTTGTTGTTGTTATTCCATATGAAGTTGAGAATTGCTATTTCCAGGTCTATAAAGAATTGTGGTGGTATTTTGATAGGAATTGCCTTGAATCTGTATATTGCTTTTGGCAAGATGGCCATTTTTATTATGGTGATCCTACCTATCCATGAGCATGGGAGATCTTTCCATCTTCTGATGTCCTCTTCAATTTCTTTCTTCAAGGTCTTGAAGTTCTTGTTACACAGGTCTTTCACTCACTTGGTTAGAGTTATCCCCAGGTATTTTATATTGTTTGTGGCTATTGTGAAAGGTGTTGTTTCCCTAATTTCTTTCTCAGCCCATTTATTTTTTGTATAAAGAAAGTCTTCTGATTTATTTTGAAATAATTTTGTATCCAGCCACCTTGGTGAAGGTGTTTATCAGCTGTAAGAGTTCTCTGGTGGAATTTTTGGGGTCAATTATGTATACTATCATATCGTCTGCAAATAGGGATAATTTGACTTCTTTGTTTCCAATTTTTATCCCCTTGATCTCCTTTAGTTGTCTTACTGCTCTAGCAAGAACCTCAAGTACTATGTTGAAGAGATATGGTGAAAGTGGACATCCTTGTCTTGTCCCTGAGTTTGGAGGAAATGCTTCAAGTTACTCTCCATTTAATTTGATGTTGGCTACTGGCTTGCTGTAAATTACCTTTATCATATCTAAGTATGGTCCTTGTAAGCCCCTTCTCTTCAGGACTTTTAGCATGCAGTGGTGTTAGATTTTGTCAAATGCTTTTTCAGCATCAAGCGAGATGACCATGTGTGTTTTTTTTTTCTTTCGGCTTGTTTATATGGTAAATTATATTGATGAATATTTGTATGTTGAACCATCTTTGCATTCCTGGGATGAAGTCTACTTGATCATGGTGTATGATACTTTTGATGTATTCTTGGATTTGGTTTGCCAGTATTTTATTAAGTATTTTGGCATCTATGTTCATGAGGGAGATTGGTCTGAAGAATTCTTTGTTGGGTCTTTGTGTGGTTTAGGAATCAGGGTGACTATGGTCTCATAGAATGAGGTTGGCAGTGTTCTTTCTGATTCTATTTTGTGGAAGAGTTTGAAGAGTATTTGTATTAGCTCTTCTTTGAAGGTCTGGTAGAATTCTGTGCTGAAACCATCTGGCCTGGGCTTTTTTTTTGGTTGGGAGATTTTTAATGACTGTTTCTATTTCCTTAGGGGTTATAGAGCTGTTTAATCTGTTAACCTGATCCTGATTTAGCTTCGGTAGGTGGAATCTATCAAGAAAATTGTCCATTTCGCTTCAGTTTTCAAATTTGGTGGCATATAGATTTTTAAAGTAGGACTTAAAGGATTCTCTGGGTTTCCTCAATGTCTGTTGTTATTTCTCCCTTTTCATTTCTGATTTTGTTGGTTTGGGTTTTTTCTATCTGCCTTTTAGTTAACTTGGCTAAGGATTTGGCTATTTTTTTTTAAAATTATATCAAAGAACCAACTCTTGGTTTCATTGATTCTTTGTATTGTTCTTTTTGTTTCTAAGTTGTTGATTTCAACCCTAAGTTTGATGATTTCCTGTCTTCTGCTCCTCTTGGGAGTGTTTGCTTCTTTTGTTCCAGTTCTTCCAGTTCTGATGTTAATTTGCTAATATGAGCTGTCACAATTTTCTTTTTGAAGACACTTAGTGCTATGAACTTTCCTCATAACACAACTTTCATTGTGTCCCATAGGTTTGGATATATGGTGCCTTCATTGTTGTTGGATTTTAAGAAGTCTTTGATTCCTTCTTTATTTCTCCCCTGACCCAGTAGTCATCAAGTAGAGAGTTGTTCAGTTTCCAGCTGCCTGGGTCCATGCTGCATTGTGCCCCACTTGCAGGGTTCCCTGCTGGGTTCTGCACAGTGCTGCACCCCACTTCCTGGGTTCCACACCAAGCCCTGTGGCTTGGGTAGGTCTGTTTACCTGAGTGTCTGAGGGTCCCACAAGGGACCGCAACTAATCCTTAAGTTCACCGGGTGGGACCCTGTGGGTTCTTGCTTCTCAGGATGTTGCTCAGTTTGTTTATATTTCTTCGATGTTGTAGCTATTTTCCCCTAAGCTCAAAATGTGTCCGTGCTGTCTGCTGCCATCTTGGATCTCTCTCTGCTACCTTTTCTTTTAATGGGACAATCCTTGAGTTAGATCTCATAGTTTTCTTAGAAGATAAATACAAAATGTTCCAATGTCAGGTTATACTTTTTCCATGTAGAAATACCAGAGAGAACATCCTCTTACTTCAAGCCAGTCTCTTGACCTAGGTTAAGCGATATAAAGTGAATGTGATGAAGTTGCTTCCTTCTTTTTTGTCACTCACTGGACCCCTGCCTCATTTAGGATCTGGAGTGTCTGACACACAGCTGAAGCCCAGTAGTTTCTTGAGAAATTAGACAGTAAGTGAAATAATACATACACATGAACAAAAATGTATAAAGAGCTGGCATAGATCTACATGGATTACATACTGCAGGTACCTGCTCCCCTGTATACTTGATAGTGAAGCATCTTTTGAGATTTATTGGACCCCCTTGGTATTTACATGTAGTTTACTGGTAAGGAAGTCTTAGGCTTTGGTAAATCAGTCTCATTTTGCTACTTGTAATGATTCTGTATCGTGCAAATTATCTCCACTGAATGAACCCACTGTTGTCCTGTCCATTTATTTCAGAGACATTTCTCTGTTGTGGAAGTTCTAATAACATTGTTTCTGATAAGTTGATTTCAATGCTGAGGTCTGGTTACCACCCCTTCTGAGGCATCTCTTGATTGGTTGATAAAAGTCACTTATGGCCAATTAGATGGGCAGAAAGAGTATAGGAAGGCAGACTTCCTGAGATTAGACAGGAATCCTGAGTACACAGAGAGAGTCACTCTCTGCTGGAACACAGAAAAAGACAGACATCTTGAGAATTCTGGAAGGTAATCGCAGGCACATGGTAGTTTGGATTAGGTGATCTGGGTTAACTTAGAGTAGCTAAATGAGAGTCTGCCCAGCTAAGGGATAAGCGTTAAAGCATTAAAAGGTCTTGGTATATTTAATTATTGGAGAAAAGACTGTGGCAGCTTCTAAGGCCTAAATCCAAGCAGTCCCAGGACGTTGGACTTCCAGACTCCCGGACTCCCCTTGAACCCAGGCAAAGCTCCCGCCAAGCTACTGGTAATTCTACTGGCCTAATATAACAACAGAGTTATTAATTAACAGAGTTTAGGTTACAGGTGGTGTAGGTCCCGGGGCTCTTTCCCCAGGATAAATGAAATGACTGGTTAAAGCATGTGGGCCAGGCAGCCTGCTTCTCTGCCAAGCTTCCAGCTACTCTGCCAGCCTAATCTTACAGGTTATACTTACTAATAACTATCATAATTATTTAAATTGCATTTTCATTTCTCTTCCCTATAAAACCAAATCTGTCCCACTGAAGAGAAGTGCCACAAATTAGTCTGAGGTTGGAATGTAGTTTGTTCCATTGTTGATCATCTTCCCTTACTTGGCCATCAACACACTGAAGAACCTTCCATGGGAGTGATCTCTGGTGACAATCAGATTCCAAGGTACACCAGACACCTCCAAATGTAGACAGAACATGCTGGTGAGATTGTGAAGAAAAAGGAACACTCCTCCATTGCTGGTGGGAGTGCAAGCTTGTACTACCACTATGGAAATCAGTCTGATGATATCTTAGAAAACTTGGAATAGCTCTGCCTTAGGATCCAGCCATACCACTTCTGGGTATACATCCAAATGATTCCTCACCAAACCATGAGGATGTTTCCTCATCTATGTTCATAGCAGCCTTATTTGTAATAGTTAAAAACTGAAAACAACCCAGATATCCCTCAACTGAGGAATGGATAAAAAAACTGTGGTACATTTGCGCAATGGAATACTACTCAGCTATCAGAAACAACAAAATCATGCACTTTTCAGCCAAATGGATGGAACCAGAGAATCTCATTCTGAGTGAGCTAACCCAGGCTCAGAAGGATGCACATGGCATCTATTCACTTATAATCAGATTTTAGCCATATAGTATAGCATAACTGTGCTATAGCCAATGCACCAAAGGGAACAGGAACATGAATACTTCTTCTATGAGGATTTTCCAGATGTATTTAGACATGATGACTCTGACCAATGTTTAATTCATTGGTAGTTTAAAAATTGAATTGACTATGTAAGCCGAGAACTATTTAAAGGAATTGTGCTTGCATAAGCATGTCCTTCCTGGCTACTTGTTGCTTTGGGAATTTGTTACTCCTCTGCTCTGTTTCCTGTCTGCCAAGTTGTGAGGTGCTCCATCAACATTCCCTGTGAGGATGAGCTCAAAACCTAAGCAAATTAAAACTCTCCTCTCCTGAATTATTTAGGAAATGCATTCTGTAATAGTAGTTTGCACGAGAATAAATCATTTAAATTAGTGTGTTGAGAAAATATTTATAAATATCAAAATTTAGGTTTTATTTGATTAAGCATGAATTCACTACTGAGGATTCTCTAGAATAACAGTTTTGATAAGCTCCATGAAATGCTGGCATAGAGTGATAGATATGCCATGCAACTTTTACACATAGCACAGTAATCTTTAGGAAAATTTCACTTATTTTTCTACCAATAGTAAATAAGTAAACAAGCTAATAAGTGAACAGGTCCATCGGTGTGATTACAGAACATTCTTATAGAATTTTAAAACACTACTTCATTTTTTATGTCAACTGATATCCTCATAATCTTAGTTATCCTTCTATTAATGTAAAAAAAACCTCTATGAACAAGGCAGCTTATAAAAGAAAGCATTTAATTTAGAACTTACACTTTCAGAGGGTCAGAAGACCATCATATTTGAATGCATATCAATAAGGAAGCAAGCATGGTGCTGAAGCAGTAGCTGAGAGCCTGTATGTGAGACATAAAACTGTGGGGCTGAGAGAAAGACACTGGGAATAGCAAAAGTATTTTTGAAACCTTATTGCTTACTCTCCCATGACACATCTCCTCCAACAGCAAGGCTACTGTTTCTGATCCTTCTCAAACGTTTCTACAAGTTGTAGAGAAGAATTCAAATATACGCACTATGGAAACTACTTCCATTCAAACCACCACACTAGACAAAGCTACTTAGTACTGGAGCATGCATTATTATTGATATACATACATGTAATAGTATGAGGGAGAAATGATATAAGGCTTCACTAATCTGACAAACTTTTAGGAAAGAAATTTTGCATTCATCTATGATGAAGACCAGAGAAATATAAGAGAATATCACTGAGACCCAAGAGATATCTGCAAGAAACCAAAACACTGTCATCTCTATTTTTTCAAAGTATTTTAAAACTTTTATTTTTGTTTCCTGCAGGAAAGATTGTGAATACACTCCACGTAACACTCCTGGCCATTCATTTTTAAAGTGAAAATAAATGATCTAGTAGTAAATTTCCCATTACAGTGCTCTGGCTACAGTTCAGCTGCCCATCCTTGTGTACCACAAGTGATAGCAGCTACTTGGGGGACAGCAATCACTCCTTCAGATAAGAAAGGAGACAGAAAATATTCTACAAGTTCTAATATTTCCCAGTTGAGACATAATTTATTCTTTCCAATGGCTTTTTCAAAGATTTATGCTGGTAATAAATATACAACTTGTCTGCAATAAAATTGCCAGTATATGGCATAAAAGTTGTCATTTTTAATACTGACATTAAGATGCCAATGAAGCCTGAACTATGTTGTAAATATCTTATCCTCCCCAATTCCTTCAGTGTTAGAGATCTCTTCCTTGCTAATTCTCTGCACTTATGAGAAAATTGAGTATTATTAGATGATTTTTCAAATATTATTAAAAGAAAGTTTAACACCCTTACTTGGCAAAAGGAAACCAGTATTGGATACAGGAATTTATCTCTTGATGAATATCAGACTCAAACTTTTAATTTCACATGTTTTTGGCATATGTTCAATATCTGAAAATACTATAAAGAATTAACATAATACAGACACACATGCACACATACATACATGCATTCATATATATATAGGTACACACATACATACATCTATGTGTGTGTGTGTGTGTGTGTGTGTGTGTTTGGTTGTAAAGTTAGTGAATGAACTTAGTGCTGTTTATATGTGATTGTGTGTAGGGCCATCTACTGGAGCATGTGTAGGTTCTGTGGAATCACATCCCTGAAGAAAATGACTTTTCCTTCACCAACAGCCATCTATTGGCCCCAGATTCTCAGGTAGGCATACACCCTCATGAGTCCTTCCTCTTCCCTTGCTGTGATTTTGGATGCTTTGATCTCATGTAGGCCTTAAACATACATTCACAGCCACTTTTGGTTCTCCTGTGCATGTGTTCAATGGTTCTGCCATGCCAGGCAAAGTATGTCTTGCTGCAGATGAGCACTCTTCTGGTTCTTACAAACTTTCCACCCTTTCTCCTGCAATGTTCTCTGAGTCTGTGGAGAAATGGGTGTAAAATTGACTTCCCATTTAAATTTCAGAACCCTAAAGTTCCTTATTTGATGCAAATTTGACCAGTATTGGGTCTGTGTATTAACCACCATCTCCTTCAAACAGAAGTTCCTCTGATCGACACTGAATGTCACCCTATAAGTATAAGAATTTGAGGGTCAATGTACTACTATGTCCATTTAGCAAAATAATAGTAGCAGCTTTTCCTTTAATGACTTAGGCAATGAAAACATTTTGCCTTGTTACTGGTGAAAAATGTGAGTTCCATCTTATGGAGGAGATCTTATATCCATCACGGAATGGTTAGTTATTCCTATAATATTTGTTGCATGATTTCGTCAGTGTATATAATAGGTCAGGACAGTCATGATTGTGGTTCACTATAATGGTT
Source organism: Lophiomys imhausi (assembly GCA_907164525.1). Classification (NCBI taxonomy): domain Eukaryota; kingdom Metazoa; phylum Chordata; class Mammalia; order Rodentia; family Muridae; genus Lophiomys; species Lophiomys imhausi. The sequence continues at coordinate 621,318 of CAJQZJ010000306.1, read as the reverse complement.
TCAAACTGGGTAAGACTTTGATTGCTTTGTTTTTTTCTGCTATTGCCTGTAAACTGTCCAGCACTGTGACAACTAGCTAACAAAGTCATCATACACTGGTATGTGATTAAGCAATCTGGTGCATTATTCTGAACAACATAAGATTAAGTGTCAAAATAACAGTGGGTTGAAAGTCATTAACTTTTAAGGTAGTTACTGCCATTATTATCATTAGCAATATTGGGGCACAATACCCAGGGCTATTGTGAAATAAACTGAAATAACTTTTTTAACTGTTGATAATATGTTTCTCTTAAATTATCCATGACACTGTTCTGTGAAAAGCAGGTTTCTATGAATCATGATAGGGGCCACCATCAATCAAATCATGTCACTTCTTTGAAAGATGAACAATGTTGGCATCAGTTATCCAAGCCTGGGTGGGTTTGTGTTCTAGTGACCTGAGCTTTTTCAGTGTCTTGGAAAGGCTGGCAGGAAGCATTCTGAGGGATGTGCTTATGAAACTCGGCTTTTCTGTCTGCATTCTTTATAAGACAAACTGTTGGAGGCAGAAGCACTGTCGTGCAATTCTTACATTTATTAATCTTCTCTCTCATTTTTGTCAATACCACTTTCACGTCTCCCTTTTCTTCTTTATCCCATCCCATAGATCCATAAGATTTGTGTGTTATATTTCTCTATTCCTTCCAAATATTTGTCATTAAATATTACTTGTCTAATCTTTTATTTAAAATGTGTTATATTTAACCACTACATCTGTTTTAATTACCAAATCAAAACAAATAGAAAAAGGTCACTTTTCTATACAATACACTTTTGCACTATGTTGATACAAGATATGCTTTAATGAATACTTTTAAAATATTTATTTACTTTGCTGTGTGTGTGTGTGTGTGTGTGTGTGTGTGTGTGTGTGTGTGATATGTGGTGTGAGTATGAGAGAGGGAGGAACTAGTGCTCAAAGAGACTGAAATAAATCTCCTGAAACTGAAGCTACAAACAGTTGTGAGCTGCCAGATGTGGGTGCTAGGAACTCCAGCCCTAAAAGGGCAGTAAGTACTTTTAACTTCCAAAACATCTCTGTAGCTTCCATATTACTTACTATTATTCCAATGAAACTCAGTCAATACACATTTCTTACATGTCATTTCTGCAAGGACTATAATCCTTAATGTATTTTCTGAAAATAAATAGCCAGTTATGCTAAGGGAAAACCTCCTTTCCAAAGTTCTTAAACACATAACAATCATCCTGGGATGAGAAGTTACCATCATTTAAAAATTTCCCCCAGATTTAAGGTGATACAAATATACTATTCAAATTCATATCATGAGGAATCGGAAATGGAACCAATGATAATTGGGACTTCACATCTCTGTTTTTATGACTGAATTGACATATTCACTGATGAATGTATAAATAAGTGGAAGACTGGACGAGTAGGTCCTGAGGGAGTGACTTCTAGATAAAATGAGTCTTTGGCATGTTTGTTCTGTTTCACCATTTTTCGTCTTTGAAATGTCATAATCAAACACTGAAGTTCGACTAATTTTGGTCTCATGAACTTGGACCCCACAGTCTCCTGAATTATATTTTTTCTAAGTTACTTTGTCTTGTGTATTTTATTATAGAAACATAAAAACAAAAAACAAAACCCTAATATTGAGCTAAAGAGCAGGTTAAAAAGAATTTACCAGTAAAATTCCAATTCCAACTCCCTATCTTTACAGATTCTTTTCATTGCTGGAAGAATGTTCTGCATTTGCAAGACTGAGCTCCATCAGTTTGCCTTCTTCTCCGGCTATCTTTTTTTTTTTTAATATTTATTACTTCAGTTTACATCTCACTAAACAGGATAGTCTCAGTCCACCCACGTTTGTCTTGGAGCAATGCCTTTTATCTAATCACTTTAAATGATTGCAAATAAATTTAGAGACATGTTAATCTAAACAAATTACTAATTACATATTAACCTTAAAAGCAACTCACATTTATAACAGTGACATTTTTGAGTGCTAATAGGATATTTCCACTGAAACTAAAGTATAAAGTGAAAGAATTTATTGTGTGTTAAAAATTAGCAAGATTTTCCATATTGAAGCTACATAGACTTATGGTTCCTTTACTCCTAATGTTTATATCTGTTCATTGGAATGGAATTTCTTTTCTGTATTCCACTATATTAATTTACCTCCCAAGTCACTTTTCTTACTCATTTTTATTAATTTTATTTTTAACAAATAATTTAATTTCTCTTTTAAATTATGTCTATGAGTATCTGTCTGTGTCGGGGTATATACCTGGGTATGGCACCTGTAGATCTGACAGGACACTGTGTACCTGGAGCTGGAGTAACTGTCTGACAAAATAAGGTGCAGGGCACCAGATCAAGGTCTCTGTAAGAGCAACAAATGTTCTTATTCACTCAAGTTTCTCTTCAGCCTCTCATTTCCTTTTTGAAAATGATTCATTCAAGTTCTTTTTCTTTGATTATTAGTGTTGCACACATACACACACACACACACACACACTTAGAAGCATAAACATAAAATATGACGAGTACAGTATTGTTGTGGTTGTATCTGTACATGTATGAAATCTTATTTTTCACATCTTATTATAGATACATATATATAATAACTATATGTATATATATAAAATAACATATATATTTATATACATGTATATATGCATATGTAATATATGTATATGTAATATATATATGTGTTTATGTGTATATATAAATAAATGTACATACATATATTTATATATAATACATATTTAAATAAATATATATATATACCTATATATATAACTTATAAGTATATATAAAATTTCCTGTCTGTACACATTGTATTGGATAACACACTAGGGGTCTCATCCCTTGGAGAGGCTAACAATTTGAGAAGGAATGATGTAGGAACATGCATGGGGATGGAGGTTTGATATATAGTAGGAGGGACTGGAATGCAAAAGGAGAAAGGGGATTTTATTATATTTCAACTAAAATATATGTTTGAATTAATTTGGACCCAGAATATGAGAAGGAAATAAAATGTTATGTTACCACCAAAAACAATAGTATAGGATTGTTGATTTATAGAAAAGAAGACTATAGTCAACATGCATGCATTAAACGCATCATTGAATATTCTCTGTGAAATTTTTCTTGTTTCAAAGTTTAGCTTTTATCTGGTAATGAAACAGAAATACCAACCATTATTTTTATTCAATGGTCATGCATGCTGCATATCTAAAATGCAGGCCATATATGGCTCTGTGCTTTACAAGTTGGAACATTTTCTTTTCAAGGATATCAGGAATCAATTCTTAAATAGCATCAAGACAGATTAAAAAAAATGTCATGGAGAAAGGAAAAAGGAATCCACACATAATAGAGTAGTTAACAGTCTACAGCTTGACTACCCAGAGTGGAAAGCCCAATGAAATAACTCCAAGATAAAACAGGTGCCCTGGAATAACAGACCGGCAGGAGAAGCATAGAACTCTCCTGAGCCTTAAATTCAGTGTGGAGATTTGACTGTACAATGTCTCCTCCTTCATGGTAGAATAGCACTGAACATATACTCATTGAATCAATCACTCTCATAAGCATGCCAGGAGAAAAACATAAATAGATACACTTGTGTCTTTCACAATATCAGATTTTATTGAAGAGCAATACATTCATAAGCTAAAAATGGGGAAAGTCATCATGTTATTTTCTCAGCATTATCCTGAAGTATCTTTTGATACCACTTTTCTTCAGCATACTGACTTACAGAATTCATTATCATTGATACATTTATATTTGGACTGAAGAATGCTACCGATATTGATTTTTATATGTAAGGAGCTTGAGAATAAAAGATTGTTGTTTATATAACTCAATATTTGAAAAATATTGACATGTTGCTGCTAATACATGCAATATTCTTTTATTTGTTAAAATATTCAAATTACCATGGTGGAAGAAACACAAAAATTCCCTAACAATACCTATTGGTAATAAATCTTCACAGACTTTAAGAAATATATTATCTTTTTAAATAATGAACATGAATATGACCTTCTTTTAGATTACATATATCAGTGAACAGTTTTTATGTTTACTTATTACTTCAAGCTACGTCCCCATCACAGTGCCCTCTTTCCACTCCTCTCAGCCCTACTCTCCTACCCTCTTCCCCCTCTCCCTTCTATCCTACTCCTCCAGAGTGGAGTGTCCCTGCAAGTGAGGTGAATGATTAGTCTGGACTTCTCAATGATATGTTATGTTTCCACTCCTTCTTAATTGTGTGGATGCAGTTGTTAAATAGGTTTTAAGTTCATTTACAGATCTGTTGGTTACCACCATGATATAAATGTCATTATTGTACCTTTAAGAAAATCTAGCAATGTTGTTTATTTTTGTGGTTCATAGGCATTATAGCTAGGTAGCACTATTGATTGCTTCCTTCCCTTGGAGGCTTGCCAATAGAAACCTAGCCAAATTCTCACATCTATTAGGATCACAGATCTTAGAGGAGAACCCTTGCTATCACTTCAATAGATAAGCATAATTCCTAATTGAGTTCTAAACACTTAAATTGTACCCACAAATATGAGAAGCTCTCATTTCTCATCAAAGAAGATTCTTGTCACAGCAAATGGAGACCATTACAGAAAACTACAACAGACCATAATGCAGATATCAATGGACTGTAGAAATTGAGCCCTAAGTGAATCATCAACAAACAAATCTCCCGCATCTATGGCATCTCCTGCATCTATGGCTCACGAAACATGGCAGAACAGAAACAGTATCATATTGTAAATGTAATAATATCAGAAAGTCTGCTGTGATATTTCCCCCAAGAAATGACAGAAATGCTAAATCTAAGCTAATTCAAAAATATATCTTCCTAAACAATGCATGATTAATGATAATATCAATAGATATGTTAAGGAAGAAGGATATCTCACAAAGTCCAACAATAGATAAAGAACTACAGGCATCTAATGATCATTAATAGGGGAGAATTACCCTTTCCAAATGTTGAGCTCCCTAGTTCGTTATTGATACCAAATGGTCATCTCTGAAGTCATATACACAAAAGCTACACTGAGTGAACTCATAATGTTGTATTCATATATTTAGGCACATATATGTGCGTATGTGTGTGTAACAATACTAATCAAAGTAATAGAGGCCATCACCATGAGAGGAAAAGGAAGTGTTGGAATGACTAAAAAGATCAGGAATGAGAGGAGTTTTGAGTAGGAAATAAAAGGGGAATAATTTAATTATATTTCAAAATAAAATGTTTTTGTTCATTACAATTTTATTCTGTTTTCCCCCTCCCAATCCCTTCCAGGTCCTTTCATCCTCCCTATCCTCCACCTTTTACATTCTCTTTCACACTCTTTCTCAAGATAGAAAGAAATTATTTAAACATAAAATAAGAAAACATAGCAAGTAAGCAAATGAACAAAAACATTGAGTCTACATTGTGTTGGTCAATTAGCCCCAGGTAGGAGGCCTTCTGTGAAGTATGATTGATATATCCAATGACACTCTGTTGATGAAAACTTATTTTTTCTCAGCAGATACCAATTACAATTGGTACCTTGGTCACGGGCAGGAATTCATGTCCACGTCCCCTTCTCCATGATGGGATTTTGTCTGATTTGAACCTGTGCAGGTCTTGTGTGTACTATCAGAGTCTCTGTGAGCTCAGAGGTATATCAGTCTCATTATGTGGATGACACCATTTCCTTGAAGTCATCTACTACCTCTGTCTCTTAAGATTATTCCTCCTCTTTTTTCCTGGAAAGTCCTAAGGCTTGAGGTTAGGGGTTTGTTGGAGACATCTGATTGAGGATCGAATGCTTTCTCCACATTAACGCACTGTGGTTGCTATGTTCAATAACATGGGCTGAAAGAAGAAACTTCTTTGATGAGGATTGAGTGATGGAGTGATCTATGTGCATAACAACATGTCATTAATAATCATTCTATTCTTATGTACCTTTCTTTAGTAGAATGATGGTAGGAAGTTTTTGATTGGTTCCTATGACCTGTAAAGATTCAGGTTCTTGGCCACCTAGGCAATTTTAGGTATGAGACACATCTCATGGGCCTTAAATACAATACATAAAAAGGGGTTGATACTCCTATAATAATTTCGCCATTGTTGTACTAGGATACATTGCAGGCAGATAACTGTAACAAGTTATACAGGGTTAGCTAGGAGTTTTTATTACTATTTTTCTCCTCTGATAAAATTCTATGAACTGTTGTTAATAGGGTAAAGCTTCTAGTTTGGAACCAGTTCATTTGCTCCATAGTAAATAAATAAGTAAACACAAATAAGTGGTGTCTTGAGAAATGCAACTCAAGACAACTCTGAGGTTCCATCTTTCACCTGTCAGAATGGGTAAGATCAAAAGCTCAAATGACAGAACTTGTTGGAGAGGTTGTAGAGAAAGGGGAACATTCCTCCATGGCTGGTGGAAGTGGAAGCTTGTACAACCACTATGGAAATCAGTCTGGCAATATCTTTGGAAACTTGGAATAGCTGTACCTCAAGACCCAGCCATAACATTTCTGGGTATACATCCAAATGATTCCTCACCAAACCCAGAGGATGTTTCCTCATCTATGTTCATAGCAGCCTTATTAATTTGTAATAGCTAGAAACTGAAAACAACCCAGATGTTCCTCTACCGAAGAATGGATTAAAAAACTATGGTACATCTACACAACGGAATACTACTCAGCCATCAGAAACAACAAAATCATGGAATTTTCAGCCAAATGGATGGAACTAGAGAAGTTCATCCTGAGTGACTTACCCCAGACTCGGAAGGATGCATATGGCATCTATTCACTTATAATCGGGTTTTAGCCATATAGTACAGGATAACTACACTATAACCAATGCCCAAAGGGAACAGAAATTTAAACTTTGTTTCCTATCAATGAGACACTTTGCCCTAGTAGTGCTGACTTGTGGGCCTCTAGTGTATGATGAGACACTTGGCCATCATATGACTGCTGAACTGGGGCAGGGGGACTGTTATGTAGGGACATCCCACTCCAGAGGAGTGGGATGGAAGGGATAGGGGGTAGAGGGTATGAGGGTGGGACTGAGAGGGGTGAAAAGAAGGTACTGTGATGGAGATGTAACCTGAAGTAATAAATAATTTTTTTCTTTTTATTTACTATTTATTGCTTCAGGTTACATCTCCGTCATAGTGTCCTCTTGGGATAGCAGCAGTCCATATTGTCTGCGTCTATCTGTAGAGCCACTTTGGCCAACAACCAGTGAGATGTACCTTGTTTACTTAATGGCATAAGGTTTCCATTTGGGGCAGTGTCTTCCATTTCCATTTAAATTTCTTTCCTATATGTATATAATTAGCTTCTACGGTAGTAGCTGCTAGGTCCAAGGCAGGCCTCCAAAGTGGCAGAGCTGGTGACAGTGTCCAAAACAGAAGGACTCTGATCTGGCAAATAGAAGGATTGTTAAATTGTAAATAGAAGTCTAAACTCAGCATTCCTCAGGAATCTTCTACCTCTGATTTCTGCTGACCAGAGTGGCCACTACCTCTGGCAAAGTCGTCTAGTTTCAGAGTAGCCTCTACAGATCAAAGCACCTATGTTAATTCCCATGCTGTTCTGGCTCAAATCTCTCCTCCTGCCACTACCTGTCCCTTTAAAAGCTTAGGAATCAAGAGGGCGTTCTAGATCTAAGAAGATGGTTATAATAGTGATGCAAGTTAGTATGAAAACTAAGTCAGTTATAGAACTTTAAACTCATGGAGATGGTTAGAAGGTAGAAGGTTAAAGTCAGGGGCCAAATATGTATGAACTGGACATTGGGAAGGTATACTGGGCCATTTAACTCTCATAAATGTGGCATATTTAATACTGCTGTTTTGTATAGAATTTACTGTTATAAGAGAAAGAACCATTTGTTGGAATGAAAAGAGAAGCTGTTGGTGGGGGAAGAGGGTGGAAGGGTGGGACAGGAAGGGGGAATAGGGAAGGGTTTGTGACTGAGATGTAACTTGAAGAAAAAAAAATAAAGTACTTATAAAAAAAATCTCATATATAAATGTGTGTGTGAACAATAAATAAAATTTGAGCTAAAAAAATAAAAAAATAAAAGCTGCAAGGCTTTCCCTGCTGCCTGATGCTTCTCTGCTCCATGAGTAGCAGTCAGACTGTTTGATTTCCCAAGTTAACTTTTCTTTCTATAGATGGAGTGGTCCAGTTTTATCATTCCCTTGTGGCCTCATATACAATAGTTTTCCATACCTTTAGCTTATTTATCCATTTCCACATTCCTTCCTTTATCCTGTCCTCCCACCCCTCTCTCCATTCAATTCTATGTGAGTTTCTCCAGTGTCTCTATATGGAAGTATATTGCAGGTTCCATTCCTTGAAAGAATTCCCTCCCCTCCACTGTCCCTTGGGACTTATATAACTTCTGCGGTTATTTGTATGAGATATACATATGTAAAGTGTGAAAGCTAAGATCCACATATAAGAGAGAACATGCAGTATTTGTCTTTTTTTTTTTTTGGGTTACCTTACACAGGACGAATGTTTCTAGATCCATCAATTTATCTGCAACTCTCATAATTTTATTGTTCTTAACAGCTGAATAAGATTCCATCTACAAATGTACCACATTATTATTTTTTCCTCTCAGTTGATGGCATTATGAATATAGTAGTAATGAACACTAATAAGCAAGTATCTTTTAGTTAGATGTGGAATCTTCTGAATATCTACCCAAGAACAGTGTAACTGCGTTTTATTGTGAATTTATTTTCAGATTTTAGAGGAACCTAAACCATATTGACTTTCATAATGACTGAGTGAGTATGCACTCACACCAGCAGTGAACCCTCACCCACATGAGTGGTCATGTGTTTTACATTTCTTGGCCATTTTGTCTAGGGTAAGATGTAATCTCAAAGTAATTTTAATGTGTATTTCCCTGATGGCTAAGAATGTTGGACACAAAGTCTTATCTATTATTTTTTTTCAATGCCTACACTATCAGTATCCTGTTCAAAAAATCATTTCCTGTGCCAAGGAATTCAACATAGTCTCAACTTTCCTTTCGGCCATGTTCAGAGTCTGATCTTATGTTAAAGTCTTTGATACAATTGGAGTTGAGGTCTGTTCAGGGTGATAGATGGATCTATTTCATTCTTCTACATGTAGCTACATTGTGTGAGCTGCACTATTTGTTGAAGATGCTATCCTTTCTCCACTTAGTACTATTGGCAGATTTGTAAAAAAAATCAGGTGTCTGTAGGTATGTGGAATTGTGTCCTGTTCTTCAATTTAATTCTATGATCAACATGTCTGCATATATGCCAATACAGTGGTGTTTTTAGAACTATAGATTTGAAATACAACTTTAAACATGAAAACAGTTATTTTATTTTTTAAGATTTTCAATTGTTTTAGCTATCCTATTTGTTTATGGTGTGTGGGTATGTATGGTGGTGTAAGAAGTTGAAGTTTTTTTTAATTTTTGTAAAGAATTATGTTGGAATTTTTGTAGGAATCTCTAGTTTGTTTTTGATAAAATAATCATTTTCACAATATAAATCCTACAGATTGATGAGCACAATTATGTCTTTCTGTCTTCTGGTTTCTTCAATTTTTTTAACTCAATGTCTTATTTTTTTTCAATATACAACTATTTCATTTGCTTCTTTAGAGTTATCTCATAAATTTTAAAAGCTATTATTTTTCTGATTAATTTCTTAGTAAGTTTGTCATTTATATACAGATAGACTACTAATATTTTTGTCAATTTTATATCCTGTTACATTGCTGAAAGCTTTTACAGAACAGAAATTTCCTAGAGAAGTCTTTAGGACCTTTTATGTATAAAATATCATCTGCCAATGCAGGTACTTTGACTTCTTTCTTTCTTATTTGTATACCCTTCAATTGTCTTACTGTTTTATCCAGCTACTCAAGTACTATGTTGATTTTAGTGGAAATGTTTTGAGTTTCTCTAAATTTAGGTTTCTCTTGAATTTCTGTATGTAGTATGAATTACATTGATCTATGTCCTATTTATCCATAGTAATCTCACTACGTTTTTTATCATGAAGGAATGATGGATATGTTCAAAGGCCTTTTCTACATCTGATGAGATGATACTTGGCTGTTGTCGTTAGGTGTGTTTATGTGGTGGTTAATCTATTTTTTAAATTAAAAGAAAAAATTACATGTATCTATAGTTGTTGAAAGCATGAGAGCTAATACCTGTGAAACATTTTGATCTACCAATTTTTAAATTATCTTTATTTATTTATTCATCTATTTTGTAAATTTATTTAGTGAATGCATGTGTGTATGTGTGTGTCTGTGTGTGTGTGAGAGAGAGAGAGAGAGAAAGAGAGAAAGAGATGTTCATATCCCAGCATGCATATGCAGTTCCAAAGACAACATTTGGAATTAGCTCTTGCCTATGACAATGTTGCAACAGGTTTTCTACTTTTATTTTATTTTTTTCAGGTCCCTAGCTTTATATTTCAGGCTAGCTCACCTATGCGCTCCCACCAATGATCTGATCATGCTATCTCTGCCTCCCATCTCAGCCTATGGGTGCTGGAATTACAGATTCTTTCCACCACATCTGGTGTTTACATGAGGTTCAGAGCCAAACTCAGCTTGTCAGGCTTGTATCACCTTTAACTGGTGAGCCAACTTCACCGCCCTGATCTACATTTAAAGTGATTTTATTCCATTATGTTTCCAATCTGCTCCCAAACTGACAAAACACAATGAAGCACTCACATTTGAGATTTCCTGTTAGCTAATGCTCTTGGTGCTTTTCCGTTATTAAAACACTCTCCAGTAAATTGTTCAGACACACTATGGCAATTCTCTCTTTCATTTCAGGAGTAATGGAATCTGTTAATAAGTTGATTTAGCATACAGCAGTTAAATGGAGATTCTGCAGGTTGTTTCCCCAGTTCCTTCATCTGCGGAGTTTCACCTGTAGGAAGTAGGTAGCTTTTGTTCTGAAATTAGTCTAATGTTGTTAACATCTTTGGCCCTTTGTGTGGTGTTCATTTTTACTTCCACACTTGCAATAAGTAAAATCGCAGTAGAATAGACTCACTTGTAATTGTTATTTCTGTAGTTGTAAGGATCGCAGGAATGGGGAGAATACTCTGGGAGCTAACTAGCCTGAAGTCTTCAAAGTGGATTAATTATTTATACAGGAGCTTCCAATGAACAGATTGTCAGAGCCCTTCAAAAGAGAACACCAAATTAGATACTTTTCAATGAAAAATAGTGTAATGACTATTGTAGATGACGGCTCCTGAATACTGTTGAGCATTATGTTGAATGCTATGTATCCTTTCCTTCACTGCTTGAAACAATGGGTAAAAAGAATTGAAATACCATTGATTTGGAACCTCTGAGACTACGTGAATCTTGAAATAGTGTTGTAAGAATTTATCTTCATCTATTAAAAATATGTATTATACTTTTGTATTTCATATATTAATTTTATAAAAATAATATCTAAGTACTTAAAAGGGATAGCTAACTGATATAATTATATCATAATCTCAAAAAACAAAAGAAATAGTGAAAATATGTAAAATAGAATCTTTATGGAAAACAACTTTGAATAGTGGAGATGTTTAAAAATCTTATCAAATTTTCATTTTTATATATGGACCATATGAAATCCAACCTTTTAATTATTATTATTATTAACTTATTTATTAGTAACTATATTCACTTATAATAAATATAAATACTTACTTAATACTAATCCTACAAATGCCTACAACCCCTATGACCTAACCACTAAACCTATTGATAACTATTACAATTATTTTCATAACCTTTTGGAAGGATACAGTCTCTGGGGCAGGTCCTCAGTCATCAGGAATACAGTCTCTGTGTAGACCCTTTAATGCACTTAGCAGTCTTTCTTCTGGAATATCTCAGAAATAGATCCATCAAGGTAAATTGGCTATGGCTGTTACACCTTAAATAAGGCTTGAGGCTTTCTTCTCTCTGGGAGACCTCAGCCATCTGGAGGCCAACTTACTTCCTTTGTATGAGCAACTCTGCTGCTCTGCCTCAGTCTTTAAAGCCCGCCACAGTTCTTCAGGCCGCTGTTCGGACAGGTCAAACCCCTCTGGGCAAAAGCTGAGCCACAGGGTTTAGTCCTTGGCCTTTTGCTGTCTTGCTGAGGCTTCTCTGCTCACCAGCTTCTTTCTGCCTCAGGGAGATCTGGCCATCAGTCAACACAGCACTTTCTCCATCAGAGGATATCATCTACTCGTTGTCCTTTTTAGCATGAGGACTCGCTAGCATCGGAGCTCTCTAGCATGCGGCCACTAGCATGCAGCTCTCTGGAGCTCATCCACTTGTCCTTAAATAGGATCACTGCTTGTTCCACCTGCTTCAGCTTAATTTGGGCTCTGCCCACTTAGCAGCTGAAAACAATGAGAGGTCATAAAGTCTTTCCTTGTTTCACCTGGCTTCATCCTTGTTTTTAGTCCACAAGCTGATAAGCTAATTGCTCACAGCCAAGTTGGTCTTCATGCCCCAGATTAAGAGACTGTATCAGAAACCTAGATATTTACTAAATTTAATTTATATTAATCTAACTCCCTACAACTATACACACACACACACACACACACACACACACACACACACACACACACACACACATTGTGTATACTTCCCACTCCTTAATATTTCATTGCCATCAGTGGCATCAGATTCGGACAGTGTTTGAATTCAAGTGACCCTCAATTTACTAAATAATGGTCTCAAATTCACCAGACCAGAGTTGCTCTATCTTCCTAATGCTGTGACCCTTTAATACAGTTCCTCATGTTGTGGTGACCCCTAGCCATAAAATTATTTTCCTTTCTACTTCATAACTGGACTCTGGCTACTATTATGAATTGTATGCAGGAAATCTATAAACCATGTGAAACATCCATTTGATCTGCTTCCCGTCTGCTCAACCCTACCACCCAAAGGAGTTGTTGCTTCCTTTAGGTTGAGAACTGCTGCACTAGAGTAATAGTCCTGGGAGTTTGTGAATGGCAGATGAGAACTGCAAAGAGCTTCCTTTAGGTGAAAAAATAACCCTTTAAAAATTATTTAATATGGAAAGAAGAGAATCTTCTCACCATAAAATTGTAAATAAAAGAAAATGGATGTTAGATCATCTGTTGTTCTAACTGCAAAGTTTGGCAGAGTGTATGCTAAGTGTTAACCTAAGAGGAAAATGACACTCATTTGTTGGGATTTATATGAACAAGCACCTCAGGCATCTAGCATGTGTCATAGAACTTACCACTCTGGTTAATGGGGAACTGAATATAATTGCTTTCTCTGTGTTCTCTCAAGTTCCCTATGTATTCATATCTCATTTTAAATGTCTTAATTTCCTACCTCACTATAGGAATGTTGGTGGTGTTATTTGGATAATTTTTGGCAGATTTTTGTATAAAGAATAATATACTAGATGGGTTTCTTGTGTTTGATTTCCATTTTATATAATGGGCAATCTGAAAGCAACAGTGTACAATACATAAAATGAATATATGTAAGACCAATAAATAAACATTCAAAATACCCAAGGTTGTCCTGTCCTAATGACTAATCCCACTAGGCCACTGGGATATATTGTGAAATATATTGATTTTTAAAAGAAGGACAATAACAGCAGAAGAGCAGATAGATTGAGTGGATTTATCCCCTTGATAATTCCTAATATCCTCGTTCAGTAATATGTTCCTCTTGTTAAAGAATATGGCCCATAAAAGCTTTCCTTACTCTTTGATTTGTGTGCTTATTATGAAGAGTGGGAAGTTGAGAAACAGTCATTCTTAATGGGCCTTCTCAGATGGCTCTTAGAAAGCATATATTAGTGGTAAGACAAGTGGATTACCACCCCCTGTAACTTTTAAAATGATGTTAACTGATTAGCTCTTTTCTAAGCTTTTTTAAAAAACAGACCCCACTTATATTGGTGACTTATCCCCAATGATACAGACTCTGTAGTCAGATATCATTGTTTTTACTTTGGGTGTCATATTAATAATGCAAATGGTCCTAGTTAGGTACATCTGTCAATGTGAAACAGGAGAGTTTTATAAGTGAGTTTCTCCATTAAGGGACTGCTCCACTAGGTGGGCCTGTGACCATGTCCAAGGAAAATTTCTTTCTTTTTTATGTTTATTTATTACTTCAAGTTACATCTCCATCACTGTCCTCTCCCTCCACCCCTCCGGGTCCCACCTTCCCACCCTCTCCCCCTTCTCCCACCTATGCTATTCCTCCAGTGTGGGGTGCCCCTACTTAATCTGCCCCTCTCAGTTCAGCAGCCATATGAGGGCTAAGAGCTTCCTCTTGCACTGGGGACTGACATGGCAGCTCCAGTAGTGTAAATTGTCCCACTATCAGGTACCAAAGTCAATGTTTATGTTCTTTTCAATCTGTTGGTTGTAGGATAGTTATCCTGTACTATATGTCTAAAATCCAGTTATAAGTGAATAGATGTGCATCATTCTGGGTCTGGGTTATCTCACTCGGGATGAGCGTTCCTAGTTCCATCCATTTGGTAGCAAATTGCATGATTTCCTTCTTTCTGATGGCTGAGTAGTATTGTTAAATGATGTAGGGAGTTCTGATCCTCTGTACTATCTTAACAGTCCTGTCTAACAAGGTAACTGACAACTGAAGAGATAGCTCGGGTGTGGAAAGCACTTGGCACCCTTCCTAGGGCCCATGTTTGTAATATATTACCACTTTTGACTGTAGTTCCAGGGGATCAGATACCTTCCTCTGACCTCTGTAGGAAACTACAGACATGTGACATATGCCCACACTACACCCTCCCACACACAAATAGAAACAATAATAAAATAAGAGCTAACAGATAGAACCTACAGAGTAAATTGTTGTACAGCATCTGTTCAGGGCTTTTGCTATAGTTCCTGTTTGGGCTTCTGTCTTGAGATCTTTCAGGGATGGACTGATACCTGGAAGTATGATATGAAATAAACTTTCCCTCGAGTTCTTTTGCTTAAAGTCTTTTTATCATAACAAATAGAAAATGAGAAAAGAAACTAAATGTGAGAAAACCCTATAATATCCACCAATTATTTTAGAATACCAATATTTGTTGAATATTGACTACGATTTTGGTCCTGTATCTAAATTGTGGAAATAAAATGTGACTTTAAAAAAAATCAATGATGTTTCTCAAATTGAGAAGAGTGAGGAAAAGTGATTCAACTTATCAGTGAACTATACTAGTACAATAGAAGAAATACCCATCTATCCACCTATTTGAAGGGTTTGAATGCTTATCGGAGAGATAAGGTCTCAGATAAATCTGAGGAGATACAAGCAGTTGCTGGCCTAAAGAGATGGCTTTCCCTTTCTATCATCAGTTAACCATATTGTCAAAACAAGCAAATCTACAATTATGTTCCAGAGCATATAACTTATTTTGTAGCCTGTAATAGGGCTTTATTGCTGTAAAGAGACACCATGACAACAGCAACTCTTATGAAGGAAAACATTTATGGGGCTGGCCTACAGTTCAAAGGATTAGCCTCTTACTGTCATGGCAAGAATAATGGTGGCACACAAGTAGGCATAATGCTGGAGAGGCATCTGAGAATACTACTGCTGGATTGTCAAGAAGTGCAAGTAAGGCACTTAGCCATGCTTGAGCATTGAGACCTCAAAGCTACCTGCCAGTGACATATTCCCAGCAACAAGGGCACATTAATTCCAACAAGGACATACATACCTCCTAATAGAGAAACTCACTGTGAGCCCATGTGAACCATTTCTATCCAATCTATCATATAACCATACAGAGAAATACTACTTAACTTAAAGAAAATGATTTAACAGATTAAGTTCAAAGTTAGCCAAAACTACTTCAAAAAAGTTCACTCACTGAAAGCAACATAACATTCTGGGGAAGGGGAATTGGAGTAGAATTCAAATCTACTTTCAACATTCTGTTAATAATTCTGCCTTGAGTAATTTGACTAGGTAAATCAAGACAATAATAGAAATAATGATATTTTTACACTTTTTCAATTGAAAAATATTTTATTTTGTGAATTTCATATCATGTTACTTGTTCCCTACCATCTTCCACCTCCCCCCAGACCCACCCTCCACCCTTGCCATCTGTCCCAGCATAAAATATAACAGCTCATTGTGGATCTCAGTATGTCCCACAATATCCCCCTTTGTCCACACATTCTGCTTGCAAATATTCATTATAATGACTCCTTGGTCTGGTGCAAGGCCCCTACCTTCTACTACTCCATCAGTACTGGAACCTCACTGGAACTCCTCTTGGATATGCCTTAACTGTCCTGTGTTCATAGAGATCATGCAGTCCTGGGTTGTGGAAATGACCTTTGCTTTCCCTCCAGAGATCCTGCAGTCCTGCGTTGTGGAAATGACCTTTGCTTTCCCTCCAGCAGTTCATCCATGGGATAGATGTGGGGGTGGGCCAACTCGAAGCCCTGCTTCTGGGCTTGCAATCCCCACTTGCATGCCCAGTTCTACTATGGAAAGGTACAGGGCCTGCTCTCCTGAGTGCTATGGCATGAGAGGGGCAGGGAAAGCTCTCCTGCTCTTGTGACCCCTCCTGGGCCACCACCTTCTGGTGGTGAGGGCAAAAGGGAGGAGAGGGCATCGCTCCCTAGCCAACACCAGCACATAGCAGACAGAAGGCAGGGCTGTCTCTCCCACACTCACTCTCTCAGAGCTGACTCACTCACAATCCTCATATCCAGGACCAGGTGTAGTGTGCTGCCCAGGCAAGGTGCATGGCATGCTCTCCTGAGTGCTGGAGCATTTGAGGGGCAGGGACAGCTCTCCTGCTCTTGTGACCCTATCTGGGCCAGATCTCCTCTCGGCCAATGGTGGTGAGGGCAAAAGGGACAGGAGGGAATCTCTCCCTAGCCAACACCACCACATAGCAGACAGAAGGCAGGACTGGCTCTCCCATACTCACTCTCTCAGGGCTAGCTCTCCCACAACCCCCACATCCAGGGCCAAGCAGAGTTCTTGTAGTTTCTGGTTTGTTTCCTGTCCTGAAAGCCTATCTGATGCTTGCCTGATATTGGTCTGGTAGTCATCACAGGCTACCCCATGGCGCCAAAATGGTGTTGGTATCCAGCTTGCTTTTTCTTCAGAAATGTTCGGGTACTGTTCATTCAAATGTTCATAGATCACAACACTGAATGTAAAGGTACCCTCTCCTCCTCTCTGCCACCTACTGTTGCACATGTGACATAGGAGTCACATCTGTAATGCCTCTAGGAGCAGGGGAATATGGATTTTTAAGTGATATGTCAGAAAATTAATGACCTGAGTATTGGAGTGTTGGTTGTGTTTTTGTAAGGTTCTGACTATACAGGTATAGGAGTAAATAATTAAATTATTTATCAGCGATTATATTAAGTTAGTTGGTCAGCAGTGTTAATCCTTAACCCACCATTATAAATGAGCAGACAGATACTTGATGGACTTTCGCAATCCTTAGTCTGAAATGAGCAATCTTGGCCCATCTAAACTAGCTATTTCTATTCCACAGATATGACCCTATATATACATATGTCCCCTGGGCTGTTATTCTCCATGCTATGCAGATGTTCCAGGGCATGTAGAATGAAGTTCTTTTCTCAAACCTATGATGTGTGTCCTCCTTCCTCTCTTCTACCCATGATACTCTGTATACCTCAGAAGCCTGTGAACCTTTGTCCCACCTACCTTTCTCCCTGCTTAATCACAGGTCTTGACATTTTATTAAAGCCAATCAGAGACAATGATTAGAGAGCAATAAAATACAGCATTACTTAATGTACAGCAAGCAGGGCTTTGGGGGCAGGTTAATTAGTATTTAGAATGTACAACATCATCCTGCCAGATAGGTGTAGTATTTCAGAAGCCTATAGTGGTGAAGCAAATTTGAAATTCCTCAACATAGAGTGTTACTTAAACTAGGAGCAGTGTGAAACATGATAAGGAACATGAAATTGTAAATGAAGAGGACCAACAAAAAAATCTTGACATAAAGTTGATGAAATGAGAGCTTGACATAAAGCTAAGAAAAAGAAAGAAAAATAAGAACATTATTTTGGAAATTGGAGAAATGGAAAGACCTAAAACGCTAAATGCTATCATTGTCAAAAGATCTGTCTGTGTTTTCGGTTTATCCTTATGATTTCTCATAATGATACTATTGTTTATTAATGTTTTAGGTTGTTAGGCCTTTTGTCCTTTGCTAAGTGAATTTATTTAGGCCATCTGAGTTGTAATTACTCTTACCATGTAAAGTCACCCACTCAGTCTCAATTTTTAAATAACTTTCTGTATGCTACTGATATTGAAGTTAGTATTCCATGATGTATATTTCTTCCCAAGTTTCTGGTAACTATACCATCTATAAAGTAGAAATCCCCATTGTGTTTCTCAATGGAATTGAATCAAAATCACCCAGATCACAATTTCCACACACAGACCTGCTGACAGATACCCCTTCAAGCATGACTCTGACAAGGGAGATTTTTCTATGTCTTCTTCATTAACATCCATTCTTTAACACCATGGTGCACTTACTTACTTCATTTTTTTATCCATTTTTTTTGGAGGGGAGTGTATGTGTATGGGGATTAGTTGGCTAAACTCTTTTAGCCCAAAAATCCACAAACTTCTTAACTGGTTTTGTCTTGGGTTTTGAAAATTTCCAGTCTTTTCTCTTCAATTGTATTTAAAGTGATCTTTCCAAAATGAAGGTACAACATAACCAGATTTGTCCCTAAAACTCTGTGGCCTCTTAACTGCTCACGAAATAATCTATTTTCTTAAAACCACATGACTCTTTATACTCAAAAATCTGCTTATGTCTCCAGATTATCTGTCACCATAACTCTTTTCTTCCTTTGTAATCTAACTGAATGAAATCTCATATTCTAAGTCCTTTTTACTAAACCTTTTACTAAACACCACATCTTCTTGTTCACCTTTTCAGTTAATCATTTGAATAATTCTTTTCAATCTTCATGCTCTGATTATCATCTTATCTTCTGAAAGCCTGTGTTGACTCACCAAACCTTTCTCGAACATTATTTAACTATGGAAAAGCAATTACCAAGCTGTGAACTCTCATAATCTATCACCAATATCAGCTTAGGCTTTTTAATATGCCAATATAACATGAATTTTATATGGCATGAAATTTGTCCATTTGTCTATATTTGTTTACAAGGATCTATATAGTTGGAAAGTAATGTTTATACATGCTTTGTGAATATGTTGAATGTAAGAGATTATTCTATAAGATGAAGTATAGTGATTTAGAAAGATCTTGGACAAAATAAGAATGTCTGTGATTATAAATCTAGTTGGAGAAATTCCAAATAGCTTGGAAAGTGATTGTTTCTATAATAAATAAATACCAAACACACACTGGAAGTTGAGATGTAATGTGTAGTTTACTGATTTGGTAGAGAATGATTTGGTTAGTTTTTCAAAAATGTCATCTTATACCATCTCATGATGTGCACTTGACCAGATTAAGTAAAAACATGCAAACATGATCCTTAAACACAAAAGTTGTTTCAGTTTTAAATAATACAACAAAAATATTTTAATAAAAAAACAGCATAATAAACCAGGATACTAGCAAAAGCTAGTGATCCTAGCACATGGGAGGGAGAGGCAGGAAGAACATGAATATCAGAACATTCTAAGCTACAGTGAGAGGTCCTTCCCCGAACATACAAAACAAAAGAAAAATACAAATATTCACTTAAGCATCTTAATACTATTAAAAATATGAAAATGTTTTTCTTGATAGTTGTAGCAATAAATGAACACCCAGTAATTATATATGAAACTCTTTTTACCTCAATAGTCAATGCTAATATAATATAGCAATATTTCTTTATTTAACATAGAATCTCTCAGGAAAGTGCCAGGTTGGCATACTTACAAATATCAGAAATGATCTGCTTTCTTTAATCTGAAACCTCACTCATGTCTATTTATTCAAGAAAATGAAATTTTGCAAAAGTTAAAAGTCAATTTAGTGGCATCTAAGAAAGGCTATGATTTGGATTGCCTGCTAAGGTCTGTGGTATAAACATGTTCAACAGCTTTAAGATACCCTCATGATGTCATCGGTACACTTAAGAGAAAAGCTCTCAGTTGGGTCTCATGAGTAATTATCTAACAGCTTCATCACATCGATTATTATGCTATTTCTTAGAGAATATTGTTTTAAAGAATTATTGATGATGCACAATTTATACCATTCCTACTTTAATATTAGCTAATAATTATGTTATTTGATAACCTGAGCCATAAGGAACAAAGTGGTGATAAATAGGCTGGAGATAAGAAGGGCCACAATAAACAGCACCCCTCATATATATAGTTGGCAGAACATTATGAAGATAAAAGAGCAAACAAATTGAAAATGAAACTCAATCTTACTTTTAAAGAAAAAAATAATAAGGGACTTGACTTATCTTGAGAGACATTTTTATCTGATTGTGAAAGGCCATTTTCCATCATGTCCTAGTTGTAAAACATTTGACACAAACATTCTTAAACAAAGCACAGGCATTTACATTGGACTCTGATTCCCACTGGATAAAAATAAAAATGTTCAGACCACATGTGCTGAGCACCTTGATCAGATGACTATATACATTGGAAAACACTACTGGAATATCGCCTGACATCTACAAAATTAATTACCCTTCTGTCGAGGAGAAGCATGATAGATAATAAATAAACTATGGTGAGGGAACGAATATAAAACCATCAAAACATCCTCATAGAAATTAAGTAATAAAAACATTTCCTACTTTTCATGTCTTAAACAATACTACATACTAGATTATCAATTCATATTTATAACAGTTGCAGATGTTACCTAGGATAGCAGATTATTTCAAGGGTACAAATACATGAATATATGGGTTCTTACTATATAGAGCTCTGTTAAAATTCAAGTTCTCTTAAGTGAATGTGTCTCATTTAAAAATGAATTCTTGGGGCCTAAGCTAAGCTTACTAAACTACTGGCTACACATGCAGAAAAACCTGAGTTCAATACTCATCACCCACATAAAGACTCAGGGGTGATGTAGCCTAGAGTCCTGAGGGCTGCAAAGACAAATTGACCCCTATGGCTTACCACCAGAGTCTAAAATTGGTAAGTCTCAGGTCCCAATTGAGAGACCATGTCACCTCATATTGTTTGACTGTGGGTCCCATAGTCTGTTTTGATCTGCTGCTGGATCAAGACTCTCAGAGGATAGTTATGTTCCTGTCATGTGTATCTTTCTGGATCTGGGTTCCCTCACTCAGGATGATCTTTTCTAGTTCCATACATTTGCCTGTGAATTGCACGATTTTTAATAGCTGAGTAGTACAGGAAGAGTGGGAGGAAAAATAGAGGGACCCGGAGGGGACAAGAGCTTCACAGGAAGACCAACAGAGTCAAATAGCCTAGTACCCTGAGGCCTAACAGAGACTGAAGAACCAACTAAACAGCACAGATGGACCCAGGCCCGCTACACATATGTTACTGATAGACAGGTTGGGCTTCATGTCGATTACCTAGCAAGTGGAATAGAGACAATCCCTGATGTAGACTCTATTGCCTATTTGAGGATCACCTTATCCTAGATGGGCTGCCTTGTCTGGCCTCAGTGTAAGAGGATGCTTTTCGTCCTGATGTTGCTTGAAGAGTGGAGATGGGTTGATGGAGGGGGTCCTCTTTTCTGAGGGGAAGGGAAGGGGAAAAGGGGCAGAGAGTGTAAGGGTGGGAACAGGTCAAGAGAAGGGAGGGGGATACAATTAGGATGTAAAATGAATAAATGAATAAAAATAATTAAAAGAGGAGAGAGACCATGTCTCTAAAAATTAGATAGATAGTTCCACATGAATAATACTTAAAATTGAGCTCTATCCCAGCCTATGTAAATACACATGTATGTGAACATATCCACACAACTTTGTCTACATATGTGAGCACATACACAATCATTTTAAAGAAAAATTTTAAAGGAAAATTATTCTCCTCCTCCATAAGACATCACCTGTGAATTGCTTCTCAGGTAGGTTTGTGGGCTCATTAGCCCCTTGATACCCCATGCTACAATTTTACAAACTTGGTCTTGTGTGGGACACCAGTTACCATGAATTTAGGAGTATGAAGTCTTCATGTCCAGAAGACATTGTTTTCCTCTGTTCCTCTCAGATCTCTTTATCATACAATCTTCTCGTCCTCTTTTCCTTGGTAGTTGTTGGCCTCTGATATATCCATAGGTGTTATCCCTCAAATCAAACCTTCCTGGCCAGTTTCTCAGTCAACCTGAGGCTTTTAGGTAATTAACCCTTCAATCCTTCTGGCAAAAATGAGAATGGAAGGCAATCTGGTTTCCAACAAGTAACCCTTCAATTTCTCAGGTACTTGTCAGCAGAACATAAATTATTTTGAGTATGTAAAATGTGTACTAATTTGGTGTTCGATGGCTGTATTTTCATGTAGCAAGTGTCAAAAATAATATGGCTTCAGTGTATGAGTATATTTTATATATTTTTCAGTGATTGTATCAATTATACTTTGTTTGTCTGTGAGCCTTATTTAGTAGTCACTAAAGCAATTAAAAATCATCCATAGCTATTCTGGAGGGATTAGGTTGAGTGATATGTTTTCCTAGAGATCCTGAGATTCAAGCCCTTTGAATTTCCATTTGTTATTAGAGAAACTGAGGTGCAGTCATTATCATTCCATTCATGCAGAACTGAGAAGTGAAACCAAGTCTGCCTAATATTCAGAACAGAACCTAAATCTTCCTCGTGATGACAAAAGAAATATCATATATAACATCACAAAAATATTCTGTATCTGATACATATAATTCCATTGGTAGATTTAATCCATTGTGAATTCTAGTCATTTTCCTTAGAAAGGAATTGCAGAGAATTATGCATAGCTAGCTCTTTTGCAAATAAAATACATTGAAGTATGAAGGTGTATGAAATTGATTTTAGTTCCCACATGAACTGAATCACCAAAGCAAAATGACGGATCATGTCTTCATCCATCGCTTATATTTTCACTTGAGTGTGGTGGGCAATACTGAAAATCATCTATAGATATCAAACCTGTATAGACATGAGATGATTTAAACATAAATATCCTTTTGATGTCCAAATTGTTCTTATTTACATATACCCATGTTGTAGCAGAGAAATCAAGCAGTTGGTTTAGGAGATAGAAAAATAGAAAGCAGTTTGGTTTTAGAAATAGCAATGTTAATTTAATACTCTTTTGTTCTGAGATATTTAACTTTGCTAATAGAAATAATGCCTAAGCAACTATTTAACAAAGTACGTGTTTGGAGGAAGTTTGTTGCTCCCTTTATCTTATATTTGAAAACTGAAGGGCAGAGCTAATGTAACAAATTCCTCTTGGGACAAATACTTTTTTTGTGATTTCTTCACCCTGTTTACAGGTTTAGTTTCAATTTCGGACAAACTTTCTTTTGGGTGAATTTCCTTATATTTGGGTGAGCATATGTGTTATAATTCATCTGAAAGTAAACTATCAGAAGATTTTTTTCCCTAAATAAGCATAACAAGTAACAAAGTCCATGTTCCTGTTCCTTTCAGTCTGTTGGTTATAGGATAGTTATCCTGTATATATGGGTAAAATCCGGTTATAAGTAAATTGATGCCATGTGCACCCTTCTGAGTCTGGGTTAGCTCACTCAGAATGAGCTTTTCTAGTTCTATCCATTTGGCAGCAAATTGCATGATTTCCTTGCTTTTGATAGCTGAGTAGTATTCCATTGTGTAAATGTACCACAGCTTTTTTATCCATTCTTCAGTTGAGGGACATCTGGGTGGCTTCCAGTTTCTAGCTATTACAAATAAAGCTGCTATGAACCTAGTTGAGGAGATGTCCTTGTGGATAGGTGAGGAATTGTTTGGATGTATACCAGGAGTGCTATGGCTGAGTCTTGAGGTAGAGCTATTCCAAGTTTTCTAATATTGCCAGACTGATTTCCACAGAGGTTGTACAAGTTTGCACTCCCACAAGTAAAGGAGGAGTTTTCCCCTTTCTCCACAACCTCGCCAGCATGTGCTGTCATTTGAGCTTTTGATCTTAGCCATTCTGACAAGCGTGAGATGGAATCTCAGAGTTGTCTTGAGATGCATTTTGCTGATGATTAAGGATGTTGAGCATTTCTTCAAGTGTCTCTCAGCCATTAGAGTTTGTGGGATACTTTGCCCTAGTAGAACTGCCATGTAGGCTCCCAGTGCAAGAGGAAGCTCTTAGCCCTCATATGGCTACTGAACTGAAGGGAGCTGAAATGTAGAGCACCCCACTCTGTAGGAGTAGGATAGGTGGGAGAAGGGGGAAGAGGGTGTGAGGGTGAGAGTGTGGGCCTGCGAGGGGTGGAGGGAGGGAACTGTGATGGAGATGTAAATTGAAGTATTAAATAAACAGTAAAAAAAAAAGAGTAGTATCAAACGATTCTTAAGGACTAACATCAAAACAAGAAGTTCAAAAATTATATATTATTTTTATTTTATATTATATATATTATATTTATTTTATATTATAAATGTTTTTTATATTTATTTTAATTTGGTGGAATTTTATATATGAGTACTATCTTTATGTCATTTTAACCCCATTCTCTCCCCCTTACAACTCCTTCTTACTTGTGACTCCTGTATCTCTTTCCACTCTCTTTCAAATTCATGATGTATCCTTTATCAGGGTGTGTGTGTGTGTGTGTGTGTGTGTGTGAGTGTGTGTGTGTGTGTTTGTATGTTTGTGTGTGTGTATGAGAGAGAGAGAAAAAAAAACCTGCTGAGTCTATTTAATGTTGATTATTTTTACACATGTTTTCAGATGATCACTTTGATAACTATCAAGTGGCCCATCCCTGAAAAAGACTGATTCTTACCCTTTTCAGCAGACATTAATTGACTATAACTCTTCATCTATGGGTGAGGCTGCTGAGATTTCTCCCATCCATATTGTGAGATCAATTGGTGAAGCCCTCATTCAAGTCTCATTTATATGAACATAGTGTCAAGATTTCATGGGTTCAGCTCCCTGTCAAATGTTGAAGACACTGTTTTCCAGCAGACATCCTGGTCTTCTGGCTGTTACAATCTTTTTTACTCTTTTTCAATATTCAATAAGTCTTAGGTATAATTGAATATATACACTCCATAGTCATTTTTTTTCTGAATTCTGAGCAATTGTGGATTTCTATGATGGTCTCTTAGTACTGCACAAAGAAGTTTTTGGGATAAAGGGTAAAAGTTACAATTATTTCTTGACATGTGCATACTCCTTCATGAGCAAATGTAGAATCTATGTGCAACCTCTCACAATGTTAAAGATGACAACTTATGGAAAAGTCAATGAGCATATGGGTATTATCCTGGTTAGTGTTTATGTCACCTGGACAACAAGGTAAAGCTATTTGGAAAGAGGAGCCCCAATTGAGAAAATGTCTCCTACAGAATCGCTGTGGGCATCTGTAGGTCATATTACTGATTAGTAACTGATATATTGGATCTTCGGCCCCTGAGAGAGGGAACTCAGCAGAAACCTAACATAACTGTCATCAGAGAGGCTTTATCTATCAGATAATGGAAACAGATGCAGAGACCCCACAGCTAAACATAAGGCGAAACTCAGGGAGTCTTGAGGAAAAGTTAGGGAAAGGTTTAAGGGAATTGGAGGAGTCAAGTTGGTTTCTTACACAACTCAGGATTTACTACCCCAAAGGTGACTACACACACAATGGACTGGGCCCTCCTCCATCAATCACTAATTAAGAAAATGCCCTACAGGCTTGACTGAAATCTAATCTTATGAATTTTCTCAACTGATATTCTCATTTCTAAAATGACTCTACCCTGTCTCAAGATAAAACAAGTTATCACAATTATAGAACATTTAAAGTTCAATATTACAAATAATTCAGAAATAATTTTCAATACAATATTGTTAGTAATGAATACACATAATTCATATTTTAACATAAGTAATCTTCTTAATATTACTAGACTATTAACTAATTGTTGCAGTTTATTAAAGAGTCATTTTCTAAGACACTGAGATTCATGGCTCTTCATGACACCATGTAATCATTTTATCACTTCTTCATTAGAAGACAAAGAAGCAATGGTTTTCACTACTTAGGGATACGGATTCTGATCGAATGCTTAATTTTCTTTCACAACAAATTACTAAAAATAGCGCATTGGTTCACAAAAATGTATTAGCTCACAGATCTGAAATGTTGAAGC
This sequence comes from Lophiomys imhausi, assembly GCA_907164525.1. Taxonomy (NCBI): domain Eukaryota; kingdom Metazoa; phylum Chordata; class Mammalia; order Rodentia; family Muridae; genus Lophiomys; species Lophiomys imhausi. The sequence continues at coordinate 594,909 of CAJQZJ010000306.1, read as the reverse complement.
CCAAAGTCAAATTCTCAGCAGAAAATTCTTTCAGAATTAAGAAGACTATGAGAAAGAATTATTTGCATATCTGTCTCATGTAATTTATCATTATTTTTAGTATTTTGGGTCATTTGATGTAAAATCCAGTCTTCACAAACCATTCTCACTATGCCTTTCTCTGTATGTCCAAATACACCCCTTTCATAAGGACAAGTGTTATCTTGCATTAGGAACCTATTTTAATCCAATTTAATCTCATTCTAACTTAATTAGTTTGCATCTCCAGGAAACCTATTTTCAAATCAATTTACATTCTGTAGTTCTGGAAGTCAAGGCTTTAACAAAAATGAGGTGACTGTGGGAAGGAAGTGTATAACTCAACCCAGAACAAGTGAGTAAATATCAGTGTAATGTCAGTGTTCTCAACAGGGAGTAAATTTACAGCCCCAGCACTTAGCAGATGGGGAAAGAGAATCAGGAGTTGAAGGCCATCCTCAGCTCCACAGTGATTTTGAGCTATACAAGACTCCTTAAAAAAAAAAAAAAAAACTAAATAAAATGGGTGCCATACCAGAGTAAGAGATAAAAACAAATGCAACTCTACAGCACTGCTATTGGGGGCTGATGGCTCTGTAGTCAAGAGTACTTGTTGCTCTTCCAGAATATCTAAGATAAGTTCCTAGTCCCAGCAGGGAGCTCCCACAACTTTCTTTAATTCCAGCTCTAGGTCATTGGACTCCTCTGCCGGCCCCACCCCCTTGCAGGCACCTCATTCAGTGCACATACCTGCATCCAGACACATGTGCCTTTAAATAATTAAAATAACAAAAACAAATAAAATATTCCTTTAAAAAATTCCTTAAATTTTTTTCTCCCAGATGTTGTGAAGACTAAAAGAGAAGTTTAATCCTGACTTAGTGATTAGTGACACTTCTGGCTTTTAAATTAAAATTTTAGAATAAAAGACACCATTCCTTAAACATCTGCTGGAACAATAGTGAGTACCTAGTCTCTGTAAATGGAATTTCACTTTTTGTTCCACCTAAGCTTGTTTCTTTTTATTTCATATTAATTTATGTATTTCAATTCATTTTTAAGTATTCCAGACTACTGTGAATTCTGGTTTGACCTTTTAAGGTTATGGTAATTCTGCTGCCTTGAATGTCATCTTCAAACTTAATGAAAGCACATGTAATTCATCTATGCCATTATTGTGGAAGATAGTATTATGGGATGTAGAAGGTAAAGATTGGGAAGTGTTCCAAGACAGTTCACTTATGAGTAAAAGTCAGCTGTTGACAGTTTAAATTTCCTTTTGCTCTGAAGCTTCAGTGCTATTCGTTTCTGCATTTGCTCTGCCCTGTTTATGCTCACAAAGTGGTAAGCAAATCACACAATTAAAAAAAAAAAAACAATGTCCTGAAATATATTCTGCCACTTCAGTCTTAATATGCATTAGTATAGACACTGTCATTTTTCCTTCTAAAGGAATCTGAGTGGGGTGTGTAGCTTAGTGGTCAAATACTTGCTTAGGAGACAAGACTGTTAGCATGATCCAGAACACAAAACTAAATATAAACACAAGACAGCAAAACAAACACAAGAAGCTGGTCTGCTGCACCAAGTAGCTATGTTTTCGACAAAGCTGTCCTTTAAAATGTCAAAGGATGATCCATAGAAACAAAACAGTAATCAATTATGAAGTTTCAAAGTAGACAATTTAATCGGGATGCATTGCTGTGTGTGAGCACCCACTTCAATTCTTCTGAAAGAATGATAACTTATCCTTAAATTATGGAACACCAGACATAATGAGCCGTGGTAGGATGTGTAATGTCACAACAACTGTCTCATCAGTGTAACTGCCAACTTCTGCACCAGAAAGACAAGAATGTTCATCAAACCATGACACAACACCCATAGGACTAAGGGATTCCGTTCATGGGTGGGCAAGTCTAAGGACATGGACTCAAATCTCTGTGATTCTGGATAGCTCCCTTTTCACATGATAAGGAGGACTTTAAAGGAAAGAATAATACTTAAGTATCCTTATAATTTGTTTTCTTTTCATCAAGAGTCTGCATTGGGGAAAACACAGATATGTTTATTCACTGAGCAGTGTTATTTATCTAAATTCAGAATTTCTATGCTTAATTTCATTTAAAAATCCACCAAGATTTTATTCTAAATAGCCCAAAGACTGTAGTTGAACAGCAACTAATTCAACACATTGATTTTTGGACCCTGGGGATATAAGGTTCTAGAAATAACAACCTTAAAATTAGTTAAAATGAATGAGCATCCTTGAGGACATTGTAAAGATTTTCAATAGAAATGGCTATTGACTAGAAATCAATTTGCCACTCTCAATTCTCTTTCCTTGGCTTGCACCACACTGCCAAAAGTGAATGCGAATATGTAGACTCATGAAAGCTGAGAGAGGCACAAAATAATCAGATACATGGAAAAAAGTTAAATATGTGTAAATACAGTATAAATTGCAATATTTCATGTGTCAGAAACTAAGACTTTATATCTGAATTAATTGGAATATAATCTAAGTTACAGAAACAAAATAGATTAAAAAGCACTAACGCTGTGGCCAATTAGAAAAGTTTAACTCTCTTATATAAAAGTGTCCAGCAGTAGTAGCTGGCATGCAGAGCAGAGGATCCTGGGAATATTCAAATGCTCATCTGTATGTAATCTTTTATTACAATGTAAATTATTAACATTTTCTTCATGCAAACCAGAGATCCAGTCTCATCACTATGTTTTTACCCAAAAAGGTAGCACTAAAAATATCACAAATGTAAATTATTTATACTGTTGATTACTCGTTAGATACAAGAATCTACAGAGACTGAAACATACAACTGTAGGTGAGTTCCTGTTTAAAAGAAGAATGAATAGATTTGAGGGCAGGGAAAAACCTTAAGGTCTTTCCCTAATGACTCAGGGTGTGCCTCAAAGAATATATTAATTACTCCTACTTCATTAGAGAAATGCTGAGCAGAGAGCTCTGCATATTTGTTTGGTATATGTCTGACAGAATACTTGAATGCTTGCTGGATGTTTCACCTTACAGAACAAGATCTTTAAGATTTTTTTAATTTTTAATTTTTATTCTTCTCTCATATATTAAATCCTGACTGCAGATTCCCCTCCCTCTCTCTCCTCACAATCTCTCCCCCTCACCATCTTTCTCTCACAGATTCACCACCCTCCACTTCCCCTCAAAGAAGGCCAGGCATCCCAGGGATATCAACCAAAGAAGGCTTAAAAAGCTACAGTAAGACTAGTCACATACCATCTTATCAAGGCCAGACGTGGCAAACCAGTAGGAAGAAAAGGATCTCACAAGCAAACAAATGAGTCAGAGACAGTCTCTGCTTCCACTTTAGGAATCTCATAAGAACACCTTTTAATTTCAGAAACAGTCAACTGTCATTTATTGACTTTGCCTTTATTAATTATGTTTTGGTGAAAACTAATATACTATGAATATTACTGTGAGGCTACTTAATTGGCATCTCAAACCTTGTATATATTTTTAACTTTTTTTGTATTAGGTAACTATTCCTATGTTGCATTCTGATGTATTCATTTACTTTAGTAGACATTGGTGAGTTCAGGGTGACTGATAGATTTCTGATGAGACTCATAAGTATGAGACTTGTTTAAGTTGTTCCCAAAGAAAATTCTGACCTCAAAGGTGCCAAGTAAATCATCACTCCTGTAGTTCTCATACATTCTCTCATTTATGATGTCAAAGATATTGGACAGATTTGTCAAATTTTAAGTAAAAAGAAGAAAAATATTTGGAGCAATTCCTGCTTATATTTCAGTTCTCAACTCTGGAAACTGTTACAAAAAATGATGTCTTTGGACTGGAGAGATGGCTCAGCCATTAAAGGCTAGGTTCACAACCAAAAAGGATGACTTTTTAAAAACTTTCTCTAATATTACTTAGAATTTTAAATCAAGTTAGAACCATTCATAATGTGGTATATTTAAATTCTTAGCAGCCTCCTTTCTTCCTAATGTACTTTTCTTTTTACAATATCCTCATATGACAGCATTATTTCTTCTTTAAAGTGTTATACATAGCACTGTCACCTAAACTGTTTTCCTATGATTTTTACCTGCTTGTGAACTATTTTAAATGATCAAATATTTTATCTTAAAAATGTGAAGAAATAAAAGAACTATATATTATATATTTATGTAATACCTACTTCTCCCCCTTAATTTAAATGGTTCCTGGTCTAAAAAATGAGCCTCTCTAGATTCTCTCATATCTCCAACTGGAGATTTAATTCTTTTGATGAAAGTATACCACATTTGAAATCAGAACACACAATTCCTAACTCTGTGCTGGAGTACAAAGAAGAAATAACTAAGATCATGGGCTTGCCTGAAGAACCCTTAGATCAGTGTTTCTTAACCTTCCTAGTGCTGTGACCCTTTAATACATTTCCTTATGTTGTTGGGATCCCAACCATACAATTATTTCATTGTTAATTCATATCTGCAATTTTGCTACTGTTATGAATCCTAATGTAACTCTCTGTGTTTCAGATGACCTCTGTGAAAGAGTCCTTTATCCTCCAAATGGGTCATGACCCACAGGTTGAGAACCACAGTCTTAGAGACTCCCATGTTATTAAATTTTCTGTTCTCAAGGAAATTATGCAATTTGCAGCCAAATGGATGGAACTAGAAAATCTCATTCTGAGTGAGCTAACCCAGACTCAGAAGGATGCACATGGTATCTATTCACTTATAGTCGGATTTTAGCGATATAGTACAGGATATCTATACTACAACCAATGCACCAAAGGGAACATGAACATAGACTTTTTTTCCTGTCAATGAGACACTTTGCCCTAGTGGTGCTGCCTTGTAGGTCCTCAGTGTATAAGAGGCTCTTGGCCCTCATATGACTGCTGAACTTGTGCCGGGGAGGACTGTTATGTAGCAACACTCCACTCAGGAGGAGTGGGATGGAAGGGTTAGGGAGTAGAGGGTGGGAGGGCACTATGATGGAGATGTAACCTGAAGCAATAAATAAATAAATTTTTAAAAATATAAAGTGCACAAGGAAAGGGTAAGCACTAAAAAAAAAAAAAAAAAAGAAAAAAAGAAAAGAAAAAAGAAAGAAGTTTGTAACCTGATTTTTAAATCCAGGTTATTTTTATCAGGGTCATTTGAAGAAAGTCATTAGCTTCTATGATTTACTAATTTTTAAAAACTTAGTATATCACCCCAAGGGGTGTGTGTGTGTGTGTGTGTGTGTGTGTGTGTGTGTGTGTGTATACTGTTAAATAAAGTATAAACGGAAAAAAAAATCTGTTCTCAGGAAAAATAATCTTACTTACTATCAGCTGTCCTTGATGGTTGCTCAGTGATTTTCACTGTTACATTTTATTTTTGGCTGTCAGGACAACTTGTACCTCCAAATCTACCAATTAATTCATCTAGGGCCTTTGCTAACTCCCTTCCTGCTGAGCATTTTCCCTTTGGAGATTTCAGGAGTTGCAACTTGGTGCCTCTTTCTTCAGTGTACAAAGTTTTCAAATCTTATCCAGTGATATGTCTCCAAATAACCTCTACACCACAGTTCTTTCTCAAAAAATATTATTTGCAGATCAAAATTATGTGTTAAAAAGTCCAGATTCTTATATCAACTTGGACATAAAAAAAACACAACACTGGATTTTATTTTACACAAGGCATTTTCTGCTCCATTTTATCTCCAGCTTAATTTACTCTTACAGTTTTTCTCTATTTGCCTTGCCCAAACCTGACTTCATCATTGACTATTCTGTTTTGCTATACAACAATGCAAATGGTTATATTTTGTGCTGTATCTTAACATTATGACAGGATAAACTGTCTACGTCTCATGCCTCCTTTTTGGGTCTGATCCTGAATGTACACCCATCATCTCTTGCCCTGAAATACTTTATTATCTTCTTGATGGACCTCCCTAAATCAGATCCTGTTATATGCCTGTATATAACTTCATAATTATACTACTTTGCACAGAATCAAATATAGTCTTGCTGCAGGGCTTCTCTCTGATCTTCTTTACGGTTTCCTTTTGTTTTTTTTCCTAATATTCTATCCCCATCTTTACCACAACTATCCTTCTCCTTTGTGCTCCTTGGAGTACAGAAGTGTTCTTTCCTTGTAGTCTCCCTGCTGAGCCTGTGTTCTTCCTTCATAATCCTTCATAACTCCTTTGAGTCTTGAGTTCACATCCTGCCCATTATTACTAAGGCTTATATTTAGCCAACTGTTAATGAATTCACTCATCATTCAAACTGATTCTACTCTGTTTAATTCCCTTAAAGTACCCATATAACACAGTATGATATACTATAACATTTATTTTGAAATTCTGTTAATTATTTCTCATTCATTTTATAAAATGTGACCATTATAATGGTAGCGATTTCACTATCTTTACTAATGTCTGGCCCAAAATGGTTGCTTTATAAATGATTGTTGGACATATGAAAAGTCGTGAGATTAATATTTGAGATGTACGTTAACAGAATATTAATATTTTACTATGAAAAACAGAGTACATGTAACTTTATGGGTTTAAAGATATGTATTTGTAAAAACAAATATTTTGTCACTACATTTTATAATTATAGAATGATCCCTTGTCTATGAATACAACGTTGATATTTTAAAGCTGTACACATGCACAGACAAAGCATTGTGCATTTTGTGTCTGAGATGCTTGCACACATACTCATCTCCCTACAGGAGAGATATTTAAGACATTTTCTGCCATTCACAATTTCCATGTCCTTCTTGCCTTATATCCTCCTTTTTTCTCAAAGATTACTACTCATCCTTGAAGCTTCAACTGCCATCACTTCTATCATTTGGCACCTCCCTTGAATTATCCACTAAGCATTTATCTCTTGTACTCCATTTATAGTTAGGGATATAAAGTTTAGAATAAAGAAGTTACGGCTTTTGCCAAGATATATTTCTGCAAGCTACATCATAAAGCAAGTATTTTCAAGTAGGTAGAGTCTTATTTTTCACCAGGGGCACAGCTTCAATAAATCCTGTATATGGTTAATGAGACATAACAAAAGTATGGATAAAAGAAACAGGATAATTTGGAATAGTAAAATAACTCACCAAAACTTTAAAAAGGGTTAAAATATTCACAGTCAGGTGTTCAAGGAGCCTAATATGGCTTGTAGTAATAAATAACAGAAACAAATGTAATATTTCTTAACTTTATTTTAAAAGGAATGCAAAATATTAAATCAGCTACTATTACCTTTCTTTTTCTTGGCATTATTAGAGTTTAGTGAAATAATTAAATGTTAAAAGGGAAGTTTAAACTAATAGTTTCCTTTAATCGTATTTTCTATCAATCATCCTGGCTTCTTGATTAGAATATATTTGATGTGGCGGCTCTTTCTTTCCATACATGTCTGTATTGTTTCTCCTTTGGTACTACAGAGCATGATTGTGCAAAGGGTTATACTCAAGGACTGGGAAAGAAAGAATCAAGTAAAATGCTTTATGAAGTAGCTTGGAGACAGGAGAATTTCACCCAACACTCAATCATGCCATCCATCCACCTGCATTATTAAATCCTTTGGAGGCAAGCTGAGATTGTACTGGCATGCAAAGATAAACATTATACAATTTTCTAAATTCCAAGTAGTAAAACTTTAGAGTCACTTTATGTGAAATTTATCAATACCCCTTAGTGATTATTTCAAAAGGTTTTTGAGAAGACTTCTGTTGTATATGGACTAAGTTAAAAGTGTAGGAAAATACAACCAGATGTCTTTTATAGTACTATGTTCCTCTTCCCTAAGGCTATTAACAAAGGGTTCATGACATCTGAGTAGGGATGTTTTAAAAACATTTCCTGAACCATATAAAGTAGTTTGAAGTAAATTATCTGTATTCCATGAAGTTACATGATTTGTTAAACTGCACAGCAGAATTCCTTTAACATTCATGTCTACTTTGTGAACTGTGAAACTAAATTGATTATATTAGGCATATACATATACACATAATACACACATATACAAAGAAGCACACTTGCACACACACACACACACACACACACACACACACACACACAAACACACCTACACCTGCACACCAGCCATGTTTAGGACTACTAAAATCTTATAGACTGAAATAAAATGTCTTTTTCTCGATTCTCCTCATTGCCTGGTTAATTCCTGACCCTCATGTTGATTCTTTCTGTCCAATTGGAGGTAAGCAAGTTTTTCTCACTAGTTTCATAACAAAATGTTTGCTCTCATTGAAAATACCAAGGAAGTTGTCCAAATGCCATAATTCAGTCTGAAGGATTGCATTTGGTGTCTGTGAAATAGCTCACTCCACATTTTCGAATGAGTTTGGACGTTCTGTACACACTGAAACCAGTGTCTAGACTCACATTCCACACTTACGTCACTTTAAAATTGACATTTTGAAACTAACATATTATTCATGTTATTGTTGTCTTCATGTATTGAAGTATAAGCGTTTATTTAGTGGCAAATAAATATAAGGCTAGTATTTGTTTAATTTTGAATTTTTCTTTCTCAAAATTTTGGGTAACATCACTTGATACCCTGCATGTAAATTAAACTTCTCATCATTTCTCTCTAGGTATTTATTCCTTAAGCAATTTCCTTAGATTCCACTCCAACTTCCTATTTTACACATAACCTTCATTATTATTATTATAATTATTATTATTATTATTTTGTTTTTTTCAAGATAAGGTTTCTCTGTTTAGCAGCCCTGACTACCCTGGGCTCAATTGTTAGACCAGGCTAGCCTCAAACTCACAGAGATCTGCCTGCCTCTGCCTCCTGAATGCTAGGATTAAAGACATGTGCCACCATGCCTGGCCTTTTTTTTTTTTTTAAATCATTTATAGCTCCAAATCTCTATAAATTGAAGAATGATTCAAGAAGACTTGATGAAGAGTTTACCATTAGTCTCTGAGGACTTGTATACCCTACAGCCAGGTGGAAGTGCACTGACTTAACTTTCAACTTCCTATTCACTCTCAGTGCTTATTCTTGCTCTCGCAAAGAATCCTGGGTTTCTTAGCATAGTCAAGAGCTGTTGTCATGTTAGTTCTTTTATTTCCTCATGTTAAAGGGTAATGGCCAGTTTTCTTTTTCACTGAATCTAGTTTCACAATTTAAACAGGGGTTTAGAAGGATGTTTTAAAGTTTACTGTAGCTTTTGCACTTCCTTAATAATTATACAAACTTTTTCTTTGCCTCAGGGTATAATTACCGCATGTGTTTTACATATAATTAAATCACCTAATGGACTATACAGTTGCAATTTGTGTGAACACTGTGATTTAGAAGATTTGTTTTCAATAATTAAGGGTAGCTAGAAATATATTATAATGTTCCCATTGGACAAATGACAAACTTAACAGTATTTGCAAAAGTATATCATTATAAAATTGTTATTCAGTGCTTTCCGTCTAAGTTACCTGCATTTCGTGGCCCATAAAGATCATACTTTACTAATTATCCAAACAGGCAGTATTATACATTTGTAATGAGCCATTTTATTCATTATTCATAAAAGGATGGTTCCATCATAGGCAGATAATCCCTAGTTTAATTCGGTTCAATAAAATAAAGTTAATAGATGATTTGAGATATACTTTGTGGAAAGAAAAAAAAAACCTCTAGCTTGTAAAAGCAATTATAAACTAAAATCTAAATTAAGATTCTACTTAAAACATCACTTACATCCACTGGGAGCTTTCAATGAGGCCCCATATTCTCAATGCAGAATACACCGCAGTGTTTTCTTATATGCTTGCCTGTCATGGTGAAGTTTGCTGCCTCTGCTTGTGTCTCCTAGCTATAGGAACACTTTCTGTCCTACAAAGACTTGTGTTCCTTTTTTTGTCTTTGCTGCTCTTTAATCTCCCCTTTCTTTAGAAATACAACCCTGTCTTTATTTTTAAAAAGCAAGGATCGCTCAAATTCCAAGGCCTTTGTAGGAAGTGTATAACTGTAGTGTCTCATTTATAATCCAAGCTTGTACTATAAATCTTATATCTTCATTCCCTGTTTCAGGAAAAAGAAATAGAAGGCTTGCTTTGTCTTATATATGACAATATATAAGTAAGTTTCATAACCAATATTTTCAAAATATGAATTTGGGATCAAAGTCTTAGAAACACTAAGGATTCTCTCCAGCCCCTCTGAATGAAGCAGATGGTTTTCCCTAGAACACCAAGAATTACAATTTTTTTCCTATTTTAAAGTTCTATTTTAATTAAAATATAATTACATATTTTTCTCTTATCCTTCTTCTCTCCAATACATCTTGTCCCATCTTCCAGCTCCTTCCACTTACTCTTAAAATAGTATCTTGGCTTCTTTTTCATTAATTATTATTGCTGCACACACACACACACACACACACACAGAGACATGCATGCACACACACATATGTTCCATGTACATGTGATTATATATATATAATAACACTTTTACATTATATTGATTATAATTATATGTTAATATAACTATACATATATAATCACATATATACATATATAATCACATATATGTATATATATACATATATATACTCACACATGCACATAAATATATAAATATAGCTCCTGAGTGCACGTAGTGTTGCGTGTATGCCTACTATTTCATGGCTGACAGTTTGGCATTGGATAACCATTTAAGGCACTCATCTCTGAGAAAGATTATTTCTCTCTCTCTCAGCTGTCAGTAATTCTTTGTATAGGAGCTGTGTCCATTCAATTTCTCTCTTCCAAGGTAGCATTTCTTTGTGGAGACATTGTTCAAGTTTTGTTTATATTTGAAGCACAATGGATGAAGCTTTCCTATTAACTCTAGGAAACATAATCTCACAGCACTCTTCCTTGTTTCCTGGCTTTTCTCACTTTCCATTTTCTTCTACAGTGTTCCCTTTAGGTATAGGGTTATCTTTCTCTCTCTTTCTTTCTTTCTTTCTTTCTTTCTTTCTTTCTTTCTTTCTTTCTTTCTTTCTTT
>CAJQZJ010000306.1:527503-583833 GCA_907164525.1 Lophiomys imhausi | reverse complement strand
TTTCTTTCTTTCTTTCTTTCTTTCTTTCTTTCTTTCTTTCTTTCTTTGTATTGAAAATACATTATTTTCTCATACAATAAATCCTGACCATAGTTTCCCCTCCATTGAAGCTCCAAGAGACAACCACCAAATATGACAAGATAAGATACAGTAAGATAAGACAAGAGCCATCATGTTGAGGTTGGACAAAGCAACACAATAGGAGAAAAAGTATCTCAAGAGTAGGCAAAAGAGTCAGAGTCACATCTTATCCCATTGAGGAGTCTCACAAAATGTCATGTTATCAGCCATAATAGATACTCAGAAGAACTAGTACAGACCTTTGCCGGCCTCCTGCTTGCCTCTAGTATCTGTGAGCCCATACGAGTGCCACTTAGCTAATCAACTAAGTTAATTAAGTTAACAATAATTATTATTTGTTAGGTCATGTTCTCCTGGTGTCCTCTTGGGCACCTCCAAATCAACTGATCTCTGCATTTTGATCAGTCATGGTTTTCTGTAATGGTCTGTTTCTCCTGCAAATAAAGAAGTCTTTGGTGAAGACTAGAAGTCTAGAAGACACTATTTCCCTCTGGACTCGCACAACTTCTGGATCTTAAAAATCCTTCTACCCCTTCTTTGTTTGCAGTCTCTATGCTTTGAAAGGTGTGTGTGTGTGTGTGTGTGTGTGTGTGTGTGTGTGTGTGTGAGAGAGAGAGAGAGAGAGAGAGAGATAGAGAGAGATTAGGAAGATCATGAAATAGCAGGATTCCATGTGGGTTTTTCAAACATTCTTAGTGTTACTTATCCCTCCCTCCCTCAGTCTTCTGCTCTGCCATACTCATCCATTCATTGCCCCACTCAAATTTCTTTGTTATTCACATACTCAACTTTGGAATATGTTTGTTATGCTATCTCTCCTCCATCAAGATCTTTTTCCCTCCTTCATCCTAATGTTCCTTTTCTAGTTTTCTGGATTCTATAAGTACTCCAATTTAAATGCACAAATCTAAAAATACAAATTCTAAAATCCAAAAATAAGTAAGAACTTGTGACATTTGCCTTTTTAGGTCTTGTTTAGGTCACTGAGTTAAAAAAATATATATATTTTCTGTCCTTTTAACTGTAAAATTTATAATGTTGGTTTAAAAATTTTATTTATTTATTTATTTGATGTATATCCTCACCTCAGTTTCTTGTCCTTCCTCTCTTCCCTGTCCTTCCCCCTACCTCCCCTCTCCCCATCCACTTCTCCACCCTTTTTCTTCAGAAAAGGGGAGGCTTCTCATGGATATTGACCAGCCTTGACACCACAACTTGGAGTAAGACTAGTAGGTCCATCTTCTCCTTTTGAGGCTAGACAAGGCAATTGATACCTGAATAAAGTTTCATTGTACTAGGATATAGAGCACTTGGGTAAAGTCAATGGAGTGGTATAGTTAGCAAATATGACAGATCTATTCTCCATTTTCTAAGGAGCTTCACACTGATTTTCACAGTGGCTGCAAAAATTTGCATTCTAACTAACAGAGCACCAGGCTTTCCCATTCCTCAGACCCTAGCCAACTTTTAATTTTCTATTGTCTTTAAATCTTAGTTATTTTGACTCTTGAAAAATTAAATCTCAAAGTAATTTTAATTTGCATTTCCTTGATGGGTAAAGATGCTGAGTACTTTTAAAAGATTTTTTTTAGATTTCAAGTACTACAATGAATAGAAATGAAGAGAGTTGAGATTATCCTGTTATTTTTTCATTGTAGTGGAAATAGTTAAAGTTTTTCTCCACTGAGCACAATTTTTGCAGTTATCCAGTTACATATTAATTAGTTATGCTAAGAATGCTCCCGTATTCCTAGATTCTTCAGGATTTTTATCATGCAAGGATGTTTGTTTTGTCAAAGGACTTTTCTACATGTAATAATATGATCATATAGTCTCTGTCTTTGAGTCTGCTTGTGTGGTGGATTACATTTATTGATTTATACTTATTGACCCTTTCCTTTATCTCTAGAATGAAGCCAACTTGATCATAGTAGATAATCTTTTTGATATGATTTTAGAATTTAGTTAGCAAAACATTTAGGGAGACTTTTTAATCTGTCTTCATAAGGGAAATTTTTAAAATATTTTATTACTTTTACTAATAAATAGACTAATAAATAAAATGTAGTATAATGCAACTCTAATATTCTATTATTCTGAATTTTTATTATTAAATAAGTAGCATTTATTAGCTCTATTTTCATTCTACAAACATTTCCACAGTCTCTATATTGCATTCATAGAAACACATATTCGAACACATTAAATACTTTTCCTAATAGAGGAGGAAAAGAATGCTTTAAATAGTGAAAGAAAGTGGAAGTCATGTCAAGAAAAACGGTACAGTCTATGTTCAGACTGAGTATCAAATACTTAAATCAACTTTGAATTGAGTTTTCTGTCTGCAACATTCGTAGTGCTTGAATACTCTATATGAGCTCTGAGGACAAGAAGCTGTGATGGTCTTCCCTATGTGTGAAACTTGTGAATGACAAGACAAACCTCTCAGGCCTTCCTGGCAATAGAATCACCTGGCAATAGTGATATGACAACTATGTTTTGAATTTTGGCCCACTCCATTGAAGGAATCTATCTATGGTATGTATATTCAGTCAAAGTCCATGGTGGGGGAGGTTACAGGCCTTCAAAAGAATTGAATACTTGTCTGAACCTAAATTAACATAATGTGGAATTTCTTTAAAATATAGTTATTTTATTTTTGAGATTAACATAGTTTCTACCTTCCCTTTCCTCACTCCAAACACTCCCATGTAACCATGTAACTTTGTTTTTTTCCTATTTCAAATTTGTGGCTTCTTTTTTCATTAATATTATGCACACACACACACACACACACACACACACACACACACACACACACACACACAATGGTCAAACAAGCCTTAGGTGCCATTAGACAAACTGTGTACTGAAACTGCAACCTTGTTAACAAGGATATTTATTAATAACAATAAATTGTTATATTAGGCCAGCAGATTAGCTGGCAGCAGCCTGGCAGAGCAGCCACTGGAGTTTGAGGGAGCCTGAAACATGCTGTGGCCATTTTCCCAACAATCAAACACACCAAGATCTTTTAGTATTTCAACTCTTAGGCCTTAGCTGGGTAGATTCTCAACTAGAACCAGACCTCCTAATCCCAGCCAGCCAGGTGGCTTGCTATATCTTCAGGCCTCACAGAGCTCACATCCAGATGTTCTGATGCTTGTGAGTCCTGCTGGGAAGCTCCCTTTCTTTGTGTAAATCAAAGGTTCCTAGGAAGTTCTTCCTAGGAAGTTCTGCCTTCCTATACTCTTTCTGCCCATCTAAATGGCCATCAGTGACTTTTACTATCCAATTAGAGAGTTCCTCAGAAAGGCGGTACAAGACCATCCTCCAACAGTCTACTAATGGGTGGTGTTCATTACCAAACTTGATCAGAATAAATCATTTCTCTTTCCAGTGAACTATGGTGAATGCAGAGACCTAAGGCTAGAAACAATGCTGAGAGTATATGATGGTTGAATGAACACCCCTAAACAAGACATGTATACTATCCATTCTAAGACTCAAGGAACATTTTGAAAGATGAGGTAGAAAGAATGTAAGAGCTAGAAGATAGGGGAATAGATTGAGAAATGCCTTCTTCATGGCAATACACAGTAATCCCAATCACAAATGCTCAAGAACTATAGATAACTGTGCTGTGTCTGCCAAATAATCAGGCCATTAACAGTCAACCACGACTAGAGGAGAGCTCAGGAAGCTATCTCTCAATGCTGAGGGACTTTCTCTTCATAGATACATGATCTATGGAGAGTTACAGAGATTTATTGCCTTCAATTGTGTACTCACTCATGAAACAATCAAGCTCCAATGGATAGTTCTAATATAAAGGTCAGGAAAATGGCCTTGTTTGAACTAAATGTTCACAAAATGATTCCAAATGTTCATATAGGCATATATAATTTGGAGTACTGGAGAAGCCAGGAAAGTGAAAAGGAGACCATGTGGAGGCTGAGAATAATAGAGAAGGAAATAACAGTATTCCAGTGTTCTGAAAAGAAAAATGGGGAAAATGAGGGAGCCTGAAACATGCTGTGGCCATTTTCCCAACAATCAAACACACCAAGGTCTTTTAGTATTTCAACTCTTAGGCCTTAGCTGGGTAGATTCTCATCCTCCTAATCCCAGCCAGCCAGGTGGCTTGCTATATCTTCAGGCCTCACAGGGCTCACATCCAGATGTTCTGATGCTTGTGAGTCCTGCTGGGAAGCTATATTTGTTATATAAGGGGAGGACGATAGATAATAAGGCTTCAACCACATCAGAGACCTGAGAAGGGTAAATATATCTGAATAAACAGGAAGTTCAGAGCAAGCAGCTTCCAAAACTAAAAAATGACAGACAACTTTCTGCCTGGACAGTATCCAATTTCTCTCTATAACATTGAAGCATCTATCTTCAAGTTTTTGGTCCTGTATCACTGACAGACATTAATTGTACAGCAGGAATTCCAAAGGACTTGCCTACCTGTCTTGGCAGAGCTGCTGTTGACTTACCTGCTTCCAAGTTTTGTCCTTTTCGAACAGCATTCTATCTACAGTTGAAGCAAGGGCTTTCTCTTGCCCAGTTCAAACTTGCCACTAATGCAGCCATCTCCAAATGGAGATTCTTCAATGCTCATCATCTACTTGGAGTAGATGGAAACTGAGTTAGGTATAGAACTTTAAACTCATCGAGATAGATAATATAATATTATTATCAGTTGCCAAATGCACATGGATTGGATATTGGGAATATATGTAATAACTGATAATTTTCATAATTGTTCTTATTGTTTTGTATTGTATTTATTGTTGTAAGAAAAAGAGCCTTTTATTAGACTAAAAGGGGGAGCTGTTGGGGGAGAAAAGATACACCTTAAATTAAAAAAAAGTGAAAGGAGAAAGAGGGGGAAGAGGGTAGGATGTTGAGACCAGGAGGGAGAAGTTTGGGGGTGACTATGATTCAGATATAAGTTGAAGAAATAAATAAATGTTGAAAAAATAGATAATAAGGCAATAAGGAGATAAAATAATAGTAAGGATGTTTGACAAAAAATCCTATTGGATCATACTCTTATCCATTTACCTAAAATTATCACAAGACATGTAAATCTTTTGTGCATATAAAGTTTAAATGAAAAATTTCCATCTGTACTGACAATAACCTCTATCCCCAAGAGCCATCAGCTGTCTAACAAAAATCCCAACATCAGGTATGAGAACCCTCTTTTAATTGTTGATCAGGGTTGTCTAAGAGACACCCATAATATTGTAGGCTAATTATATTGCTCTCCACTGCCCCCTTAATGTAGGAACTAAGTCATATTTCTGAAAATAATATGCCTTTAGAACACAGGACCCAAAGGAACTCAGATGGATCTGATCTGAGAGCCTCCTCCCTAGGGCTAGTTTTTACAGTCCTAGAAGGCACAAAGTTTCCAAACTAGGAAAGAAGTCAATAGTCCCATGATACTTATGAACCACAACTAAAGCCAGGTTGGTACAACAATCATGTAGGTGTAATAGTTGGCACATTAAATTAGGTATTAACCAACATCTTCCTAATTGTACTTAAGACTGTTTCAACAAAAGGTAACAAAATGTAGTAAACAACTCAGGGCTAGTTAAATAAATGTATCAGGGAAGAAACCTACAATCTCCATTTTACTAAATAAGCAAAATCCCCAACTAGATTCTAAATGTTTATCCTCATGCCCAGATATGAGTATAGTTCTCACTCCTCATCAAAGAATCTTCTCCTTACAACTATGATCATCGCAGAAAAGGACAACTAATCAAAGAGTGAAATTCCAGAACCCAGTTTGAAATGATACATCTACAACACAACTCAAGTACCTAAAGCTCAGGGATCATTGTGGAAGAGGAGGCAGATAAGACCTGTAAGAATCAAAGGAACAGGAATTTTGTTGTAAGAGTGTGTCTCCAGAAATTTCAGAGATGCTCCAGCCATGAAGGCTCACCAACATGGTTGCTTTAACAAAAGCTGAAGAAGGAAGATACCATTAGACATACAAACATGGAAGAGGGGAAGCTCAAAAGGCCTCAGATCTATGCAAAAACCTACAGTCAGCGAAGGAATATTGAGAGCTGGAGAAATAACCTTTTCCCAAGAAAGAGCACAGCAATAGAATATGGTCACTCCTGAAAATGTACACATACATTTAATATTATAAGAACTAATCAGGATGCACTTACATATTTAGGAATATATGTATATATAAATATATAAACACACATGAACATATATTTAACACTAATTTTAAAAAGAGACCATGAATTTGAGAAAAAAATATTAGAGGATGCATGAGAGAGATTAGAGAGAAGAAATGGAAGGAAAAATTATGTTATTATACTATAATCTATAAAATAAATATTCATAATATATATTTGTTTATAAATATCCAAGACTACTAAAGGTAGTCCACATTTGAAATTTTAAAGAAGAATTAATGTGATAGTGTAGGGAAACCTTTAGCTTTAGGTTGCAATGTAGTCAAAATTATCTGAAGATACATACATATATATATATATATTCCCTTTTTTCAGATTTTATGCATTTATATTTTTGTCAAATATATCCACTACTATAGACTTTTCAATTTTTTTCTGTCCTTTCTTCCACCATGTTTCCAGAGCCTTGGATAGAAAGAGAGTGATATTAATGTGTCATCCATAGTTCATCTCTCATGGCTATTTCTGTTTGCAAATTGATCCACATTAAGTACTACTTCCTTCTAAATAGAATCTGACTAAAGCTGAGAGCATTTTTCAGCTTCACATCTCTAAATCCAGAGATGAAATAGTTTGTTCCTATAGTGAGGTGGTCATAAGCACTTCATTATCCTGTTAATTCCTCCATATTTGCATCTTCCCTCTTATGACACAATATCTGTGTCTGTATATTATAATATCTTCTAACTGATATATATTATCTTCCTTTATGAAACACATTTTATATCTCCTGGCACCATAATTTATATACACTCTGTAATGGAGACAAACCTTTCCCATTACCATTTTATTATGGCACCTAAATCTTATAATTAAACCAACATAGAACATGAAGTAGATGAAGATAAGGAAGACATACCAACATAATATACATTTTTGTAATATATGACCCCTCATAAATAAAGGATGACCTGAATAAATGATAAAACATAAATGATGTTTTTTTGTTAGATTGAACAAAAAATGAGAATTGTATGAGGAGGGTATGCTGGGGGCCATGCAAGAGGGACAGAAAGACAGCTTTAGAACTCATGGAATGTGACCCACCTGTTAGCACAACTGTGATAGGTGCACTGTAGAGAAGGCAGAGCCCCGAGGAGTACATGTCCTGAGTGTCATGCTACTGTAGAGTTTTGTTCTGTTTGTTGTCTTCAGGTCACCACATCCCTTACAATCTATGAGTTGTATGAAAACTCTAAGGGGGCTCTCAGCCTGTCACTTGGAAATGTCATTGGCACTTACAATAAGAGTGCTTCATCTTTTTCAGGCAATGCTGCTGGAGCAGATTAATGATTAAAACACCACCCTCAGAAAGAACTTAGAGATATAGATTGTTATTAATGACCACCATCCTTAAAAAGAATTTGGAGAAATAGATTGTTAAAGTTAGGTTAAGATGTTTTCGTTAGTGGTTTTGATATAGAAAATCTTAGGGAACAATTTGAAATTCAGAAAAGCATGTTGATAATAGTTGAGTTAGGGACTTTTTGTGGTCAGGGAACAAGAACAATAGAAGCCCAACTGGTCCTGGATGACATGCCGTGCCTCTCTTGCTAACGCAGGACTGGTGGTCAAGGTGATGATTGATTTCTTGTACCCATTTTTGCCCTCAGCTTCCTCATATGATTAAATAAAAATTGATGATAAATAGATGTGCATCTTGAGGAGTTAAAGTAGACAGAGATGATTATTTTTTATGTAAAAGTTTAGATTTGTGATTTTCTTTTAAGATAAATAATAAGATAATTGATAGTTTCTTTGTAACTGCAAAATGCTGCCTTCCAGTAAAGATAAACTTGCTGAGAGAATTTCTTGATTGCTTACACTTTGTTAAGCTATAACAAGTTTCTTAGTTAAAAATACATGCAGAGCCAGGCATGGTGGTGCATGCCTTTAATCCCAGCACTCGGGAGGCAGAGGTAGGCAGATTTCTGTGAGTTCAAGGACAGCCTGGTCTACAAGAGTCCAGAACATCCAGGGCTGTTACAGAGAGAAACCCTGTCTTGAAAAAAATGGGGGTTCTTCAGAATAATTTGTTTTTCATGTTTGTTTTTCACCCATAGTACACAAAACATTTTATCATATGAGTGAACAAGGGAACATTATATATATATATAAAACTACATATATATAGTTATTCTTCACTTAAAGAAAAATAGAAGGTAACAACATTGTGATTTTCGTATTGCTTGAAAGATTTTTGCTGGGATATATGAGTTATGGAAGAAAAATAAAAGTGTTAGAGATATTTGCTATCCACCAAATATGTGCATATATGTACAATTGTTGGAACTTGTTGAGTTTTGCTTTATCCACCATTGATTGAATGTTTTTGTATATGTGAAATTAGTTGGATGGTTGACCATCCATATGAATGTGTATATGTATGTGTGTGTTTTTGTATGTATGTATGCATGTATGTATGTATGTATATGTATGTGTGAAGTTGTTGGAGCTTGTCCTGTTTCTTCCACCAAATCTTCGTGTGGCATGTGCATGATTTTCCCCCTTCTTTTCCTTTTCTCCAGTCATTGGCTGCCATCATCAGTAGCCCCAGCCAGGTGCCATCAGCACCAGTCACCACCAACTCTATGCCTTGCCTCAGTTTACCCTATGATGTCGAAGATGATTTTTGACAAGGGTAAAGGATTGTTTTGGATATTCATAAAGGTTTAATTATTTAAAAGATCTAATTATCCTAACAATGCTGGTTTTACATAATTCTCTTAAGCAGTGTGTAAGTATATTGTCTGGTCTTATATGGAACTCAGAGAGCTTCTCAGAATGTGCTCATGCTAATCCTCCTGCTTCAGCAGGCATATTAATTCCTGGAATTATATGCATGAACCACCATGCCTGGCATAGGAGACATATTCTTATTTTTGGAGAGGTGATGGTAAATTGTTATTTGTTTGCTTGATTGTTCTTTCTCTTATATTACATTTAGGTCACAGTTTCCCTTCATCCCCCTCAAACCACTCCCTTTCTCCCATCTGTCATCCAGATCCATTCCTCCTCCATTTTGCTTCTGAAAAGAGCAGGCCTCCCAGGGATTAAAAAATAAAAGGCATTGAAATAAGACATACTCTTAAACAATCAACTATCATAAAATTTTGTATGAGGTTTTCCAACATTTGTTTTTTCCTGGCATTACTTTGAATACTTAAATAGAAATGAGGTAGAAGGATATAACTCTCTTGGTTATTCTGATCTTCAAGTAACTTTAGGTCATTTTAACCTGTATGCCACAGTGTCCTTGTTGTGGACTACCTAAGCTCCACCCTTTCAAATCTTAACATCCATGTAAAAGACTTGCTCCTGCCTAGAAGGCAGCAACTTGTCAAACTGGATGTGAGCTTCCCTCAAGCCCTAAATCCATGATTTATTAGAGATTGATATACATTATCAATGCAAGGCTGAGCCTTCAAATTTATTTATTCTTGGCATTTTGATCAAATATGAGTCTCTGAATTAACCTATAACTATTAGAAGCATTTTTTTCTGGTAAATTGAGAGCAGAAAAATCTACATATACAAATATAAATGTTTAAATTATAATTTAACAGCAAAATCATTTGGGTAAGAACCAACAATAGGCTCCCACAAGGCCTGTGATCTTCCCAATCATGTTGTTTATACCAGGTTACAGAATCAATCATGAAATCTCTTTTGTCAAACTGGCGTTATTTCAAACAGAAAGCAGTTGGTTGCCCTGTCACCATCATTACACCATATTACCAGAATTAGCAACTTACTGACAGGTCCATATTTTTTATTGTTATTAATTCTTTTACTTTTTAAGATTATAAGATTATTACACCTTTTTTCTTTTTCCCTTTTCTCTGCCTCAAACCCTCACATGTACCTTTTTTTGTTCTTTTTCAATTTCATGGCCTCTTTTAATTCTTGGTATTAAGGTGCTAGATCTCATGTTACCATCCTTCCAATATCTGTCAAACTCATATAGTATTAATGAGTAAACTGAATGAAACTTAAAAGTTTAAAATGAATTTAATATTTTACTCAGTACTTCTGATCATGCCAAGCCTAATGAATATTTAGTAAGAAAGAAATATTTTCATGTGCCTAATATCATCTTTTAAATGATCTTGATATAAATTTTCAACATCTAGTGATAGATACTATTACTTGGAATACAGGTTAGCACTATTTTATTCCGCTCTTAGGAAATTTTTAGTCAAAACCAGTAACTTATTTTATTAAAATAATAATTTTGACACTTTATAATATGGAAATAAAGTCATATATAAGTAAATAAATGAATAAAATATTACCATAGGCAAAGTTCTTGCTTATTCAAATCATAAAAAGATTTGAATTACAAATTATTTCAATCTCAAATGGAGTCTATATTTAACTGAGGCAACCATTGAGATCTTCGAGTTGCCTTGGCTAAAAATAAAATTATACATAATTCATCAAAAGATTAAAAATATTTCATTAAAGAAACAAATATTTGATCACTTTGTATAAAATAACATCGAGAATGAATCCTGTTGTCATAATGAATTTTAAAGTGCAGTTTTCTGCTTCGAGTTTTATTTCCTTTTACTTATCCACTTGAACCTAATTTCAAATACATTGTTGAAAGAATTCTATTATTATGTTAATTTTGACAATCTTGAGATCAGTTAGATCTTTTTTGTGATTATTTTAAAGAGTAAAACTGCCAAATTGTGGGTTTATGTCCAGGTTGCATGCGTTCAGTACTTCTTGTAAAGAGGCTTCAAGCAAAACTTGTAAGTTGAAAAGGATGTGCAGTAAATTTCCATCATGTTTTCTTTCTTCCATACAGAGCATTTCAAATGATATTTTTGAAAAGCACTCCTTTAGAATATGTTTTGCTATAATTATCTTTTTGTGCTCAAAACAATCAAGTGTAGAGATAAAAATGTGCTTTTCAAATCGACAGTAAACGATACTGTAATATTAGCTCTCAATATTTGAACTTCATAACAATCCCCTCGTTCTTAGAAATATTCAAAGATCTTTTTTCTTATACTAGGAAAAGCATGATTCTTAGATAAATAGCCTGATTCGATTTGTAACTGCAGTCTTTAAATATTTTAGAATAATTGTCCTACTTAGGTTTCCCCTACCATGGTAAAACCCTGACCCAAATGAACTGTTTCCTCCTCAAGATTGAGAGAACACAATTTACTTCTTCCTGCTCTTCTGGATGAAAGTCTGTTTCTGTGATGAAGGAAGGGCAGGAAGACCAGAACCTACAGAACCAGAAGGCAAAGCTGAAGCACATAACATGTGGTACTGCTACATAGCTTGTTCTCCATGCCTTGATTCTTCTTAAAAAAAAAAAAAAAGTTGTTAATATTTTCTTTTTAGAATATTCTTTTTCTCCTTTACTGAAAATTGGTTTTTGCATTCAATATATAATGATCATGGTTCCCTCCTTCTACTCCTCCCAGTTCCTTTTAAAATTTTTGAGATTATACTATAATTGCATAATTTCTCCCTTCCCCTTTTTCCCTTCACTATACTAGTCCTTGCTGTCTTACTTGGATTGCTTTTTAAATAACGAGGACCACATGAAGAGTAATGGACTGCCTTCATTGTACTGTCCCCTTTCATATCATTCATCTATCAAGAAAATGGTCCACAAACATGCACAGGGGCCAATCTGATGGAGAAATATTAATTGAGGTCTCCTCTTCCCAGATGACTCTAGATAATGTCAAGTTGGCAAAACTAAAAATACAACAATGCAATAAATTGTTTTCACTTTTAAAACTTGTTTATTGTTTATTTGAAATTCAAAATTATTTGCTTATGCTCAGTTTTAAACTTCTTTATTGAAAATTTAATGAATGCATTGGATGTGTCTTAATCTAATCAAACCCTCATCATCTCCTTCAGTTCCTTTCATATCTCTTCTATGACTCTTCTATCTCAATAACCTCTCCTATGTCCTTCCTTTTATTTATTTTTAATGCACTGAGTCCACAAAGTGTTATCTGTGTGAGCATAGGCAAAGGACCATCTAGTGGAACACAGGTAGCCTTTGTAGGAAATGTATCCCTTAAGAAGAGTATGCATCCCAGCAGACCTCAATTTCCAATAGCTTCTCAGGTAGGGGTATGATCATAGCTCATTCCTCACTTTTGTTGGCTTGTAACTCTTGTGATGGGAGACACAGCTGCTGTGAACTCCTGTGTATTACTGCCTTAATGTCCAACAAATAAACATTTGCTACAAAACCTCAGTACTTCTGGGTCTTACAATCTCTCTATCACCATGTCCAGGATGATCATTGAGCTTTGTAAGCAGGTATGAGCTAGATGTTACGTTTAGTGGAAAACATTCATAATCACGTAATATCTACTAGTAGTTTGCAGATGTGTTTACGAATGGCAATAAGCTCATAGATGTTATATATATGTCTTTACCTGTCAGTGATAACAAAACAATCCAATAAAGGCACGCTGAAAATATACCCAGTTTGTCTTCCAGTTTTCTTTTCCTGTTCTTATAGATCTTACAAGTTGATTCACTGTCTCTTTCCTTTTATAATATCTACTCCTTCTGAGCACTGTATTTTTCAAAGTAAATCCATTTAGATAGTTAGTTGACATTTTTTCTGAGCTGGGCATAATTCAAGAATGTGTGTGGTCCTAAACTTCTGCCAAAGTTTCCTACACAAAGGTTATAGTAAATAGGGAGAGCAAAACAATTAGTTTGAAAGTGAATTAATTTATACAAAAGCTTTATCTGAATTATACAATTAATTTAATTACTGTTGTTAGAAATTAGGTTCTTCATAGGCTCTAAAGGAAGAAGATATTTTTCTTTATAATGATCATGGTTCAGAGGTAAAAATAAAATCAATGTTCAAAATTTGAAATCTAAAAGACAATTAATTTAAAGAGAAAATAGACAAGATATGTAACCTATTATTATTGGTAAATATCAGAGATAAAATATGATTTATTTACTTTTTAAATATTTTTACATCTATATGTGCATATATAATTTTGTTAAGTTGCCAAGAAAGGTGGATAAGCCAGAATTTAGTACTCACTTTTGCAAATGAGGAAACGAGAAAACAGACACAAGAAAAAAGAGCAATTGGTGTTTATATCAATCATTAGACTACACATTGATTGTTGCCCATATTCAGTACTTCTCGATTATATGATTAATATGCAAGCAATATTACATTAGCAATATTATTGCTAGAAATACAATTTCCATAAGACACTGACTTATACTCTGAAGTCCAATATCTGTACAATTTATCAAACTATTCTAATACAAAGTGGTTCCTACTATACAAAAAAAGAAATCTACCACTTTCACTAATGACTTCATCAGAAAGATGTAAGTAGCATCATAGGATTCATGACTTATACTTCCATAAACATCTATTTTACATTTGTTATGTTTTGCTTCATAATCTATTTGTTTATCTATCTATCCCCTTATGAGGAACCCATCATCTATTCCAATAAACAAAACATATACATACAGTCCTTTCCATTATGACATCCAGGCTAGTAGGAAAATAAGTAAACATATTTGAGTTGCAATTACTATAAACACTGTGGAAAATAAAATAGACAAGAAGACATTTAATTAATATAGTCATTCAACCTTTGTAATATAAATTACTGGGTACATAGAAGGAGGAAAAGGAACCAAAATCCTGAGAAATTGGCATAAGAATCTAGCAGACAGTGCCAATAGCATGAGCTAAATTCTTGAAGACAGACTGATTACAATATGGTAGAACTACAGATTCTTTGTGGTTAGAACTTAGAATGCATGGGGAAAGAGGTGGCATTAGAGTTAGGACATTGTAAACCATGTAAAACACTGCAAACTTTCATGGATGTGAATCAAAGAATTGACAAAACCAGCCTGATAACTAAGCAAATCAAACTGTTAGATAATGATGGGATGGGAGAGAGGGGTCATTATGTAAAAGGAGTGATAAATGTGGAAGGTATTTTAGGAGTATTAAAAGAATTATTAAACAATGCATGTAGGCATCAATAGAAAAGTTAAATACAACTGATGAATTAGTAGTATACTTTAAAGATGTAACTAATAAGACAGTGTAAATTTATGTCTGGTATTAGTGGAGAATAGTATACAAGGAATGAAATTCAGTATTCTCACATGTTAAGAACATTCACAAAAAATGGTTATTTAACGGTGTATTGGTAAGTAAAATTACAGAATTTACTTATGGCAACATTTTCTTTCTTTTCTAATTAAAAAAAATGTGGATATTACTCATTTTCTTCTTTGTGGTACATAAAAATTGTCTAGCTGAAGTGTTCAGTCCTAACTCTAATCTTCAAGATGAAGCTTATGAATGCAATGTTTATAAAGAAACATTGACTGCACCACAAAAAGAAATTTCAAGCAGTCAGTTCCTCATCATACCAAATAAAATGAATGAAGTACAATTCCCCCCACCCCCGGCATGTTCTATTTCCAACAGAGATAATATTCTCCTTTAGGTTTAGAATTCACATTTCTAGAAGACTTTTTTTTAAGTAACCAAAACATTCTTTTTTTTAACATTTTGGGACACTAATTTGATGACACAATCAACAGGAGCAAAAGTTGCTTTATATTAAAAAAAAAATAACACCAAGCAAAGTCAGAGACAAAACACACTCCAATAATTGAGTTAGGTTCAAGATTGTGGAGAAGATCATACTAATAACAAAAATAGTCTTAAATTACATTCTTACAGTATAAATGAAGCATTTGACATTTGTTATTAGTTTATTTGTCCCTTACAGTCTTTGACACTGAGCAGTCTAGACTCAAGTCATTTTTCTGAACTGAGATGACAATCAAAGTTTAAAGGGGCCAAACAATGGCTCTGAATTTCCTTTTTGGTGTTGTTGGTTCTGTAAAGTAGATTATTTTCTTTAATATCAAATACCACATTAAAATACAATTGAGTAGAAGTTATAAATATTTCTCTCTGGGCTATTTTATTTTTTTTAAGATCATTCTCATAGTCTACCCTTAGAATGGTTAAATCTAGACACCATACTTTTTACTGTGACATTCCACTACATTAACAGTAGGCTCCTAGAGGAGTGTGGTCCTTTTGGAAATGTTATCTTTTCACAACCCATGGTAAACAAGGACACTCAAAGCCAATACTATTCTCAGAGTTCATCACAGCAGATCTGATACTATTCTCACAGTAATGTGGCTTCTCTCAATAGTTAGAATGGCTTCATAGATCAAGCAGTCAGTAGTCTGCACTGATGAGAAAATCCATATCTTCTGTATTGTGATCCAAATCTTCTGTAAACCCATGACAGCTATTAATGATTAACCATGGAATTATTTTCCAGCTAGCTCACTCAGGGCTCCACATTCTCCTCAACAGAAGAGAACACTACAGGTAGCCCCAAACAATCTACTGAATTTTTTGCCTTCTGTAAGAATCAAATTGTACCTTGCTCAATACTGAAAATGGCATGCTGATATAACATTAGTAATTTTGATGAAATCTAACTAGGTTTTAAGGAGTTAATGGGATAGTGCATTTTAAGTAAACAGTAGGCACAAATAATGTTTACTGAACAAACAGTATGATTTTTCAACTTTAGTTGGGCTGAACAGGCAAGAAAATTGAATTACTTTTAGCACTGTCTTTTCTCTTACCATGGGAAAAATATGACGTAAGTGCTTCACAGTCTTAGTTTGGCAATGGGATCAGCAGGTTGTTTATTTGTAAGTCACTTCAGCATATAGATTTTGAACACTAACAATAAATCCCATCTACTATGAAGACCAGAAGACAAAGACAGGACTACACTGCTGACCTCAGGGAATTAAATCAAAGGGTGGAATTTATCACAAATATGCTGAAAATTCACTTTATCTAAGAGCCTGTGACAAATGAAGAATGTGTATTGTGCCTCATTACTAACATAATAAAGTTGTAGACAAAGAAATAAGAAAATCACTTATAAATTTCATTTGTTTGACCTCACAATACTAACCTAAATGAAGGTTTACAATTTTAATAGAAAAATCCTAAAATAATTGTAATGGCTTGTTTAGCATTTCATTTTTGTTAAATGCTTGAAGCCATAGTCATTTCTTTTTGACTCTGCCTGTAAAATAACATGTTGGTTTAAATTATTATTAAATCACTATGATTCTCTTTGCTAACTAGGTGTCTAATATCACAACTATTTGGTGGATTACAGAAGCCTAGTGTTTTTGGTTTGTTTCTTTGTTTGGTTTGTTTTGTTTTGTTTTCTCCAAATGAGTGATTTTCCAAATAGAATATTTGGATTGCCCTCTTGCAGCTACTATATAGATTCTAAGATGGTCTTATAAAAATAACTCTATATTTGCTGACTTTGAGCCCTTTACCAATACTCTAGCACAGTGTCAACTTGAGGCTTGTTCTAGTTGATGTAATTTTTCCTTTACCTATGGATTCGAATTTTTCAGATGTGGAATGCAGATTGCAGTACCCAATGACTGCCATGTCTGGCTTATCTACAATCTCATTCCTTCAATAATGGCTTTTGGCATCTATTCTATAATTTGAAATCCACCTAAGAGTCACCAACTAATCCTTTAGCTGAAAAATAGTGACTGTGACATATGACATGTACATTTTTCAAAATACTGATACTCAAGATACTTAAATTCTTAATTGTATCACCATTTTAAAATCTATTATTATATTACTTATCATAAGTGTGTTTATGTGTAAGTGTGTGTGCGTGCGTGAGTGTGTGTGTGTGTGTGTGTGTGTGTGTGTGTGTGTGTCTGTGTGTCTGTGTGTGTATAGATTTGGCATGAATGTATTGGTCTGAAGACAACTTTGTTGAGTAGGTTAGCATCTCCTGATTTTACTTGGGTTCTGAGCATCAACTCAGGTTTCAGGGTTGCACAACATGCTCTTTTACAATCTGAGCACCATGCCAGGGCCATATTACTATTGCATATTGATACTATTATGTAGAGTGTGTAAAATTATTTTATAAAAGAATCAGAGAAAGTATATCATCTGCATGTACAGAGGAGTTGAAAAGAAGGATCAGAATTGTTTTTGGTTCTTGAAAGAAGTTGGAGACTATAAATTAAAAACATGTTTAGTTCATGAAGATCAACAGAACCAACCAATCTAGGCCCTTAGAGGATTACACAGACTGAAATGCCAACCCAAAATAGATAGAAAAAAGCTTAGACTAGTCCTAGACCCCCTGTACTAATATAGATGATAGGCAATTTAGTTGCCATATAAATCCCTTAACTAGGTGTGGCAGGGACAGTCTCAGTGATAAAATTTGTTATCTGTTAGTGGGACACTTTATCTTACCCAAGCTGCCATGTCAGGCCCCAGAGCAAGAGGAAGTTCTTAGCCCTCATGTGGCAGATGAACTGAGGGGGGCTGATATGTGGAGACCTCCACAATGGAGAAGAAGGATATGTGGGAGGGGGGTAGAGGGTGGGAAGGTGGGAATGGGAAGGGAGGAGGGAGGTAGCTGTTATCAAGATGTAAATTGAACTAATAAATAAATGTTAAAAAACAAACAAACAAAAACATGTTTAGTTGTTTTGACTATACTTTGCTGCATATATGACTAATTAAACAAAGTTTGTGTGAGTTTCATATATACCAGTCAAATTCACTCCATTTTGAAATGGAAAATCTGTCTACAATAAGGGTCTTTGTTTTATTGTCTATATGAATTTTGAGTAATTGTTTCTGAATCATTATAAACAACATCATAAGGCTTAAAGGATTCATTAAGCGATATGCATAAATGTCATAGCAGAGGACCTGGAACATAAAGGATATATTTTCCATCTAATTCTCTTTCTAATAGATCAGTGCTATATATCCCCATTGAGTTTTTATATGGATCCTATTGAGCAAACAAAGTAGCGATATGATAGACAGATAGGTAGGTAAGTAGGTAGATGAGAGATAGATAGATAGATAGATAGATAGATAGATAGATAGATATTTCCAACTATATCCCCAGCAAAGCAACCAAATTTAGGCCCTATCTAATATGCTTAGCCCACTAAAGTTCATTTAAAGAAGAAATGCAACTCCTACCTCAGGCATTAAAGTCAAGCAAATTGCCCAAGAGTTCAACATTATAGTTGTTCCTTTGAAGATTTGTTTCTATTATTATCACCATAAAATGCATCAATCAAAAGTTATTATGTGTTATACCCCCACTAATTTTCTTTGGATGGTAGTTGACCATATATTTCTACATAAAAGTGCCATGTAAACTTAAACATTAGAGGAAATCATACTCATATAAATGAGAAAGAGTGGACATGAATGAACCATCAGATGCTTTTTGTAAAAGAGAAGTGGAGCTAGAGAGATGGCTTAGCAGTTACCAGTGCTTGCTGCTTTTTAGAGGATATGAGTTCAGTTCCCAACAACCATCTGTAACTCCAGCACTGTCTTCTGGGCTCTGAGAGACCTTGAACTCACACCACTGCACACTCACACACAGACCCCCACATACACATTATAAAAAAGTAGCAAAATACTTAAAGAAAGGAAATAAAAAATAAACATGTACAAATACATGAGATCCTTTTGCATTTATATGGTGAATTTATGATAGATAAAATTAACAGTGACCAAACTCCCTATAGTTTCACATAATATGCAAGGGAAGAAACAAAGTCTAAAGACCCTCATTCATACGGAAGCCATAAAAATTAATCTCATAAATGTAGTACTAAAACAATGTTTACTTTACCTAGGAAGGAGGGGTGGAGAGAGGGTCCTTATTAGGTACAGAGGTATACTTTGATACAAAAACTGCCTCTAGTATTGTATAGCATAGTAGGGACAAAATGGGTGCAGAGTTGCCCTATATATCAAAATAAAATAAAAATATCTCAGTTGCTCCCCAAATGAATTAAAAAAGAGAAATATATGTTTGAAGAGATGTTTTGTTCCATGGTTGAAGGCAAAACCTGAAGAGTAATGAGATTTAAAACAAAATGTAATACAAGGCAAGTCATTGAGGAATTGTCTTGATTAACTGTTACATGTGTGTTACAGGTTATTTTTTTCTCCATATGAAATGAAGCAGAGACAAAGGTGGTGGAGGACAATGTGACCATTCTGAAACCAATTGTTTTCCTTTCATAATATTGCTAAAATGCAGCATGTTTGTGGGACTACTGGAGATTTCCTGTAGAGAGACAAGTGCTGATCCAGGATCAGAACCTGTTGTCCCATCTTTAGTAGAAAAGAGAATCAAAGTACTTTATCTCTAAAGGGAAGTAAAGCAGAGATTATGGGTGAAGATTAAGTCTATCTTGAGATTTAGTAGAGGAAGGCTTGGGAAGCCATTTTCCACACTATTCTAATTTCTCCCATGAGTGTAAAATGATAGGTAGATTAGAGAAGAATCAGGTGTGAAAAGTCACTTTGCTGACTTTATCTATAGGAGAACAATAAAGGAGGACTGAAAGAGTGGGATTTATTAGTAGTAGTACCATTAATTATTATTGTTTGGATTTGTTTTGACAAGATTTCTATGTTATGAAGCTCTGACTGTCCTGGAACTAACTGTTATTTATATTAATAGGAGGGTTGGCTCCTGTGGTTGGTATGACAGGCATGGAGAAACAGCAGGGGTTTCTCCATGGTGGAATCAGTGGACCCTTGTCTAAAGGAGTCAACATGTTACATAGTATTTAGGTTAAAAGAAATGACAAATATTGAAATATATTCCCAATTGAATTACATAAGAAGGAAGATATTGATGATTGGAAGGTTTCTACTATGACTATATAAATAAATATTATGAGAGAAGAGATCTAGATTCTTATTTGTGGAAACAACTGAGAGTTAATATAGACTAATAGTGAGATAGAAAGAGAGAAGGTGTCTAAATCAAGGCCACTGGTCATATAGGGCTGAAGGTGTGGGACCAGAAGCTCCTTAGATGACAAAAACAAGGAAGTAGAAATCTGAAATCTTAATAAACTTTCTATGAGCATAATATTTTTAAGAAATGAATATTTAAAATGATCTGATAATGTGATTGAATGGTTAAAGACTACTTGAAGCTTAAAGTTTGAACACGTGGCATTGGAAGATACAATGTGCGGCAAGCATGTTTTGCTTAAAATTCTGTATAGTCCATGATTATGATTTAGTATTTAGCTTTCCTTGGGGAGAGGGGGCATGAGGATTTTCTATCACTTACTTATTTCTAACTGAAACTAGATATTCTATCTAAAACAATCCTTTTGTGTTTCTGAAGTGGCTGCTGTTATTAGCTAACTCCAACACTACCCAATTTTAATTCACAAAGAAAGGAAAATAGGCCACAGACACATTATTAGAAATAAACTTCTATAACCCTTAAAAACATACAGAAATTCCTACTTAAAAAAACATATTTGATGCATTGTGACTCATTGATAGTGTAATTAGATTTATAATGGATGATATGTTATCTCTCATCAAAATAATACACCCAAGTGCGTCTATGCCTCTGTCCCTATATGCTCTGGTGTGTCCTTTATGGTAACACCATTCTAGGCACTAAACAGAATAAAGTTGATACAGGCTTCCTCTTTACCATCCTATAATTGGGGAGAACCTATAAAACGTTTTCCCCAAAACCATCCGTAAAGAGCTGTGTCAGGGACTATCAATCCATTAACATGAAAGGCTTACAAACACTGATGGGCACATGCCCACCTATCATTATGAAAGATACTAAGTGAGATAAAACCACAACCTGTCTAGAGGATTCAAAGTCCATCTGTCTGAAGGTGGCAGTTCCTATACCTCCTGTTATTTAACAACGTGAATTGACGTACTGCGAAGCCAAGAGTATGTCAGCTTCCTGCACATACACTTTCCATTCATTTTGAGTGGCTCTTTATATTATAAATGAAACAAATTGACCTTTTTCCCCTTTATTAATACATATATATATATATATATAATGTTAACAAGGCAGAATTTCATTTGTTTTTTATATATGACAAAAATATCTAATGTGCTAGGGTCTAAGGATTTGTCTTTTTCTTTTTCAATGAGCATTTGGGAGAAAAAATGTCTATCTTTCTTACTTTTTTTCTGTATGTGTCTTACCAAGTACAAGAAATAGAGTATCAAAGATGGGAGGGTATTACAATTTAAAGTTTTTGACTCTTCTCTTTACGCTATATTGGGAGACAGAGTGGAAAATAGCTCAAATCCTGCTGGCTTCTGATTGATGGAGCTCTTTGAGTGTGAAAAGAGTCACTAGCACTCAACCCAGAGTTCTGTCTTCCAGACACATTATTTGATTACAGTGATGCTTAAGGAGTAGTTTATTTTGCTGGCCAGAACCTGGTCTGCCTAAGTGTGGAGGAGGGGTGCAATAGGATCTCTGTGTGCCTGTAAGTACTTATATATATGTAGATATACTGACTCTCATGGACATGCAAGTCTTGGTACCTTATCAAATCCTAACTTTAACGAAATATTTACTATTTAGACATATGTTTGGATTATGAAACAATTTGTCACTTGTGAAAATTTGTGTGTGGGAGAAAGACATTTTATAACACAATAACGATGATTAGTAAGTGGTAACAGCTTCTTGCCATGTCATGCTATTTAATGGTTTTCTGTGAAAGGATGGTATGTTTATGGGCCATGTCCAGGTAGAGTAATCATACATGTCTATTTTTCAAAGTATGAAGAAATGTGAGGTGCCAGACAGGTAATATAACAGCATGTTAAAGTGCTTGCCTAATATGTGCAAGAACAGAAGTTCAATTTGTAGTCCCAGCCTAACAAGGAAATAAGAATTGTACCTAAATGTTTGTGTGTATGTGCCTTTGTGTATGTGCATGTGTGTATGTGCATGGATTCTATAAGAATTCTGTTGATGATGATCATCCTGTATTTTTTTACCCTGATAGCCAATTACTCAATGTTTTATTTAAACTACTCTTACTTAGAAATTATGCTTGCCAAATTTCACATAGTACAGATATATTATGTTAACTTCAGCTTTTTACTGATAAAATATAGGAGACAGAAAATAATATTCCTTATTCTAACTGGCACAATATTTGCTTGTACATGAGGGTTTTCTCCAAAATAAATAAATAATAATTCATCTAGTTACAGCGATTTTCAGTATGCAAATGTGTGTCCAAAATTCTCTCTTGTTTGGGA
Source organism: Lophiomys imhausi (assembly GCA_907164525.1). Lineage (NCBI taxonomy): Eukaryota > Metazoa > Chordata > Mammalia > Rodentia > Muridae > Lophiomys > Lophiomys imhausi. Next base: position 561,309 of record CAJQZJ010000306.1, on the reverse strand, counting down.
ATGCCACCATGACTGAATTACTGTGTGAGCTTCGCTCATCTGAGCAGCATGCTCCTGCTGCTACATCATGTTTTTAAAGGACATTCCCTGGAGGCCCATGTCAACCTCTTCTAGAATCTTATAAAGATGCAAATTCTTTGATTCTCACTCTAAACTTTGATGATGGCACTCAGTCATCTGCACTTAAGAAAACACCTTCCTAAGTGATTCTGATAGATATCAAGTCCCTAAAGTGGTATCTTATCAAATAATAACCTTTTGTCAAATACAGCCTGGGCCCTTGAAGGGGAAATCTATAAGTGAAATCTAATCCACTGAATTATCACTCGATATATCATTCCATGGAGTTTTTTTTTTCAACAAATATGGAATTTTTTTCTCATTCTTTATCTTGTGTTAGTTGTTTAACGTTTATCTTCAGGACATCTCAGTGTTTTGACACCAGCACTTTTGGGGCTGTAAACATAGTCTTGAAGTTGAAAGGTGACACAGGGTATGGTCAAAAGAGATTATTCTTTTCTTTGAAAGGAGGTCTCTTAATTTTTGAATGCTGTTTCAGCAAAGATCATAACTAAATGTGTTTTAAGAACACAAATCAATCATCTTATCATACTGAAGTTCAGAAGTTGAAGGTCCAGATATCAACATATCTGCATTCCTATCAAAAACTAAGGAAAAAAAATCCATGCCTTGGTCTTTTCTGCTCTGAAGTTCATTTGTATACATTTGGTAATGATCTTTTCCTTACATTCCTCCAAGAACCTTCTTATGCGTTCAGGTCCTTAATCTGGTGGTAGCATCGAATAAATAAAAGCTGCAGTAGGCGCTCTGTCTAAAGGAAAAATAAAATACTTAATCATAGACACATCAACATAATTGGACCAAGAACGCTGAGGAGTGAATTGCTCTGTTTTGCAGTGTTCTATTTGCCAGCATAACTGATCTCTATGTACCTTTCTGGGGCAATGTCAATTCCTTCACTAATGTTTCAATCCCTGAATTGAACTTATTGAATGGTCACTAATTACTCCTCATTAAAATTTTATGGAACATTGGTATAAAACAAAATGGAGAATTTTCATGAAGGGTTCTTGGAATTTTTTATATGTTTATTTATGAATTCAAGCTACATCTCAATCATAGTCCCCACCCTCCTCCCATCCTGGTCTCACCCTCCCACCCTTTATTCCCTCTCTCACCTATCCTACTCCTCTGGTGTGTGTGGGGGGTCCCACATATCAGCCACCCTAGAGTACATCAGTCACACGTGGGCCAAGAGCTTCCTCTTGCTCTGTGGACTGACATGGCGGCTCCACTAGGGTAAAAGTGTCCCACTAACAGGTTAAAAAAAGTCCATGATTGAGAAGGCCCCACCACTATTTGTTAAGGCATCTGTATAAGGATGAAGTTGTCAATCCTCTATATTTGTATAGGGAGTTCTAGGTCATGTCTAAGCTTTTTTCTTCTTATTTTTGTTAGTGTTTTAGTCTCTGTAAGCCTCTAGGTGCCTAGAGTAGTTGGTTCTGTTGATGTTCATGTGTTGATCTTGACCCCTCCAGATCTCTTTATTCTTCCTCCTTCTCTTTTTTATTATTATTTTTTTATTTCTTCAAGTTACATCTCAGTCACAATTCCCTCCCTACTTCTCCCTCTGTCCCAACCTCCCACCCTCCTCCACTTCACCCCCCACTTACTTCCTTTTTTGTTTTTGTTAAGTTTAAGAAATATATTTTACCCCTCAACAGCTCCTCCCTTCAGTCCAACACATGGCTCTTTCCTTTATAACAACAAATACAACACAAAACAACAAAAATAATTAGGCCACTATTATGAGAATTATAAGGCTTAGCATAAATTCCCAATCTCCAGTCCATACGTATTTGGCAACTGACTTTAACATTCTACTGTGCAACCATCTCCATGAGTTTAAAGATCTATATCCAACTCAGCTTCCATTCTAACTCGCATCACAATTTTAAAAACATCTTCTTAGATCCAGAACACCCTCTTAATTCCTAAACAACTCAAAATTTAGCTACGGGACTATAGCTATCTAGTCTTCAACCACATCAGAGACCTGAGAATGGTAAATATATCTGATTATACAGCAAGTTGAGGGCCAGCAGCTTCAAAACTAAGAAATGACATACAACTGGCTGCCTGGACAGTTCCCAATTTCTCTCTCTGTACATTACAGCATCAATCTTCAGCCATTTGGCCCCATTTCTTTGACAGACTTTAATTCTAAAGCAGGAATTATGAAGGACTTGCCTACCCTGTCTTGGAAGAGCTAGCCTGTTGATTTACCTGCTTCCAAGTTTTGTCCTTTTTGGACAGCAGTCTGTCTACAGTTGAAGCAAGGAATTTTTTCTTGCCAAGTGACAGGCTTGACACTAACTTCTTAGGACATTTAAATAGCTGAGCACAGAAGGACTAAACATCAAATGATTCTATTAACATACTTAGCCATTTTTCTATTATTATTTGGTCACCAAACAGGTTTACTACATCCCATATCATCAGGAAGTCATTTTAAGAGAGCGACGTCCCATCTCCAGAAGGAGGGGTGGGTGATTCCTCCCCCCTTTGGTCATTTCATGGGTTATATAGATACTTGTTATTTAGGGGGAGAAATTACAAGTTGTTAAATGGTCCTGTTAAATAGGTTTTTGAGGTTAGACTCAGGGATTTCCCTCTTTTTCTTTTCTATATCCTTCTTTCTCTCCTATGTAGGGTAAAAATGCTTGAGAAAAATGGAATATAGGCATAATATAGAAATGATAAAGAAAATGGGACAGAATATTGAATGTACCCTTATAGCTTGTTATATTGATACAAAATTAAGATTATCTAGTGGTTAAAAATGAAATGTGAAGTTTTGGCCTTTTGTTAGCAACTGTCATAAACTGTTTAGGATAAATAAGAAGTGTAAACTAATAGTCATTAAAACATATCATTTTGATAGGTACTATGGTAGTTTATCACAGTTATTTTCTAAGTTAATCAGAAATCAAGTTGCTAAGAGACCAGCAACATTTGCTTATCCAAATATAAGGAAATAGATAGGTGGTCTTCAAAAATCTCAAGAGCTCTGTAGATGTAGATTCAAAGATGTTCTTTTAACTCAAGATTTTTTTGATATTGAGACATGTCAGCTCCTGACAGTTTCCCCTATTCTACTCCAAGTAGATGATGAGCATTGACGAATCTCCACCTGGAAATGCTTGAATTAGTACAAGCCTGTCACTTTCTCCTTCTGTTATGTAGAGCTCCATCTAATGATTGACTGTGTGTCTAAGGGTCTGTTTTGATCTGTTCCTGGGTGAAATTTCTCATAGGACAGTTATGCTAGGTTCCTGTTCCTTTGAGTCTGTGGGTTGTACAATAGCTACCCTGGACTATATGGCTAACTTTGGGTTATAAATGAATACATGCCATGTGTATCTTTTTGGGTCTTGCTAAGATCACTCAGGATGAGTTTTTTTAGTTCCATCCATTCGGTTGCAAGTTCCATAATTTCCTTGTTTCTGATAGCTGAGTAGTATTCCGTTGTGTAAATGTACCACAGGGATTTTTTTTTTTAATTCTTCAGTGGAAGGGTATGTGGGTTGTTTTAAGTTTCTAGCTATTACAAATAAAGCTGCTATGAACATTGTTGAGCTGATGTCCTTGTGGTTTGGTTAAGAATCTTTTGGATATATGTCCAGGAATGTTATGGCTGGGTCTTGAGGTAGAGCTATTTCAAGTTTTCTAAGGTCTTGCCAGACTGATTTCCACAATGATTTTACAAGTTTGCACTCCCACCAGCAGTGGAGGAGTATTCCCCTTTCTCCACAACCTCACCAGCATGTGCTGTCATTTGAGTTTTTGATCTTTGCCTTTCTGAGAGCTATAAGATGAAATCTCAGAGTCATCTTGAGTTGCATTTCTCAGATGGTTAAGGATGTGGAGCATTTCCTCACGAGCGTTAGTAATAAAAACAGCATGGTACTGGTATAGAAACAGGCTGGTTGGTCAATGGAATCAAGTTGAAGACCAAGAAATAAACCCACACACCCATGTTCACTTAATTTTTTGACAAAGAAGCCAAAACCACACAATGAAAAAAGGCAACCTTCTTCAACAAATGGTGCTGATCTATTTTTGGTTGTGAGCTTAGCCTTTAATGGGTGAGCCATCTCTCCAGCCCATTGCTGATCTAAATGGATGTTAACAGGTAGAAGAATTCAAATAGATCCATAATTATCACCTTTCACAAAACTGAAGTCCAAGTGGATCAAAGTCATAAAACCGAACATGCTAAATCTAATAGAAGACAAAGTGAGGAAAAACCTAGAACTCATTGGCACAAGTGACAACTTCCTGGACAGAATACCAATAGCTCAGGATCTAAGACCAACAATCAACAAATGGGACCTCATGAAACTGAAAAGCTTCTGTAAGGCAAAGGACACTGTCATTAGAACAAAACAGCAGCCTACAGATTGGGAAAAGTTCTTCACCAACCCCACATCCAAGAGAGAGCTAATATACAATATTTACAAAGAACTCAAGAAATTAAACACTAAGAAACCAAATAATCCAACCAAAAATGGGGTACAGGGCTAAATAGAGAATTTATAGAAGAGGAATTTCTAATGGGTTCTTGGAATTTTAAGTAGGGAGAATTGTACAGTTATCAGTCTTTGGTTTATTTGGAGAAAATGATGTTTTCTTTGTTGTTCTGATTTGCAGCTACCATGGCTTTTTTAGAAAAACAAAAATGATAAAATATAGTAAGTATTTAAATATTCAAAAATGTGTACAAGATACATTACTCAAAGGCAGATGGTAAAAAACAATTCAGAGGATATAAAACTAGTATGACAAAAAAAGAAAGAAATTAACATGTGGCTGTAAAGTGGAATTGTGAACGAGAACCTTAGCGTGTATACTACAAGCTGTGGAGCCTAAAAGGAATGGGGTAATGGTACAGCAGATGAAAAATAAGATATGGATGTGAATGTTAGTCCTGAAATTTATGCTATCATAAATAGAAATACAATCAAGAAAACATGTCATGTTTGTTATCACTACTAATTTATGTGCATCATATCAATTATTTATTAATTTTAGATCCATTGAAGACAACACTAAGAATCTAAAGACTGAGTATAAACAAATTCAATTGTATAAATGAAAAACTAGAAATATCATGGTTATAGTAATCTCCTCAAATAAGACAAATTGAAAAGGACAGATTTCTCTGTTGTTCATTAAAAAGAAAATTTAATGACTTTGCTATCTTTTATCAGATGATTTAATGGCATAGCAATATTTATAGAGCAGCTTTTATTGGACTTTTGAGGACCATTGTTTCCCTAATGGTTTAGTATTGCTGGCATCATAGGAAGAAAATTGTATACCTCAGCTGCTGTCTTCCCTGTGGCTGTAATGAAGTCCCTGTAGTAATATAATTGTATCGACTTAGCAGGAAAGTAGAATTGCAACTGACAATATAAAGCCAACAACTGCAGTATCAGACATGCTGACGCAAGTTTTGTTGACTGAATGTCAAAGTGACTTTTTTATTAGCTAAAGTTTATCATCTCGAAATTATTCAACTTTCAAGTATTAAAATGATGTGGGAAATCTCATGGTTTTAGTTAGCACTTTAAATTCTGCATTTTATCTCCATCCATAATTTGTGAAATGAGCCAGAAAGCACTGGTGGCTTTATCAATATCTATTTATGCTATCATAAGATCATCAAATATTAAGTCAAGAATAAAAAATGAATATTTAAATTCCTCCATCATAGATTCTGATTCTGTTTTGTATATTTACTTCAAATTTAAAAGTAAGGAATCTTTTCTGTACTCTAAACAGTGATTTAAGTTTTTCCTGCAAGTTTTCATATAGGCATTTGTAGCTCAACTGAGACTTAACCTAGTATAAACAATCACTCTGGAAAAGAGAATAATGATATAAAATATAAGATAAAAAAATTGAAGTAGCTTACTTAAAGAGAACAAGAATACCTAAAGTTATGAATTTAAGGAAAAGAAATGGCCTTGTCCATAAACAGGCTACCATTGCAATGCCCAGAGATACTAGAGAAACATCCAAAACATAAAGATTTCTGAGCTACAAATTGCACAGGTTTTAGTAGATATGATTCTATTACTCATAGTCAGTACTTATGAAGAAAGAAAACAAATCTCATTAAAAAGTGCATGAGATTTGGGGAATAGTCTTTGTTGTTAGTCCCACTTGTCATTTATTACATAATAACTTAGATCAAGTCTGTTGGAATCCCCATTTGGTGATTATATTGATTGTACATTTTTTAACAAAAAGTAAAACAACATTACATAAAGAGCTATGTGAATACATTAAACAATTAAGAATTTTATAAACATCATGGATTATCTGAATATAGAAATTATCTTGTAAAAAGTAACAAAAATTCATAAAGTATAATAGCATCATAAAGAACAATGAGTAAAGGGTAAAGGGGGAGTTGTTGGGGAGAACAAGATATACCTTAAACTTAAAAAAAAAAAAAACTCAGAAAGGATGGTGAGGGGGAAAAGGGTAGGAAGGTGGAACCGGAAGGGAGAGGAGGGAGGGCATTATAATTGGGATGTAACATGAAAAAAAATCTTACATATGAATTCTTCTCCCCAAATATAACAATATTTGTATATTGTATATTTGCATATACTTGTATAACTAAGAATTTTATATTTAATATATTAATTATTTTGGCTTTCTATTTTTGAAAATAGAATGTAATTATAATGTAATTTTTAAGATAATAATATAATTCTCTCATCCCTTCCTCCTTTCCAAGCTCTCAAATATGCTTCCTTGCTCTCTTTCAAATTCATGGACCTCTTTTCTCATTAACTATTGATATATAACCTTGTCAATCTGTATGCTACTTGATGTATATTTTCAAATGCTGAGGAGTGACCATTTGGTATTGGAGAATTAATTGGTAAAACTACCATTCATGCTCCAGTATTCCTCAGTTGTCCATAATTCTTTGTATAGGGTTAAAGCCTCATTGGGTTTTCATTTTCCACTTACTATGTCCATTGGTGCTGTCCTTCTTTAGCTCATGTTTAGGCAGTAATGATGGTGAGACACAATCTCATAGGAAACCCTCTGATCATTTCATTCTTGTGGTCTTTCTGCCCCCATCTTCAGCAATGTTCTCTGAGCCTTAGGTATGGGAGTATTTTATAGATTTTATCCATTGGAGCCAGGCTCCACTCCTCCGTAAATTTTAATGGTTGTGGTTTTCTGTAGTAGTCTCTTTCTGTTGCAAAAAGAAGTTTCTTTGATGAGGAGTAAGAAGGACACACTTGTCTGTGGGCGTAAAGAGAAATGTATATATGTTTTTCTTAGGTTATGCTGATTTAGTATATTAGTGGTTATCCTCTAGTATCCACGACTGTAATTTTTAAAAAGTAGTTAGCCATGTTTCTTCCCAGAGGTGGAAGGTAAGTCTCTAATGTTAAATATATTATGTACTTCTAGAACAGGGCATAGAGCCCCGTGAGCTGGAACTGACCTAAATCTCCCTTTTGAAGACAAGCCTTCATTGTCCTGGAAGGTGCCATGAAAGCTACCAACAGAGGGAGGCAATAAACAGCTATTAAAACCAAGCTATGACATCTATGTGCCATATCAATGAACAGCTTGGTAAAATAACCTTAAGGGTGCATGCAGACCTTGGTGGTGAAAATCAGCTCTCTATTTGAACTTAAGACCTGCTCATCACGAGAGAAACAATGCCTGGTACTGGGAATCTATCTATCCATATATAGATAATTTTGTGTAATATATATTAAAAATGATCTCTTCTAAGGGGATACAAATCCACAAAAGTTTCTCTTCTTTTTCTTTTTTCACTGTAATGTTAAAAATCAAACTCATTGCAAAAGGTGAGGCAAGTCTTCTATTTCTAAGCTATACATACTCCTAGTCAATTAAAACCTTGAATAGTTTTGTCATGTGCTGTTCCATATTTTAAAAACGTGATGGTAATTTTGTTTGTCAACTTGACTACATCGGGAATTAGGTAAAATCCACTCATCTGGGTATACCTGTAAAGGATTTTTACTTAAATCATTTGATATAGGAAGATCCACCTTTAGTCCAGATCTTTTTTTGGGGGGTAGGATATGCTTTTAATCTGGGCCATACATTCTGATCTCAGCCTATGTAAAGGGCAGGGAATAAGAAAGTTTGCTCTCTTTGCTAGTTTGAACAGGATCTCACTGGCAAGTCTATTACTTCACTGATATTAGAGCCTACTTCTTTGGGATTCTGGTGTATACTGAACACCAAGTGAGGCATTCAGTCAAACATTACTTTATCCATTCATCCGTGATGAGTATCTATGTAGCTTAGTTGACTATTTTAGCTATAGAGAATAGTGATACAATAAACTTGGATATACAGGTGTTGGCATGCCTGCCAGGGTCTGTTCCCCATTAGAGTTTTCAGGTTCATTACGCCAGGGTGAGTGGGAGGGAGTGAAGCTTAGCAGGAGAAGGTAGGTGTAACGCAGGATCTCAGATGTGTTGAGTGCAGGAGAATAGCCACCTTAAGAGGCAGTCTCAGTGTCTTGAGAGGTAGCTCATTTAATTGGGGGATCAAAGGCTATTTAATCCTTTGGGGGTGTGAGTAGGGACTATCAGGGTGCCTATACATCATTGGCTGGGGCCAGGGTAATGGGAGCATCTTATTTACATGAAGAGGAATTCTAAGTGCTTGCTGGATATGACCTTATAAGGAGAGAGGGAATCTAATCTGTAACCTGGTCACCGAGCTATGAGACCACTTTAAGAGGCAGAGGTTGGGGGAATAAAGGCTATGTGCCTTATGGAATCAGGAAGAGTTCTACTTATGCTGGTCTCAAGACAAGAGTTCTGGGATTTGAACTTGCTTTGACCTCACTATTTCTCCAGGCCAGATCCTCCACCCCCAGATCCCACAAAGGTATGCTGATTTAATTCCACTTATGATATATGTTCAAACATCACATTTCAATTATCCAGTCGAATATTTGAATTATGATAATATTAAAAACACATTAAAATAATAGAAGAAAAAATTTTCATCTAAAAGGATGAGCTTTATGATGATCTGAAATTTGTTTTTGGATTTTAATAACTTACAAGAATGCATACTAGATTGCTATGTTTGAAATAAAGCACAAAAGATGATATTTCGTAACAAATAGAACAATCTGATATTACTATTTATATTATCTTGGAAATTTACTGATTTTCAAAAAATAAATAAATGTCTCAATTGATCCACATCTTGAACTTTTTTTAAGTTATTTTTTTGAATTTGTATTTATATTTCAAGGAAATCAAATATTCTCATATTATTTTTGCTTATTTTTATTTTCTATTTTATTATATATACATGAATATTTTATCTGAATATGAATATTATGCCTATATGCTTGCATGTACACCAAACATCTGTCTAGTATCCATGGAGGTTACAGAAGAATGCCAGATCCCTAAACTGCAGTTAACAAATGATTGTGAGCTACCTTATGTGTGCTGAGAGTTGAACTCAAGTCCTCTTCAAGAACAAGTACTCTTAACTACTGAGCTATCTTTCCAGCCCTATTCTTGTTTATTTAGTTATTTAATTTGTCCTACTAGACTGTAAGCAGTTTAAGTCTTCTTATTAGCAAGTATGTTGAATAATTTAATGGCATGAATGCTCAAGTGTTGTTGAGTAGGACCATGGTCTTATCCAGCAGTGATCCTCATTCAAGTGTTGTTGAGTAGGACCATGGTCTTATCCAGCAGTGTTCCTCATGTACATGAGACAGAGCTCTTCATATGTGAAATAGTGAAGGCACAGGCATGGCACATTAAACAGTCCCTTGAGGGCTGAGGTAATAAGCCAGCTTGTCCTTACAATTTTTAGTCCATAGAACTAGAATTAAAAGGTCTCCTATGCTATTTCCCTTTTATTTTACAGGAATGCTTCAAAATATTTCTTTTTTAAAATAATTTATTTTTTATTTCTTCAAGTTACATCTCGGTCACAATCCTCTCCCTGCACCTCCCTCCAGTCCCACCCTTCCACCCTCCTCCCCTTCAACCCTCTCATCCTCTACCTTTTTTTTTTTTTAGTTTAAGGTATTACTTTTTTCCCCAAAGAGCTCTCCCTTTCAGTCCAACAAATGGTTCTTTCTCTTATAACTATAAATACAATACAAAACAACAGAAATAAATAGGCCACAATTGTGAGAGTTATATGGCTTAACGTACATTCCCACTGTCCAGTCCATATGTATTTGACACCTGACTTTAATATTCTACTATCTAACCATCTCCATGAATTTAAAGTTCTATATCTAACTCTTGACATTAACTTCTAATAAAATGTGTAGTTTTAAAAAACAAACAAGGATAATTAACTCTGTAACTATAAATTCAAACTTTATCACAGAAAGAGAGGGAGAGAGGGGGAGGGAGGGAGGAAGGGAGGGAGATAGAGAAGAGAGAGAGAGACAGAGAGAGAGAGAATAAATAAAAGATGAGGAATTTAAAACTTTGCAAAATTAGCTCAGGTTAGGAGAGTCTTCAGCTGGGAGGCAATGGCATTTCTGCCACATACATCACTGTATTAGTCATTTCTCTGTGGTTACCCAGACAAAAAAACAACTTATAGAAGAAAAAGTCTGTCTGTCTATTCCCAAGAGAATTCTTAACGGCAGGCATGGCAGTAGGCAGTAGGAGAAGGAATCCTAGAACCACATTTTCAACACTCACAGAACATAGAGAACCACCTGAAAGTAGGGTGAGGTATAAACTCTCAAAGCCCACCCCAGGGATGTGCTTCCTCCAGCAAGGCTCCAGCTTCTACTGTTCCACAGTCTTCTCAAGTAGTGCCACAAACTTTGGGCCCAGTGTTAAATCCAGGAGCCTATAGAATGTATTCAAACCACTACAGTCTGTAATCAGAATTTTCTCTATTGTTTTTTTTTAATTTATTATAACTAGCAGGGATATTTTCCATAACTAAAAATGTTTCATATTTAAAAAAAACAGATGTGGGTTGATTGTTTATTGCCAAGTTAAATATATAATTAATGCACAGCCCAGCAAGAAGCATTACTAGATGTTTACCCAAGGGAAATGGAATCATAGATTCATACAAAACAACTTATATGAATATTCATAAGATCTTTATTTATAGTCACTAAAAGCTGGAAGCAAGCCAAACTTCTGTCAACTAGTGAGCAAGTAAGCAAATTGTTTTATTTTCATTTTAGTTAGCAATAAAAAGAAACTGTGCACCAACTGGATGAACTTCAAAAGCATGTATCATAAGAATGAGAAGCTGAAATCAAGAGTAAGTATTATTTTAGATCACATTCTGTGACTTAAACTATAAGGACTTTGGAACTGGATATAGAGATTGGCACAACAGTATGAGTTTAGCATTCATGAACCTTGTGTTCAATGTAAAAATTAACTTAATAAAATGAAACAAAAAATAGAAAATATAAAAAGAAGAACATTTCTAGGAAGCAAATAAAAACTCCAGAGACAGAAATAAAACTTGTGGGTCCCATGGATGAGATTTACAGAGGACTGAGAAAGTTTTAGAATATATATGATCCCTATCTTTGGGTTGGTGGTCATGCTGAGAGAGTTTTAGAATATATACGATCTCTATCTTTGGGTTGATAGTCATATAATCATAGATGTTTGTCAAAAAATCATAGAATCATACATAGAAGGTTATAAATATAACTCTATGAATTGTAAATCAAAAATAAAACATATAGATCTCTTAAATTAAGATTTTTTTGATATCGTGACATATCAGCTCCTGACAGCACCCCCTATTCTACTCCAAGTAGAAGAAAAGCATCGAAGAATCTCTAGTGTGAGATGGTTGAATTAGTGGCAAGCCTATCTCTTGGCATGTAAAAACTCCTTGCTTCAACTGCAGACAGACTGCTGTCCAAAAAGGACAAAACTTGGTAGCAGGGAAGTCGACAGCCTAGCTCTGCCAAGACAGGGTAGGTTAGTCCTTCATAATCCCTGCTCTACAATAAATGTCTGTCAGAGAAACAGGACCAAAAGGCTGAAGACTGATGCTGGAATGTATGGAGAGAAAATGGGAACTGTCCAGGTAGTCACTGGTTTGTCATTTCTTAGTATTGGAAGCTGCAGGCCCTGCACTTCCTATACAATCAGATATATTTATCCTTCTCAGCTCTCTGAGGTGGTTGAAGAATAGACAGCTTGAGTCTCATAGCTAAATTTTGAGTTGTTTAGGAATCAAGAGGGCATTCTAGATCTAAGAAGATGGTTATAATAGTGATGCAAGTTAGTATGAAAGCTAAGTCAGTTATAGAACTTTAAACTCATGGAGATGGTTAGAAGGTAGAGGGTTAAAGTCAGGGGCAAATATGTATGAACTGGACATTGGGAAGGTATACTGGGCCATTTAACTTTCATAAATGTGGCATATTTAATTCTGCTGTTTTGTATAGAATTTACTGTTATAAGAGAAAGAACCATTTGTTGGATTGAAAAGGGAAGCTGTTGCGGGGGAAGAGGGTGGAAGGGTGGGACAGGAAGGGGGAATTTGGAAGGGTTTGTGACTGAGATGTAACTTGAAGAAAAAAAATAAAGTACTTATAAAAAAAAAGTATGGTGTCATGACAGCAAAGCTTCTGAGGAAAAGAGAATCTGTGGCACTTAGCATCTGACAGTTTACACTGACTGCACTCTTCTTTTTGTTGTTGTTGTTGTAATTTAATGAATTATTTTTTCCAACAAATGACTCTTTCTCTTATAACAATAGATACAATAGAAAACAACAGAAATAATTACACCACAATTATGAGAGTTATAGGGCTTAGCATGCATTCCAAATGTCCAGTCCATATGTATTTGGCACCTGACTTTAACATTCTACTATCTAACCATCTCCATGAGTTTAAAGTTCTATATCCAACTCAGCTTCCATCCTAACCTGCGTCACTATATTAAAAACATCTTCTTAGATCCAAAATACCCTCTTAATTCCTAAACAACTCAAAATTTAACTATGATATTTTAGCTATCTAGTCTTTAACCACTTCAGAGACCTGAGAGGGATAAATATATCTGATTATACAGGAAGTGCAGGGCCAGCAGCTTCCAAAGCTAAGAAATGACATACCAGTGGCTGCCTGGAGAGTTTCCAATTCCTCTCCATTCATTACAGCATCAGTCTTCAGCTATTTGGCCCCATTTCTCTGACAGACATTGATTATAAAGCAGGAATTATGAAGGACTTGCCTACCCTGTCTTGACAGAGCTAGTTTGTTGAATTACCTGCTTCCAAGTTTTGTCCTGTTTGGACAGCATACTGTCTACAGTTGAAGCAAGGGATGTTTCTTTCCAAGAGATAGGCTTTCCACTAATTCAACCATCTCTAATTAGGGATTCTCTGATGCTCATCTTCTATGTGGAGTAGAATAGGGGTTGCTGTCAGGAGCAGACATGTCTCAATATTGAAAAAAAACTTAAGTTAAGAAAACATCTTTTAATGACATGTTCTGCAGATCTCTTGATGTTTTTAAAAACCTCCTATCTATTTCTTATATTTGGATAGGCTAATGTCCATTTCATTGAGATTTCCAATTTTGTGGCGTACAAGTTTTTGAAGTAGGACCTAACGATTCTTTGGATTTCCTCAATGTCTGTTGGTATTTCCCCTTGTCATATCTGATTTATTGATTTGGATATTTTCCCTATGCATTTTCGTTAGTTTAGTGAAGGGCTTGTCTATTTTGATGATTTTCTCAAAGAACCAACTCTTGGTTTTGTCGATTCTTTGTATTGTTCTTTTTGTTTCTAAGTTGTTGATTTCAGCCCTGAGTTTGATAATTTCCCCTTGTCTGCTTGCTTCTTGGGAGTGCTTGCTTCTTTTTGTTCTAGTTCTTTCAGGTGTGCTTTTAGGTGGCTAGTATAGGAATTCTCCAGTTTCTTTTTGAAGGCCCTTAGTGCTATAGCTATAACTTTCCTCCTAGCACTTGTGTCCCATAAGTTTGGGTATGTTGTGCCTTCATTTTCATTTAGTTATAAGAAGACTTTAATTTCATTTTTTATTTCTTCCCTGACCCAGAGGTTCTTGAGTAGAGAGTTGTTCAGTTTCCATGTTTTTTGCAGGCTCTCTGTTGTTTTTGTTATTGTTGAAGTCTGGCTTTATTCCATGATGGTCTGATAAGTTACAAGGGGTAATTTCAATTTTCTTGTATCTGTGGAGGCTTGCTTTGTGACTGACTATATGGTCTATTTTGGAGAAGGTTCCATGAGTTACAGAGAATAAAGTGTATTCTTTTGTTTGGGGGTGAAATGTTCTGTAGATATCAATTAGATTCATTTGATTCATGACATCTGTGAGGTTCATTATTTCTCTGTTTGGTTTCTGCATCATTGATCTGTCCAGTGGTGAGAGTGGTGTGTTGAAGTCTCCCACTATTACTGTGTGAGGTTTAACGTGGGATTTGGGCTTCAGTAGTGTTTCTTTAATGAATGTGGGTGGTCTTACATTTGGGGCATAGATGTTCAGTATTGAAATTTCATCTTGGTGGATTTTTCCTTTGATGGGTATGCAGTGTCCTTCCCCATCTCTTTTGATTAATGTTGGTTGAAAGTCCAATTTGTAGCATACTAGAATTGCTACTCCAGCTTTTTTCTTGGGTCCATTTGCTTGGTATATCTTTTTCCAGACCTTTACTTGGAGATAATGTCTATCTTTTTTGAGGAGGTATGTTTCTTGTAAACAGCAGAATGTGGGATTCTGTTTTCGCATCCATTCTGCTAGCCTGTGCCTTTTTATTGGGGAAATGTGTCCATTGATGTAGAGAGATACTAATGACCAGTGATTGTTACTTCCTGCCATCTTGATGTTGGTAGAAATAGTGTGTGAGTGAGCTTCTTTTCTTCTTGTTTTGCTGCAGGCATGCTATTTGCTTCCTGTGCTTTCTTGGGTGTAGTTAACCTCTTTGGGTTGGAGTTTTCCTTCCAACATCTTCTGTAGAGCTGGATTTGTGCATAGATATTGTTTGAATTTAGCTTTGTCATGGAATATCTTGTTTTCTCCACCTATGTTGATTGACAATTTTGCTGGGAGTAGTAGTCTGGCCTGGCATTTGTGGGGGGTTGTTTTCATTTGTTTGTTTTTTAGGGTCTGCAAGATGTCTGTCCAGGCCCTCCTGGCTTTTAGCATCTCTGAGGAAAAGTCAGGTGTGATTCTGATATGTTTTCCATTATATGTTACTTGACCCTTTTCCCTAGCAGCTTTTAATATTCTTTCTTTGTTCTGTACATTTAGTGTTTTGATTATTATATGGCGGGAAGATTTTCTTTTCTGGTGTAATCTGTTTGGAATTCTGTAAGCTTCTTGTACAGTTATAGGCATCTCTTTTTTTAGATTTGGGAAATTCTCTTCCATGAGTTTGTTGAAGATATTTTCTGGTCCATGGAGCTGGGAATCTTCTCTTTCTTCTATTCCTATTATTCTGAGATTTCGTCTTTTCATTGTGTCCTTGATTTCCTGAAGGTTTGTGTCAGGACTTTTTTAGATTTGACATTTTATTTGACAGAGGTATCAATTTCTTCAATTTTATCCTCTGTGCCTGAAATTCTTTCATCCATCTCTTGTATTCTGCTGGTGATGCTAGTGTCTGCAGTTCCTATTCTTTTCTTAAGATTTTGCAGTTCTGTGGATGTCTTGGAATGGATTTTATTCATTGCTTCAAATTCCCTTTTCAGGTCTTCCATTCCTTTAAGTGCTTTATTCATTTCCATCACCTCTTTTGCAGTACTTTGTTGTTGCTCTCTGAGGTATTTGATTTCCTCCCTTAGGCCTTCTATTATTAATATAAGCATAGGATTAAGGTCATTTTCCTTTGTTTCAATTGTGTTAGGATGTCCAGAGTTGTCTGTAGCATTATTGCTAAGATCTGGAGACATCCTATTCTTTTTGTTTTTTTTTTTGTTTTTGTTTTTTTTTTAAGATTTATTTATTATGTATACAGTGTTCTGTCTGCAGGTATATCTACAGGCCAGAAGAGGGCACCAGATTTCATTATGGATGGTTGTGAGCCACCATGTGGTTGCTGGGAATTGAACTCATGACCTCTGGAAGAGCAGCCAGTGCTCTTAACCACTGAGCCATCTCTCCAGCCCTCTTTTTTTTTTTTTTTTTTTTACCATGTTCTTGTGCTGACCCTTTGTCATCTGATTGACCCTGGTGTTGTCTGTTTGTTTCTTTTGTCAGTTGACCTTGGTGCTCAGGAAAACTCCCTGCCTCAGGGGTTGGCTGATCCTGAGATCCTGAGATCCTGGTGTCTACCTCTAGATGGTGGGTAGATTCCTGTCATAGACTGGCTGAGAGGAGAGTGACTGCTGCTCTCCTCAACTGGTTGTGATCCAATTGGACCTATATACACGGGATTGGAGTGGGGAGAGGGCTATCCTCTGAGGACCTGGGAGGTGGCAGGTCTCCTCAGAGAGGCATGTAGAGTTGTGATTGGGCCTGTGTTTTCCCCTCCCTGACACAGTCATTCTGGTTCAGCACCTAGGCTGACCATGCAGGCAGGGAGCTCCACCCAAGACAGGTGCCAGCCTTGGTGTGCCTGTTGTTGATTGCCTCCAATGCTTAGGTAAGTGACCCACCCCAATATTTATGGAGAACACACAGTTCCCAGCTCTGTTTGCAGTCAGTCTTTGCTCCTAATTGCTTAGCTGTGACTGGGTTTGGTCTCTGCCACTCAGCTACAGTGCACACAGTGCCGCCATGTTGGGAAAATCTTACTTACCTTTGCTCTTGTGGTCCAGCTGTTTTTCCCTGTTGGGTGTACAGGTCCACGTGCAGGCTGGATATCAGGCAGACAGGCAGGGTGCTGATCTGTGGCTGGAGCCCTGTGCTGAATCTGCTCGTGGGCTGGATCTGCTCTAGCAGGCTTTCCTCTCCAGACCTGTGACTGAGCTGGCTGATGTCAGGGGGTGTTCCCAGAAAGGTGTGATCTGTTTCCCATGGTGACCAGTCTCAGAGTTTGCTGTGGAAATTCAGACAAGGTCTTTGTTTCACAGCCAGCTACAGGACCTCACAATCACTCCACAGTGACTAGTCTCATTCACCTACTACTCAGATACAAGGCTCTATGGTCGGCGCCATCTTGGATCCCGCTATGTATTTATTTTTAATAAATAAATTTAATATACCTTTTGTAAATAGAATAACATTTGCAGAGTCAGAATAAAGTAAAGCGTACTGAAATACATTACAGAAGTATTTTTTGACACATAGCTTTTTTAAATTAATATACAAAATTTTTAAAAATATATTTAATATACTTTGTAAGTAGAGTAACATTTGCAGGGTGAGAATAAAGTAAAGCATATTGAAATACATTACAGAAGTATTTTTTGACTCAGTTATATATTTGCTCTTTTGAAAACAGAAAATATTAAGTTTTGGAAGAAAAAAAAAAAGCTGTGTAATACAAGAGATATCTTGTGACTAAACTACCCCAAATATCTTTTAAAAAAAAAAAAAAAAAACTCATGGAGATGGTTAGATAGTAGAATGTTAAAGTCAGGTGCCAAAAAATTATGGGTTGGACATTGGGAATGTATGCTAAGCCCTATAACTCTCATAAATGTGGCCTAATTATTTTTGTTGTTTTGTATTGTATTTATTGTTATAAGAGAAAGAGCCATTTGTTGGGGGAGGGGAGCCATTGGGGGGGAAAAGATATACCTTAAACTTAAAAAGAAAAGGAAGAGGATGGGGGGTTGAGGGGAAGATGGTGGAAGGGGAGGTTTGGAGGGGGGAGTAGGGAGGGGATTGCAATTGAGATGTAAGTTGAAGAAATAAAAAAATGAATAAATAAAAAAACCAGGAGTTTTAAAACAGCAGAGTATAGGTGTTACAAGTAATATTTTTAAAGGGCTTTTAAAAGGAAATTAAAATTATTCTGAAGTCTAATCATCTAAAGACCTGTCAAAAACATAGCTGCCACTGCAGGAATGAGTTGAATGGTGTATGCAGATGTGAGGATTTGTTTTATATTTGACAAAGAAAAAGCTATATAAATATAAGAATAAAAAAATCATTCATTAAATGCTAAAGTTAAAGTTTATTATTATCCTCATTGCCTGATTTATCAAAGACTGATAATTTTATTTTGTAAAAGTATCTAAGCTGATGAGTTACTTAAGTCATAACATTTTCAGAGCATTTTCAAATTTATTCTGTGACTTTTAAGTATTCTTCTCCTTGCCTGGTGGCTTGAGTTAATTAGAATTGTCCTGCTTCCTTCAGGCCAGTGGTTCTCAACCTTCCTGAAGCTGTGACCCATTAACACCCAGTTCTTTATGTTGTGGAGAGATCCAACCATGATATTATTTTGAGCTACTTCATACCTCTAATTTTGTTCCTGTTATGTATATTACCCTAAATAGCTGATATGTGATCCTAGTGGGGGTTGGGAACCACTGTTCTAGCTATTCTAGCAAAATGAATCTGTCTCAATGATCATCTAAAAGCGTCAAGTGAATTTCACTTCACTCAGTTTCCCTATGTGTAAATGAGTATAACATTAGTCATCACTATTGTGATCACACAGGAATATTATCTGCAAAACTGTTTAATCCAACACTTATCCTATATGTGACCGAAGTTATTTCACTTGCTGTACCTCCTTTCTCTATGAATTATGAAATGTTATTATATCGTAGGAATTGTTTTACATACAATGAACAAAAATTACATTTATCTTGACTCGCTCTAAATAGTCCTCAGGACTTATTTTCAGTTTTAGCATTTGTTTAAAATAAAATAAAATTACTTTGCAGTTCAGTCCTCTTTATCCATGTATTTATGCCTGTGCTGTGGGCACAAATGTGTGTGGACACACGTGTGTCTGTAGTGTATAGGAAAGTGCACTCGCATGCATGTGGAGGTTTGGGGTTGACTGTCTGTGTCAATGATTTATCGCTTTATTCACTGAGGCAGAATCTCTTCTTGAATATAGGACCTGGCAATCCTTGCTACTGAAGCTAACTAACTACCCTTTCCCTGGGATCTCCTGCCTCTGCCTTCCTAATACCGTGACTCTAATCCTCATACTCACCAAGGCTTTTACGCACTGAATCGTTTCCCCAGTGCCCATTTTTCTTATCTATTTTTCCTTACAACTAAGACCTCCTATTATCTTCATAAATTCTATTCTTATTTTTAATATTCCTAGTATATTAGTGTCATTTATCTGGTTACTAACTCCAGCTATTCCTCTTTTCTCCTTTATGCACATACCTGTTATTTGCATATTAAATTTAATCACTTTAACCTAAAACATAAGCCATCCCAAATATAATTCAAACCTGTGCCATTGAGGAAGTCCATTCTAACTCAACCCATGAACACCACAGTAGTCAGCTGCATAGTTCAAAAGTCATGGGTGTCATAGTTGGCCTAGCTGTTTGCCTCTTCAAAACCTACTTTCTGTCTCATGGATCAATGAAAGAAATCCATTACTTCAATGTTCATTTATTTATTTATATTCAGTTGCCTTCTCCAAGTCTAATATCTAGCAATCATTTAAATATACAAACTCTATCACATTCATTTCATGCCTAAATCCATAACTAATGTTAATAATTAAATAATCATAAAGCAAGAACTACTTGAGAGCAAGAAAGGATACTGTATTTTTATATCCCTAGCAAAGTCATGCTGAGACAAAAAGAAAATAATTCACCCAGGTAAAGCAATGATTTAAGGAATGTTGTGTAATTTCACACCTCAGAATGATGCTTTTAAAAGGGAGTGAAAACCTGATTAAATAAAACTAAGAATTTAATTTTTGTGCTTGTTTTTCCATATGTTATTTTGAAAGATAGTGAATAAAACCTGGACATCATAGCAGAGTACATGGACAGATGTGCATCTTACTTATTGATCAATGATAAACACTTTTTATTGCATTGAAAGTCTGGACAAACAGATATTTTCATTTATTTTGTGATTTTAAAGAATATAATTAGGTTGAAAGGGGTTTTAAAAGAATTATAGGCTCCTGAAAATGTAGGATTTCACATACATAATTACATATAGTTACTACATGTTATAGTATAAATGATATGAGGGTCCATATACACACTTTATGCCCTGCAGTATTATAAAAAGCAGAATGGTTAAAGGATTTTTGAAGGAAGGTTATTTGAGTTTTACACTTTGCCCGCTAACCTCATTTGGGGTGATGTGTTTATCACAAGCTCCCCATATCTTTTCTGGGAGATGTGGTGTGGTGGACAGCCGGCATCACGGCAGAGCTTCACTTTTGGCACAGCCAGACTTGGACTTAATGACTTGCACGACACTAATGTGTCAACTTATCTCGGGGCCATCTAATGTATCCCATCCTGTACCAACTACAGAAGCTTAGTGTCTATAACTGAAGGCTTTGAGTGCTCAATGCACGCCTGGGCTCTAAAGCAACGGTCAGCAATGCACACTGAGCACGAGAAAAACACAATGAGAAAGAACAGTTGGAGAAAACTTACTACCTATCCTATGTGATGTCCTACTTTAGAGGAAGGCAAGCCAGATGGTATGTGTGTAGGCTGGTGTGACACATCAGATATGGTTCTCAAGAAAGGCATTTTCCACGGAAATGACAGTGCTAATGTTTAATTTACTTACTTCTTTGGAATGAAGAAAGCATGATAGATATAAGAAAATTGTGCTTGAGTGAGTCAGCCTTCTATCCTCTAATCAATCCTGTCGTCCCCTGGAACCTGGGAGAAACACTCTCCATTTACCTCCCCAGACGGCATCTACAGATTGATCAGGACAGACATGCGCATTAGAAGCCTTTTGCCGTCCTTGGATCACAAGCCTTCTTTGGCTGCCTAAAAGCATCTTCATTGCAAAATAACGAATCACTGAAATATAATCATCTACCACATATTTTACTATATAATTGAAACACCATATTTTATTTTATTTGTTGCATGAATTCACTTTTATTGCTGTTATCATTTATTTAGAGATCTTTAGTGTATTTTGCATTAAATTTTAGTTATTTCTCTCAATATTTTTCCTCTGATAATTGTCATCAGAATTATTTCAGTATACTTAAAAGACTTTTAATTTCCAATTTCTCTTTTTTCTTCCTGTGTTGTCAAAAAAGTTCCTTCATTAGGCCTTTCCTGTGTTACAACTTAGGGGAAAACTTACAGAATGGTTTCTGTAATGGAAATCTCACAGTATAATGACATACTCTGTACTGTTTAAGTCATACTTCAAAAATAATTATCCAGAATATCCCTCTCTGGCCTTTGTCTTCTGGCTACTTGACTGTCTTGGCTTTTCTTAGCAACATCTTAAATGAGCATTCTGTGTGGTGAATTTGTTTTAAGTGGCTCTTTCTCTTTCTAGAACATTCTTCAACCTACTTTCATGATGCATAGTAGTAAAACAGTCTATGCATGTTCACCTTTTAAACCTAATATGCTTTCTGTGCTTCAAAACCACTCACCCATGGTAGCTTCTCTTTAAGCCATCACCAGAAACCAAGTATACCGAATCGAACAAGATGACTAATCTTAAGCTTTGTGTTTTCTTCCAATATAACATCTGCTTATACTCTAGGAAACTGACAATGGTTTTACAGTCTTGATGTCTGTATCTATGTTAGTCCATAGTACATGAGCATAGACTAAAGGAAACCAAGAGAAGGCACTGAGGTGCCCACTATGCGAAATCTGTGTGCTCCTTTTTATGTAAGAGGATCTTTTCTAAGCTTCAACCACTTTCTTTGACCAAGAATCTGAAAGTAGATATAAAATGTGAAGGAAGCAAAGAAATACCCGCTAGAAATGTTTGTTCACCAAATTTACTTAATCAAATGATGCTGTCATCAAACTAATACCCAGTGAGTTTCATTAGCCTCAGTAATGCAAAGGGGCAGTAAAGTAAAGCCAAGCATAGTAAGTAACTCATACCTTTAAGCGGAACAATGAAGAGGCTTGATGCAGTATTGCCACAGTTGGCCTTCTGTGGCTGCATAGTAATTTCAAGGCCTGCTGAGCTGCAGCGTGAATGCTGAGCTGCAGCGTGAATCCTGTCTTGAAGAACCTAAACTAAAGCAAAACAAAAAGACTTGTGAAGTGTTCCAATATTTTACAAATATAAGAGTGTACTGAATCTCATTAATTCTGTATCATAGAGTACTTAGTAAGAAGACAAAATCTATAGTGTGCACCATTGGGTCAGAATGCCAGTGAAAAGGAGAGTGAAAAATGTTTTATATCTTCTGTGCCTTCACATAAATGTGACATTTTAGATTGTGTTTTCTAATCATCTAAACATACTCTCCCTCATTTATTCCTTTGCACCCTAACAGGGAAAATCATTAAGTAAAGTGTTATATATTTGTGATGACTGGAGTAACATTGCTTATTGATACTTTAGCTAACAGAATGTCAGAGAAAAATGATAAGTTGAACTGTGTTCTAAATACTATTCTTTCTGCTGCCAAGAAGTAAATGGAAATTAATTATTTAAGCCTTTATTGAGAGCTTGTTATGCGTAAATAATGACATTGCTAGAAGCAAAACAAGATGTTTAAATGTGTATGCTAAATCTAGATAGCTTTGTCAAAATGTGGTGAACACACCCTTAGATATAAAAAGACAGAGTAAGAAAATAATTATGTCTGCAAAAGTCAACATACATTTTAACAATGGAAGCTAATTAAATATTGAAAATGCACAAGTAAAATATCATTTTGTAAATATCTTTTCATACTCAGTTGCATTCAAAGATATCAAGTCCAAAGAACTGTTCTGGGTCCTTCAGAGCCAGGTTTTCCTTTCATGGGCTAAGGAACATAGTGTTGTTCTTTATGTGATAATTATTTGGAGGAGATATTACTGGATGTTATATTAAGTTCTTTTCTCCTTATACATAAGTAAAATTTCCAACATTGGCCTTGTATATCCTAGAACTCATCAACAATTCATCATTCACATAATACTAATCTCAACTTTAAATCATATTCACTTTTTCTGTCTCTTAAGTTACTGTGGAGAGAGCCAATGATATATTAATATGCATTGAATTGTATTACCAGAAGAAAATTCTAATGTTGTTCTGAGATATAGCCAGAGAATATATTTGCTGCAGTACAGACACGACATGCTCAGGGAACGATCCAGGTAATAGACAAACAAAAGAAACAGGACAGAGACTTCCCTAGAGTTGATCTGTCTGTGTTTACCTGCTAGATACAAGGAAAACTACCTTTCTTCTTCAAGGGCAAGGCAGAAAGATCCAAATAGGAAAAAGAAATAAGTTGCACATACAAATAAAAGGGCATTAGGGGACTTGATACCAGATTGCATCAACTAATAACAATAGAGTTAGTTAGCTTTGTGGGTTATCAGTTCTTTTGTATTTCTGTATTACAAAAATCTGCATGCTTCTCTCCGAAATTTATATCATTCTCCTCCTTGACTATCAGACCTAATTTTGATGAAATAGATATAAATGCTCTTCCAGTATACATAATTTATCTCATCATTTATGGAACTATATAGTTCACTTAATTGCAGTGCACATCAAAGCCATTGTACTGAATAAGAAAGGCACGGGTCTTTCCATTTTCCAGCTAGTACAAATAAAGCTGCTATGAACATAGTTCAGGATACGTCCTTGTGGTTTGGTAAAGAATCTTTTGGATGTACACCCAGGAGTGGGATGGCTGGATCTTGAGGTAGAACTATTTCAAGTTTTACTGGAAACAGTCCAGATATCTCTCAACTGACGAATATATTAAAAAAAAAACTGTGGTACATTTACACAATGGAAAACTACTCAGCTATCAGAAACAAGGAAATCATGCAATTTTCTGCTAAATGGATAGAACGAGAAAAGCTCATCCTGAATGAGCTAACCCAGACCCAGAAAGAGGCACATGGTATGTATTCACTTATAACTGGATTTTAGCAATATTACAGGATAACTGTCCTACAACCCACAGACCAAAGGAACAGGAACATAGACTTTGTTACCTGTTAGTGGGTTACTTTGCCCTAATGGAGCTGCCATGTATGCATCCTGTGCCAGAGGAAGCTCTTAGCCCTCATGTGACTGATTAACTGGGGGGGAGGACTGATATTTGGGGTCACCCCACACCAGAGGAGTAGGATAGGTGTCAGAGGTGATAGACAGGTGGAGGGAGGGGATTGTGGTAGAGATGTAACTTAAAGTACTAAATAAATGTAATAAAAAAGAAAAAGGCATGGATACTAGCAGTAAGTATATGTCGACTAAGTTAATGTGGAATAGATGAATTTTAATTCATGTGTACATAAGAAAAGACTGACAAAAGTGAATTTGAATGCAATCCTTCTAACAACTGATTTTTATCCCTGATGCATGGATCCCCAAAGGGAGTCTGCAGGAAGCAGTACCCCAGAGACACTTGGTTAATGCCTCAGGCTCACCTTCATGCACCTGTTCTTTACAATGTCTTTAATTTAGTAGATTGGAATGCAATAGGACACAGCTCAGTGCATTCCCTTAGATAGATTACAATATAAGTAGATGAAGTATTGTATTATAAACATGAGCAGAATGGGTAGACTGAGGGTGTGGGAGCTGAACAACATATGATCCATACCTCCCAGCTTTTGACTGTAGTCATACAAACAAGAGACCAAGTAATCCTCAATGCAAAAGATGTGAAAGGGAGAAAATGATCAATCATGTTCATTTGATCAGCCATGAGGACTTTCATTTACAGAGTCCTCACCAAAATTGCACTGCACAAAACTGAGTAACAAAGATTCGCATAATTCAGAGTTATTATTTGAGTTTGTAAATAAAATTGAAATGCAAATGCAAGCTCTACATTTATTTCATTACTAAGATTTTCAAGTTGCTAAGAGACAGCTAAATGAGAATTGAATGAATAAAATAAACCCTAAATTCCATAAATCATATACAGTGCATTAGAGAAATCATCATTTACTAAAAATAAGAATTCTATCCTTGTTTTATGCCATTAGTAACTGCACTAGAGACAAACACTAAAATCAGCTTACTACTATTAGTACGCTATTAACTACAAATGCCATACATAGCTTATACCTGATCTCATTTACCTTCATTTCATGATAACTGTACTGCATTTTAATGTACATTATAACTAGAAAAAAAGCACAGAAATCAGGACATTCAAAAATACTGGGAAAATAGTCAATATACATCCTTCCAATCTGTTCATAAAATAACATACACAGTGTTTTCTCTGATTTTCATGAGTTCAATACAATAATATTCTGTGTCTATATTTACAAATGGACCATTTTTTTTTCTAAATTCATTCCCAAGGATGAACAGTGTTGGATATGTAAATATTCTATAACAACATTTGAATAATACAGAAGTAAGCTAAGAGTCTATTCTGGTTTTCTTTCTATAGCTGTAATAAATACCATAGCCAAAATGCAACTTGGTGAGGAAAGGGTTTATTTCATCTTATAATTCATCAATGAAAGAATTTAGGGCAGAAACTTAATGCAGGACTTGAAGGCGAAATCATGGAGGGACATTGTCTACTCTTACTCGCTGCCTGGCTTAGCTACTTTTCTTAGGCAACCCTGACCTACCTCTCCCAATGGTCAGGGCTCCCCCAAATCAACTACAACAGGTCAATCTGATTAGGACATTTATCCATTGAAGGTCACTCTGCCTAGATGACAATAGATTATTTCAAGGTGAAATACAAGCTAATCAGTAGAGAATATAATTTTATTTTCTTTTTAAAAATTTATTTTAGCTCTTAGACCTCATCTGACTAATGAACTGAGAGGGGCTGATACATGGAGGCACCCCACACTGGAGAGGTGGGATCCATGGGAGAGGAAGTAGAGGGTGGTAGGGTGGGATCAGAAGGGGGTGGAGGGAGGGGCTGCTAATGGAGACATAACTTTAGGTAATAAATAAATGTTTTAAAAATATTTTATTTTTGAGATTATAACATAGTTAAACAATTTCTTACTTCCCTTTCCTCTCTCCAAACTCTCCCATCTACTTCTTCTTTGCTTTCAAATTCATGGGCTCTTCTTTTCTTCTCATTTTCTGTTAGAAGGGTCAGTTCAAGATATAATTCTTTCAGCAATTTTATGCAATATTTGAATTATAACATTGGAAACAATTGTTTGGATTAAAATAATCATATTAAAAGAAAACCAAATGTTTTCTGATAAATAAAAATATTATTTTATTGTCAACTTTCTTTTCATTTAAAAATTATTTTCACTACTTCTCATTGTTTTAAATTATTTACTATCAGTGTTTTGCATATTTGTTGCTCTCTCCTCTCTCTCTCTCTGTGTGAGTGTGTGTGTGTGTGTGTGTGTGTGTGTGTGTGTGTGTCCTGTATATATCAGAGGAACATTATTAGGTATCAGGAGTTTGTTATATTCTTGGAACATATGGCTTCTAGCAATGAAACTCTTCAACTCAGCAAGCTTGGCAAAACGTTTCTTTAGTCCCTGGTTATCCCACCAGCCCTGATCTTCAATAATTTGTTGTTATACTTTCTCTATTATTATTTTCCAAAAATTTGTAGTATGAGTTTACATTCCCACTTAGGGGACAGACCAAAGGATGTATTTCACCCGTGTCCAATTGGATGACCTTATAAGTTTATTGGAATTACTTACAGGAGAAAAGGTGAGAGAATACCTATAGGAATATAGATGGTGGGTTATTTTCAAGAGCATGGGTATCTGAAAGATTGTTACAGAAACAAGACTATACCAGCACAGTGATGAAGCCAATAAAGCTGCATCACTATACTCCCTCCATAATGTTCATACAACTCCACAAGAAAGTATCTCAACTCTCCTAGCAATAGTTCACTGTTGTTATAACTTTGGTAATGTAGACCTGTGGATCCTGTTAGTTTTATTTGCTTATTGATTCCTATAGATCTCCCTCTTCTTGCCAAGAATGAATGTTTTCAATAAGGAGATAATAGCTACAAAGAAAGTGTGCCTATAGAAGGCCTGAAAGAATTCTACAAAGTTATTCAGAGAGTCATCTTCCACTGAATCATTTTCTGTATCTGTTGCTCACATGGAGTTCATCTATAATGTGCGAACTGTTGCTGCTGGACCACTGACTTCTTACAGTCAACCAGACTAAGCATCCCCATATCCTATGATGAATGCAGGTATCCTCTGTGTAAATTGTGTTGCCAGCATCCAGCAAAGATGTTGGTTAGGAGAGCTCACCTTCTCAAATGCTACATTTTACTTTTAAAAAGTATAGTCATAAATCTCTTCTATTTCTTACTCAATGAATTTTCCAATTCCTAATCTGTCTCTTCAGGCTACATATGTTCATATATTCTTTCTGCAACTTGATTATATTCAACTCACTTTATCTATTTAAATAAAAGACTGCTACTATGCATGGCATTAAACAATGTATGGATTATTGAAGATTGAATTTAGGTCCTCATGCTTGCCAGACAAGCACTTGGATGACTAAGCTAGGATCCAAGGTCACAAATGAAAGTATTTTTGAAGAAAAATTTAGATCATTTCAGTAAATATGAAACTAGTCTCACCTGCCATATGATAACAGAAAAGAAATTTAAATAAAAACAGAGTGGTGTGCTTTTACAAATAAATAAATATTAAAAAACAAAACTGTGGTACATTTATACAATGGAATACTACTCAGCTATCAGAAACAAGGAAATCATGCAATCAGTAACCAAATGGATGGAACTAGAAAAGCACATCCTGAGTGAGCTAAATCAGACCCAGAAAGATACACATGGTATGCACTCATTTATATGTGGATATTATCCATCTAGTACAGGATAACTAGTACTGGTTATACTACAACCCACAGATTCAAAGAGACAGGAACTTAGCATAATTATCCTAGGAGAAATTCTACCCAGCAGCGGATCAAAACAGATGCTAAGACTCACAACCAAACATTAGTTGGAGTTCTGGAAGTTGTGTATAAGAGGAGGAGGAGGAATAGAGACACAGAGAGGACAAGAACATCATATGAAGAACAACAAAACCAACCAAAATAAGCCCCTTGAGACTTACAGAGCCTGAAACATTAGCAACAACAACAAAAAAGTGTACATAGAGAGTAGACCTATACCCCCTCCCTATGCACATATATATGACAGACAACTTGGTCTTCATTCAGATCCCTTAGCAAGTGGATGGGAAGGTCTATCTCTGTCATGGGCTTTGCTGTTTCTTAGTGTAACACCTTTCCCTGGCAGGACTGCCATGTAGGGCACCAGTGCAAGAGGAAGCTCTTAGCCCTCATGTGACTGATAATCTGAGGGGGTTTGATATGTGGGGGACTCCCCTTGTCTGAGGAGATGGAGGGGAGGGAGCAGGGAGGAGCATGGTAGAGTGGGACTGGCAAGGGAGAAGGGAGGGGGCTGGGCTCTAGATGTAACTTGAATAAATAAATTAATTAAAAACAAAAACCAAAACCAAAGTGGTAATGGTACACCTATGGTTGACACTGGAACTTGAGAAACCCAACATTCAACTGCCAGCCCATGACAGTGACTCTCATTTCTTATTTGGTGCTGATGAAGATTGAAGACATAGACATTCCTTCTTTCTGATGGCTGAATAGTATTCCATTGGGTAGATGTACCACAGCTATTTTATCCATTCTTTGGTTGAGGGACATCTGAGTTGTTTCCAGTTTCTAGCTATTACAAGTAAAGCTGCTCTGAACATAGTTGAGGAAATGTCCTTGTGGTTTGATGAGGAATCATTTGGATGCATACCCAGAAATGGTATGGCTGGGTCTTGAGGTAGGGCTATTCCAAGTTTTCTAAGATTTTGCCAGACTGATTTCCATAGTGGTTGTACAACTCTGCACTCCCACCAGCAATGGAGGAGTGTTCCCCTTTCTCTACACC
The DNA here is from genome assembly GCA_907164525.1 of Lophiomys imhausi. NCBI lineage: Eukaryota > Metazoa > Chordata > Mammalia > Rodentia > Muridae > Lophiomys > Lophiomys imhausi. The sequence goes on along the minus strand of CAJQZJ010000306.1, from coordinate 532,271 downwards.
CTCGTCAGCATGTGCTGCCCTCTGAGTTTTTGACCTTAACCATTCTGACAGGTGTGAGATGGGAATCTCAGAGTCATCATGAGTTGCATTTCTCTGATGATTAAAGATCTTGAGCATTTCTTCAAGTGTCTCTCAGCCATTAGTGATTCCTCCTTTGTGAATTCTCTATTTAGCGCTGTTCCCCATTTTTTGATTGGATTATTTGGTTTCTTGGTGTTTAATTTCTTGAGTTCTTTATAAATTTTGGATATTAGCCCTCTGTTGGATGTGGGGATGTCAAAGAACTTTTTGCAATCTGTAGGTTGTCATTTTGTTCTAATGTCAGTGCCCTTTGCCTTACAGAAACTTTTCAGTTTCATGAGGTCCCTTTTATTGATTCTTGGTCTTAGAGCTTGAGGAAATCACACAATTTGCTGCCAAATGGATGGAACTAGAAAAGCTTTTCCTGAGTGAGCTAACCCAGACCCAGAAAGATGTACATGGCATCTATTCACTTATAACTGGATTTTTGCCACATAGTACAGAATAACTATCCTACAGCCAACAGACTGAAAAGAACAGGAACATAGACTTTATTACCTGTTAGTGGGACACTTTGATCTACTGGAGCTGCCATGTAGGCCCCCAGTGCAAGAGGAAGCTCTTCACCCTCATGTTACTGCTGAACTGAAGGCAGCTGATATTTAGAGCACCCCACATGGAGGAGTAGGATAGATGGCAGAAGGGGAAGAGGGTGAGAGGGTGGGACCAGGAGGGGTTGAGGGATGGGATTGTGATGGAGAAGTATCTTGAAGTAATAAATAAACATTAAAAATTACATGGACATTCATAGGCAAAATAGAAACTAGTCTTAATACTTGAAATTTCAGAAAATGAAATAAAATCATGAGAGTGAGAAGGGACCCAAGATAGGACAATGCAGAAGAACTGCTTCGATTGGGTTATATATAAACAATGAAAGCTAATTAACTGGACAAAGACTGTGGCAATTTCTTAGTTGGCCAGTTAGAGCGTCCCACACACTACGCTTGTTCTCCTATTCCAATCAGGGGATGATTCTGCTCTGTTCACATGCTGTCTTCCCAGAAAGGGGTGGTTGAAGGACCACCACTCCTTTCATTCCTTAATAACTATAGTAGACAACTTTTGACTTGGTGATATTCCCTCTGGGAATGTAATTTTTGACTGGAAACATCCATAATATCTCTTGCATTTATTGACTTTTTTTTTGGAAGGATGCCACTAATAGGTTGGCCAGAGGGAAAAACAGATTTCCATGTGAAATACTAAGAAGACTGAAACACATGTAAGAGGGAATGAATATCTTTTGATGTCAGTCAAGTTTGTTGTGTGCCATGTTTATTCATTCACAAGAAAAATTAATGTTTGCCACAGAAATTAATTGCCTTACTGTCAGATATACAGTTCATCTGGGAATCATAGATTTGTATCCTTTGTATATTTATTTATAGATAGAAGCTATGTAACTCCTGAAAATGACAAATAATAATAATTCTATTATATACAAAAATGTCAGACATATATACATATATGTGTGTGTGTGTTTATGTCTGTATATATCTATTTTCATATAGTTTTGCACATGGTAAGAATCCAGAAAATTTTTGGAACAATAAGGAAGTGTATTTAAGAAATTTCAAATGTTATAACTACCATATTAATCTACAGACATCAAACAAGATAACATTTATATATTTATGTGTACTACTTTGAGTGTGCTCACTATCTTGCATTTTTACCTGTTAATTACTCACAGGGGATTCAAATACTCATATTTACATAGAGGGGTGCATGAGTAAGAACAATAATCAGTTTAAGGTCTATCCTTAGGTCACATGACTTTGTAGCATACACTGAGAAGTGTCTCTCTTCTTGCATCATCCTTCAATAGCACCAGCAAAAAACTTCTTACCCTCTTCATATCATTGTTATTAACTTTAAAATAAAAAGTATGGTAAAAATTAGACATTTTTTCTGGATTGGGTAAAGATCAGACAATTCAGAGCATTAACATCTGTCATAACTCAAGGGCATCAACAGAAGCCATATGGCAAATTCATACAATTGCTGTTAATATTATCTTTTGTGAAGTCCCTTTCCCTTGAAGGTGATCATTCAGTATTAGAATGTATTATACTGAAAAGGATTCTAGGCTATCATGTTTGAAAACCTTATTTTCACAGGCACAAGTAAAAATAAATAAGTGCATTTGTTACATGTTCTGATGGAAAAACTAGAGATATTAGTTTACGATATTATGAAATAAGCTCTGAGTTAAATGTCTGTTAGGGGTCCATCACTTCTGTGGATATCCAAATTGCATGATATGAAAACATGCTGTCATGGGATTTTATACTAATTCTATATTAGAGAATAATCTGGAAAGTATTATAGTATTTATCCAATCATTAAATGTTTAAAAAATTTAATATGTGAATATCTGACTTTTATATAGTTTGTGGTTTAATTACTTTTATTATAATTTATGTTCCAATTTATTCAATATCCTTTTTTTGTAAAATAACAAACTTAATAAATAAGGACTGTTAAACAGATGAACAGATAATGAAGATCATATTGGCTGTGTATATTTTATGTTGTTCCCAGAACACTTGTTTTGACAGAATTTGTGTGTGTGTCTGTGTGCATGCATATGTGAGTGTGAGTGTTTATGTAATCAAACTCTTTCAATGTTATTCTTGGTTAGAGAAAACTATTTTAGGCCAGGAGAATGTAATCTAAAAATTTGCCAATATATAACATAATAAGGACTTTATAATCATTAGGTAGTATCCAGAACTAGGCTTTTATAAGTAATAATATAGACCTCTCAGTATCTTGAAAAGGTGAATTTCTTTAAATATATAATTTCATAAAATTTAAGAAAAAACAACATATACACTGAAAGAATTAGGAAATACATTCTCAAAAATACATTCTGCATTAAAATCTTTACAGAATTTTATTCATTTAATTAAGAGTCAAAAGGCTGATGACCAGAGAGAATTACCACAGCAAATTGTGTGCCACCAGTCAGCTTATGTCTCAGTACACGTGTTCATAGAAGCTATCATTTCTTAGCTTGTTTGTTGCAAAATTAATACAAAAATTTATATTGTATATGTTTTCTTTATATCTCTGAAGGTATAAAACGCCACTCAATAAAAGGTATTTAAGTTAGATTCATTCAATATCTGCATAGTGTCTTCATTAAGAACCATTTTAACTACTTCATACTGTTTCTAACACTTATAAATATATTTAACAGTTGGAAGTTATTCCTGCTTGTACATACATAAACAAAAATTGTTTAAAGGTTCTTGGAGAGCCTTTCTTGAAGGCACAAGTCTCTAATCATATCTGTGAGACGGAGGTAGGAGGATTGTAAATTCACAGAGTGAGTTTGCCTGGGGGACTTAATAAGACCCTGTTTCAAAACAACATATAAAAAGAAGACCTGGAAATGCAACTCTGTGGGTATAAACCTTGCCTAACATGTGTGCAGTTCTAGGTTCATTTCACAGGACTCATGAAATGATTTTGGACAGATAATCTATAAGATGATTTTTAGATTCAGAAAATATATTTTGTATCAACAAATAGTGAGTATATTTTCAAATTCTATTAGTCTGGAGATTTTATAAGTTTACTTCATTGCTTAAATATCTAAAAAATACGTCATAGAAATCCTTTAAGATTATTGTCATACAGTGATCCATTTAATTAGCTTTTTTTGAATTTATTCTCAGATGAGGAAATAAACAATAAGGAAGAAATAGCTGTTTAGAATGATATAATGACATAATGGTACAATGGACAGTTAAACTTAAGATCCTTAAACCCCATTCTTTGACTACTATGCTTGCTGTTTTTATTTAAAAAACATATACCTTAGAAATTAAAGAGCAAAGACTAGTTTATTCAGTTCCATTTTATTGAGCACTTGTTGAATGCATAATAGCAACCAATATACAGAGATTTCAGCTATTTATTTATTCAATGTTATTAATCACTCACTTATTCTACCACAGGGGGTAGTAAAAAACTCAACTTTCCTGTCCTTATATCCCATCAGTTTTAATGAAATGACCGAAATTAAACAGATGGATATTTAACTCAGAGATAGAAATATATACCATGAAGGAAAGAGAGATCTGAATCATGTATAAATGTGGAAACGATTTTATAGGAACTGAGGTGAAGGTCTAGTTGAAAGATAATGATATTTCTTTACACAAAAATATGGTTATTTGTATCCAAAGAAAACCTTAGGAACGTGTTCCTTTTCATTTCTCTGATCTTAGTTGACCTTGGATCTCTCATCTGCTGCCTGAACTATCTCTCCAGTCTCTATGAAATGGGACAGTTAAGTATCTTCTCTCAGCATCTGAAACAGGTTTTTCCATCTCCCTTTCCTGAAGTGTATTGATGCTTAGTTTTTCAAAGGGGCCTCACCATGCTACTCTATCTAAATGCAATGTGTATTTTTTTATCCTCCTTATTTTGGGTATTTACCTTCTAGCTAATACACATTATATGCCATAAATAATTGGGTTAGTCATTTATTGGGAAAACATTATTTAAGCTTACAGCTTTGAATAGTTCACTCCATAATATTTTTAAGCTTGTAGTAAGGTAACATATTGTAGCAAGAGGCTACAGAGAGCTTTCCTCTCATGGTTGCTAGTAAAAGAATCTCTATGAGCTGGTATGTCAATATAGACACTTGACCATGTTTCTAACTATT
>CAJQZJ010000306.1:429215-512503 GCA_907164525.1 Lophiomys imhausi | reverse complement strand
TGTGTGGGTTTATTTCTGGGTCTTCAATTCGATTCCATTGGTCAACTGGTCTGTTTCTATACCAGTACCATGCTGTTTTTATTACTATTGCCCTGTAGTACAGCTTGAAATCCGGGATGGTGATACCTCCAGATGTTCTGTTATTGTACATGATTGATTTAGCTATTCTGGGTCTTTTGTTATTCCATATGAAGTTGAGAATTGTTTTTTCCAGATCTGTAAAAAATTGAGTTGGTATTTGGATAGGAATTGCATTGAATCTGTATATTGCTTTTGGTAAGATTGCCATTTTTATTATGTTGATCCTACCTATCCATGAACAAGGGAGATCTTTCCATCTCCTGATATCTTCTTCAATTTCTTTCTTCAGGGTCTTGAAGTTCTTATCATACAGGTCTTTCACTTGCTTGGTTAGAGTTACCCCCAGGTATTTTATATTATTTGTGGCTATTGTGAAGGGTGTTGATTCCCTTATTTCTTTCTCAGCCCATTTATCTTTTGTGTAAAGAAGGGCTATTGATTTTTTTGAATTGATTTTGTATCCGGCCACCTTGCTGAAGGAGTTTATCAGCTGTAGAAGTTCTCTGGTGGAATTTTTGGGGTCACTGATGTATACTATCATATCATCTGCAAATAGGGATACTTTGACTTCTTCCTTTCCAATTTGTATCCCCTTGATCTCTTTTAGTTGTCTTATTGCTCTAGCTAAAACTTCAAGTACTATGTTGAAGAGATATGGAGAGAGTGGGCAGCCTTGCCTTGTCCCTGATTTTAGAGGAAATGCTTTAAGTTTCTCTCCATTTAGTTTGATGTTGGCTATTGGCTTGCTGTAAATTGCTTTTATTATTTTTAAGTATGGTCCTTGTATGCCTGATCTCTCTAAGACTTTTATCATGAAAGGGTGCTGTATTTTGTCAAAAGCTTTTTCAGCATCCAATGAGATGATCATGTGGTTCTTTTCTTTCAGCTTGTTTATGTGGTGGATTACATTGATGGATTTTCTAATGTTGAACCACCCCTGCATCCCTGGGATGAAGCCTACTTGATCATGGTGTATGATACTTTTGATGTGATCTTGGATCCGGTTTGCAAGTATTTTATTAAGTATCTTTGCATCCATGTTCATAAGGGAAATTGGTCTGAAATTTTCTTTCTCCGTTGGGTCTTTGTGAGGTTTAGGTATGATTGTAACTGTGGCCTCATAGAATGTGTTTGGCAGTATTCCTTCTGTTTCTATGTTGTGGAAGAGTTTGAAGAATATTGGTGTTAGCTCTTCTTTGAATGTCTGGTAGAATTCTGTGCTGAAACCATCTGGGCCTGGGCTTTTTTTTGGTTGGAAGACGTCTAATGACTTCTTCTATTTCCTTAAGGGTTATAGGACTGTTTAATTTGTTTACCTGTTCTTGATTTAACCTTGGTAGGTGGAATCTATCAAGAAAATTGTCCATTTCATTTAGATTTTCCAATTTTGTGGAGTACAAGTTTTTGAAGTAGGACCTAACGATTCTTTGGATTTCCTCAATGTCTGTTGTTATTTCCCCCTTTTCATTTCTGATTTTGTTGATTTGGGTATTTTCCCTCTGCCTTTTAGTTAGTTTAGCTAAGGGCTTGTCTATTTTGTTGATTTTCTCAAAGAACCAGCTCTTGGTTTTGTCGATTCTTTGTATTGTTCTTTTTGTTTCTAAGTTGTTGATTTCAGCCCTGAGTTTGATAATTTCCTCTCGTCTGCTCCTCTTGGGAGTGTTTGCTTCTTTTTGTTCTAGCTCTTTCAGGTGTTCTTTTAGGTGGCTAGTATAGGAATTCTCCAGTTTCTTTTTGAAGGCACTTAGAGCTATAAACTTTCCTCTTAGCACTGCTTTCAATGTGTCCCATAAGTTTGGGTATGTTGTGCCTTCATTTTCATTGAGTTCTAAGAAGACTTTAATTTCTTTTTTTATTTCTTCCCTGACCCAGAGGTCATTGAGGAGAGAGTTGTTCAGTTTCCATGTTTTTGCACGCACTCTGTTGTTTTTGTTACTGTTGAAGCCTAGCTTTATTCCATGATGGTCTGATAAGTTACAAGGAGTGATTTCAATTTTCCTGTATCTGTTGAGGCTTGCTTTGTGACCGGCTATATGGTCGATTTTGGAGAAGGTTCCGTGAGGGGCCGAGAAGAAAGTGTATTCTTTTGTTTTTGGGTGAAATGTTCTGTAGATATCAATCAGGTCCATTTGATTCATGACATCTGTGAGGTTCATTATTTCTCTGTTTGGTTTCTGCATTGTTGATCTGTCCAGTGGTGAGAGTGGTGTGTTGAAGTCTCCCACTATTAATGTGTGAGGTTCAATGTGGGATTTGAGCTTCAGTAGTGTTTCTTTAATGAATGTGGGTGGACTTACATTTGGGGCATAGATGTTTAGTATTGAAATTTCATCTTGGTGGATTTTTCCTTTGATGAGTATATAGTGTCCTTCCCCATCTCTTTTGATTAATGTTGGTTGAAAATCCAATTGGTTGCATACTAGAATTGCTACTCCAGCTTTTTTCTTGGGTCCATTTGCTTGGTATATCTTTTTCCAGCCCTTTACTTGGAGATAATGTCTATCTTTTTTGCTGAGGTGTGTTTCTTGTAAACAGCAGAATGTGGGATTCTGTTTTCGCATCCATTCTGCTAGCCTGTGCCTTTTTATTGGGGAATTGAGTCCATTGATGTTGAGAGATATTAATGACCAGTGATTGTTACTTCCTGCCATCTTGATGTTGGTAGAAATAGTGTGTGAGTGAGCTTCTTTCCTTTTGTTTTTGCTGCAGGCATGCTATTTGCTTCCTGTGCTTTCTTGTGTGTAGTTAACCTCTTTGGGTTGAAGTTTTCCTTCTAACATCTTCTGTAGAGCTGGATTTGTGTATAGATATTGTTTGAATTTAGCTTTGTCATGGAATATCTTGTTTTCTCCATCTATGTTGATTGACAATTTTGCAGGGAATAGTAGTCTGGCCTGGCATTTGTGGTTTTTTAGGGTCTGCAAGATGTCTGTCCAGGCCCTTCTGGCTTTTAGAGTCTCTGAAGAAAAGTCAGGTGTGATTCTGATAGGTTTGCCATTATATGTTACTTGACCCTTTTCCCTAGCAGCTTTTAAAATTCTTTCTTTGTTCTGTACACTTAGTGTTTTGATTATTATGTGGTGGGAAGATTTTCTTTTCTGGTCTAATCTATTTGGGGTTCTGTAAGCTTCTTGTACAGTTATAGGCATCTCTTTTTTAGATTTGGGAAATTCTCTTCAATGATTTTGTTGAAGATATTTTCTGGTCCATGGAGGTGGGACTCTTCTCTTTCTTCTATTCCTATTATTCTGAGATTCCGTCTTTTCATTGTGTCCTTGATTTCCTGAAGGTTTTGTGTCAGGACTTTTTTAGATTTGACATTTTCTTTGACAGATGTATCCATTTCTTCAATTTTATCCTCTGAGCCTGAAATTCTTTCTTCCATCTCTTGTATTCTGTTGGTGATGCTAGTGTCTGTAGTTCCGATTCTTTTCTTAAGGTTTTCCAGTTCTATGGATGTCTCAGATTGGATTTTCTTCATTGCTTCAACTTCCCTTTTCAGGTCTTCCATTCCTTTAAGCGCTTTATTCATTTCCATCACCTCCTTTGCAGTACTTTGTTGTTGCTCTCTGAGGTATTTGATTTCCTCCCTTAGGCCTTCTATTATTAGTATAAGCGTAGGATTAAGGTCATTTTCCTTTGCTTCAATTGGGTTCAGCTGTCCAGAGTTGTCTGTAGCATTATTGCTAGGATTTGGAGACATCCTATTGTTTTGGTTTTTTTTTACCATGTTCTTGCGCTGACCTTTTGTCATCAGATGGACCCAGGTGTTATCTGTTTGTTTCTTTTGTTACCTGACCTTGGTGCTCAGGAAAACTCCCTGCCCTGGGGGTTGGCTGATCCTGAGATCCTGGTGTTTACCTCCAGATGGCGGGCAGATTCCTGTAATAGACTGACTGGCTCTCGGAGAGGAGGGTGGCTGCTGCTCTCCTCAACTGCTTGTGACCCAATTGGACCAATATAGAGGGGATTGGAGTGGGGAGAGGGCTAGCCTCTGAGGACCTGGGAGCTGACAGGTCTCCTCAGAAAGGCAGGTAGAGCTGTGGTTGGGTCTGTGTTCTCCTCTCACTGACCCAGTCGTTCTGGCTCCCCAGCTGGGCTGACTATGCAGGCAGGGAGCTCCACCCACAACAGATGCCGGCCTCAGTGCGCCTGTTGCTGACTGCCTCAGATGCTTGGGTGCTAGGGTGAGTGACCCACCCGTCCCAGTATTTGTGGAGAACACACTGTCCCAGGCTCTGTTTGCAGGCAGTCTTGGCTCCTAATTGCTTTGCTGTGACTGGGTTAGGTCTCTGCCTCTCCGCTACAGTGCACACTGTGCCACCATGTTGGAAACTCCGGAAAAAAATAATCTCACTTACCTTTGCTCTTGTGGTGCGGCTCGAGCGCAGGCTGGATATCAGGCAGACAGGCGGGGCCGCTGGTCTGTGGCTGGAGCCGTGGGCTGGATCCGCTCCTGGGCTAGATCTCTAGCCAGAGCTCCTCTCCAGACCGGTGATGGAGCTGGCTGACCTCAGGGTTGTGTTCCCGGGAACTGCGTGGGCTCTTTTACCTGGTGACCAGTCTCAATGTTCGCTGTGGGCATTCAGACACCGTCTGTGCTTCACTGTAGGCTAGGGGACCTCACATTCACTCCACAATGACTAATCTCATTCACCTACTACTCAGATGCACTGCTCTATGGTCGGCGCCATCTTGGATCCTCAAGTTTAAGGTATATCTTATTTACCCCTACAGTTTCCCCTTTCAGTCCAACAAATGGCTCTTTCTCTTATAATAACAAATACAATACAGTACAACAGAGGTAATTAGGCCACAGTTATGAGGATTATATGGTTTAACGTACATTCCCAATGACCAGTCCATATGTATTTGGTGCTTGACTTTAACATTCTACTATCTAAACATCTCCATGAGTTTAAAGGTCTATAACTGATTCAACATTCATACTAACTTGCAACACAATTCTAAAAGTATCTTCTTAGATCTATAACACTCTCTTGACTCCTAAACAACTCAAAATTAAATTATGAGACTCTAGCTATATGTTCTTCAACCACCTCAGAGACCTGAGAGGGATAAATATATCTGATTTTATAGGAAGTACAGGGCCTCCAGCTTCCCAAACTAAGAAATGACACACCTTTGGCTGCCTGGACAGTTCCCATTTTCTCTCCAAACATTACAGCATCGATCTTCAGTCATTTTGCCCCGTTTCTCTGACAGACATTGATTGTAGAGCAGGGGTTATGAAGGACTTACCTACCCTGTCTTGGCAGAGCTAGGCTGTCGACTTACCTGCTTCCAGGTTTTGTCCTTTTTGGACAGCATTCTGTCTACAGTTGGGGCAAGGGGCTTTCCCTACCAAGAGATAGGCTTGCGACTAATTCAATCATCTCCCACTGGAGATTCTTTGATGCTCATCTTCTACTTGGAGGAGAATAGGGGGTGCTGTCAGGAATTGATATGTCTTGATATAAAATATCTAAAGTTACGAAAACATCTTTGAATGCCATATTCTGCAGATCTCTTGAGGTTTTTGAAGAGACCCTATCTATCTCTTATATTAGGGTAAGCAGATGTTGCTTGTCTCTTGCCAGTTTATTTCTGATTAGCCTAGGAAGTAACTATAATAGGCTGTCATAGTACCTAACAGAATGACCGGCTTGCATAACCATTAGTTTGCATTTCTTAATTATCCTAAACAGTTTATGACAATTAGTAATAAAAGGCTGAAACATCACATTTAATTTTTTTCCTTACCTCCTAACCCTTCCATCCCATTTCTCTGGGTTGGGGTGTCCTTATATAACATCCCTCATCTCATTTGAGAGGTCGTTTGAGGGCCAAGAGCCTCTTCATTCCTTGGGGATCTACAAAGCAGTACCATCAGTGAAAAGTGTCTCGTTGCCCTGGAGAGAGAACTACTAAACAAACAAACCAATAAGCACACAATAGATAAAAAAGACTAAAGAATAGAAAAAAATATAACTAATATATAAAAAATAGATAAAGAATAAAAATTAAAAATAAGAAGTCTATGTCCAAGTTCCCTTTGGTGTGTTAGTTGTAGTATTGATACCTTCTACTATATAGCTAAAATCCTACTATAAGTGAATAGATGCCATATGTGTCCTTCTGAGTCTGGGTTAGTTCATTCAGGATGAGCTTTTCTAGTTCCATCCATTTGGCTGCAAATTGCATAATTTCATTGTTCCTGATAGCTGAATAATATTCCATTGTATAGATGTACCACAGTTTTTTGACCCATTCTTCGGTTGAGGGACATCTGGGTTGTTTCCAGTTTCTAGCTATTACAAATAAGGCTGCTATAAACATAGATGAGTAAACTTCTTTATGATTCCGTGAAGAGGCATTTGGGTGTATACCCAGAAGTGGTATGGCTGGGTCCTGAGGCAGAGCTATGGCAAGTTTTTTAAGATATCGCCAGACTGACCTCCATACTGGTTGCACAAGCCTGCATTCCCACCAGCAATGGAGTAGGGTACCCCTTTCTCCACACCCTCGCCAGTATGTGCTGTCATTTGAGTTTTTGATCTTAGCCATTCTGACAGGTGTGAGATGGAATCTCAGAGTCGTCTTGAGTTGCATTTCTCTGATGATTAAGGATGTTGAACATTTCTTCAAGTGTTTCTCAGCCATTAGGGATTCCTCCTTTGTGAATTCTCTATTTAGCTCTGTCCCCCATTTTTTTTGATTGGAATATTTGGTTTCTTGGCATTTAATTTCTTGAGTTCTTTGTAGATTCTGGATTAGCCCGCTGTCAGATGTGGGGTTGGTGAAGATTTTCTCCCAGTCTGTAGGCTGCCGTTTTGTTCGAATGACAGTGTCCTTTGCCTTACAGAAGCTTTTCAGTTTCATGAGGTCCCACTTATTGATTGTTTATCTCAGGTCCTGAGCTGTTGGTGTTCTGCTCAGGAAGTTGTCTCCTGTGACAATCATTTCGAGGGTTTCTCCCAGTTTTTCTTCTAGTACATTTAGTGTGACTGGCCTTATGTTAAGGTCTTTGATCCACTTGGACTTAAGTTTTGTACAGGGTGATAAGTATGGGTGTAACTTCATTCTTTTACAAATGGACATCCAGTTGGACCAGCAGCATTTGTTGAAGATGCTGTCCTTCTTCCATTGTGCCGTTTTGGCTTCTTTGTCAAAATTTAGGTGGCCATAAGTGTGTGGGTCTATTTCTGGATCTGCAATTCGATTCCATTGATCTACTGGTCTGTTTCTATACCAATACCATGCTGTTTTTACAACTATTGCTCCATAGTACAGCCTGAAATCTGGGATGGTAATACCTCTAGATGTTTTTTTTATTGTACAGGATTGATTTAGCTATTCTGGGCTTTTTGTTGTTCCATATGAAATTGAGGCTAGCTCTATCCAAGTCTATAAAAAATTGTGTTGGTATTTTGATAGGAATTGCATTGAATCTATATATTGCTTTTGGTAGGATGGCCATTTTTATTATGTTGATCCTACCTATCCATGAGCATGGAAGATCTTTCCATCTTCTAAAGGCCTCTTCCATTTCTTTCTTCAAGGGCTTGAAGTTCTTGTTGTACAGGTCCCTTACTTGCTTGGTTAGAGTTACCCCCAGGTATTTTATGTTGTTTGCGGCTATTGTGAAGGGGGTTGTTTCCCTTATTTCTTCCTCAGCCCATTTGTTTGTTGTATAAAGAAGGGCTTCTGATTTTTTTGAATTAAATTTGTATCCAGCCACTTTGCTGAAGGCGTTTATCAGCTGTAAGAGTTCTCTGGTAGAATTTTTGGGGTCGCTTATGTATACTATCATATCATCTGCAAATAGAGATAATTTGACTTCTTCCTTTCTGATGTTTATCCCCTTGATGTCCTTTAGTTGTCTTAGTGCTCTAGCAAGAACTTCAAGTACTATATTGAAGAGATATGATGAAAGTGGACATCCTTGTCTTGTCCCTGAGTTTAGAGGAAATGCTTCAGGTTTCTCTCCATTTAATTTGATGTTGGCCACTGGCCTGCTGTATATTGCCTTTATTATTTCTAGGTATGGCCCTTGTATGCCTTTCTCTCCAGAACTTTTAGCATGAAGGGGTGTTGGATTTTGTCAAATACTTTTTCTGCATCTAGCGAGATTATCATGTGGTTTTTTTTCTTTCACCTTGTTTATGTGGTGAATGACGTTAATAGACTTTCATATGTTGAACCATCCCTGCATCCCTAGGATGAAGCCTACTTGATCATGGTGTATGATACTTTTGATGTGTTCTTGAATTCGGTTTGCTAGTATTTTATTAAGTATTTTTGCATCTATGTTCATGAGGGAGATTGGCCTGAAGTTCTCTTTCTTTGTTGGGTCTTTGTGTGGTTTAGGAATCAGGGTGATTGTGGCCTCGTAGAATGAGTTTGGCAATGTTCTTTCAGATTCTATTTTGTGAAATAGATTGAAAAGTATTGGTGTTAGCTCGTCTTTGAAGGTCCAGTAGAATTCCTTGCTAAAGCTATCTGGCCCTGGGCTTTTTTTGGTTGGGAGATTTTTAATGACTGTTTCTATTTCCTTATGGGTTATAGGGCTGTTTAATCTGTTTATGTGATCTTGATTTAGCTTCGGTAGGTGGAATCTATCAAGAAAATTGTCCATTTCACTTAAGCTTTCAAATTTGGTAGAGTATAGATTTTTAAAGTAGAATCCAAATATTCTCTGTATTTCCTCAATGTCTGTTGTTATTTCTCCCTTTTCATTTCTGATTTTGTTGATTTGTGTTTTCTCCCTCTGTCTTTTAGTTAATTTGGCTAAGGGTCTGTCTATTTTGTTGATTTTCTCGAAGAACCAACTCTTGGTTTCATTGATTCTTTTTATAGTTCTTTTTGTTTCTAAGTTGTTGATTTCAGCCCTAAGTTTGATGATCTCCTGCCTTCTGCTCCTCTTGGGAGTGTTTGCTTCTTTTTCTTCCAATTCAGGCAGTTTGGCTGTTAATTTGTTAATATGAGCTGTCACAATTTTCTTTTTGAAGGCACTTAGTGCTATTAACTTTCCTCATAGCACAGCTCTCATTGTGTCCCATAGGTTTGGGTATGTTGTGTCTTCATTTTCGTTGGATTTTAAGAAGTCTTTGATTTCCTTCTTTATTTCTTCCCTGACCCAGTGGTCCTCTAGTAAAGAGTTGCTCAATTTCCATGTGAGTGTAGACTTTCTGTTGATTCTTTTGCTATTAAAGTCTAGCTTTATTCCATGGTGATCTGATAAGATACAAGGGGTTATTTCAATTTTCTTGTATCTGTTGAGGCTCTCTTTGTGTCCAACTATATAGTCGATTTTGGAGAAGGTTCCGTGAGGTGCTGAGAAGAAGGTGTATTTTTTTGTGTTTGGGTGAAATGTTCTGTAGATATCTGTTAGGTCCATTTGGTTCATGATCTCTGTTAGACTCATTATTTCTCTGTTTGGCTTCTGTGTTGATGATCTGTCCAGAGTTGTGAGTGGGGTGTTGAAGTCTCCTACTGTTAAAGTGTTTGGATCAATGTGTGATTTAAGTTTTAGAAGTGTTTCTTTTATAAATGTAAGTGCCTTTTTATTTGGGGCATAGATGTTCAATATTGAGATGACCTCTTGGTGGATATTCCTTTAATGAGTATGTAATGCCCTTCTCTGTCTTTTTTTATTAACCTCAATTGGAAGTCTATTTTGTTTGATATTAGGGTGGCTACTCCAGCTTGTTTCCTGGGTCCATTTGCTTGGAAAACCTTTTCCCAGCCCTTTAGTCTGAGGTAGTGTTTATCCTCAATAGTGGGGTGTGTTTCTTGTATACAGCAAAAAGATGGGTCTTGTTTACGGATCCAGTCTGTAAGTCTGTGTCTTTTTATTGGTGAGTTGAGCCCATTGATGTTGATGGATATTAGTGACCAGGGGTTGTTATTACCCATTATTTTGGTTTAGCTGGCTGTCTTGTGTTTTTCTTTGGTTTAGTTGCTGTGGAGGTTTCTATTTCTTCTGTTTTCTTGGGTGTAGTTATCTTCTCTGGGTTGGAATTTTCCTTCTAGGATCTTCTGTAGGTCTGGGTTTGGGAGCAGATATTGTTTGAATTTGATTTTGTCATGGAATATCTTGTTTTCTCCTTCTATGTTGATAGAGAGTTTTGCTGGATATAGTATTCTGGCTGGGCACCTACACTCTCTCAGGGCTTGTAGGACATCTGTCCAGCCCTATTAGCTTTTAAAGTTTCTGAGGAGAAGTCAGGTGTGATTCTGATGGATCTGCTTTTGTATGTGACTTGGCCTTTTTCTCTTACAGCTTTTAATATCCTTTCTTTGTTCTCTACATTTGGAGTTTCTATTATTATGTGGCAAGAGGAGTTTCTTTTCTGATCTAATCTCTTTGGTGTTCTGTAAGCCTCTCGGATTTTTACTGGCATCTCTTTCTTTAGGTTTGGGAAATTTTCTTCTATGATTTTGTTGAAGATATTTCCTGGACCATGGAGTCGGGAGTCTTCTCTTTCCTCTATGCCTATAATTCTTAGGTTCCATCTTTTCATTGAGTCCTTGATTTCTTGGATGTTGTGGGTGAGAGATTTTTTAGCTTTCTCATTTTCTTTGGATGTTGTATTGATTTCTTCCATCGAATCTTTCATGCCTGAGATCCTGTCTTCCATCTCTTGCATTCTATTTTTCATACTCACATCCATAGTTCCTGTTCTCTTCTCTTGATTCTCCATTTCCTCTTTTAACTCTGACTGTGTTTTCTTTTCTTTTTTTTTTTTTTTTGGTTTTTCGAGACAGGGTTTCTCTGTGTAGCGCTGGCTGTCCTGGACTCACTTTGTAGACCAGGATGGCCTCGAACTCACAAAGATCCGCCTGCCTCTGCCTCCCAAGTGCTGGGATTAAAGGCGTGCACCACCACCGCCCAGCTGACTGTGTTCTCTTTATTGTTTCCATTTCTATTTTCATGTCTTGAATGGTAGTGTTCGTTTTGTACATTTCCTTCTCCAGTTTGTTTGTTTTTGTCTGGAGATCTTTCATTGCTTTATCCTTTTCCTGTTCAAGCTGGGTCACCTTGGCTGGAGCTCTTTAATGATGTTATCCATTGTTTTGACTTGTAAGATTGTGGCTTCTTTGAATTCCTTCATAGTTTTAAGTTCTTCTTGAAGGGACTTTATCACTTTCCATACTGTAGAATTGTCATCATTTTCATGTGTTTCAGTTGTGGTGAGGTGGTTCGGGCTGGACGGAATAGCGTTGCTTTCTTTTGTTGGAGACATTTTGCTCTGTTTTTTTTTTTTCCCCTCTGGCCTCTGGCCATGTGGAATTTGCTGTCTTCTGGACTTGGGTCCAAAGGGGGCACTGTGGCGTAGGATTCAAGTTGCCTTACTCCACCCCTATAAGGTGAGTCATTCAGTCCTGCCTCCCAGGTGGGGACCTAATTAATTCAGGTGGCGGGGCTGTTTACAAGTAAGCTCTGATTCCCTGCCGGAAGGGCTTGTACTAGTACATAAGACTGATATACGACCGTTTCAAATATCTAGCAGTTTTCCCTGGGTTGGTTCCTGTAGCGGGTAAGTCTGCAGTTCAGCTGCAGTAGCCTTGCTGCTCCTGCAGCTTGGAGACTGGCCGGTGACATCACAGACTGCGATCTGTGGTCTGAAGGCACTTTGCAGGGGATCTCCCGCTCACTTCCAAGGGTTGCAACCTTTCACTAGATAATTGGATCGGATCATCTGTGTGAGACCTGGGAGTGCCCAGCAGGGTGGGGATTATCTCTGCGTGGTTTCTGAATCTGCTGGCTGGGTATTTGGTTAGAACTTATCAGGATTTCTCCTTTTGGGGGGATAGGTTATCCCGATTCCCGGGTCCAGAGGCTTCCTAGTGTGTCCGAGATTCAGAAGTGGTGTCCTGTCCAGGCATCTTCCTTGGTCCCTGTGTAGCTGGGTGAGATTTAGAAGGGGTCGTGGCCTTTTTTTTACAGCGTCCTGGAACACTTGCCGCCTTGTGATTGTTGACCCCGAAATCAAAATACGTCTGCGCCGGCCGCCGCCATCTTGGATCCCCCCCCCAAAAAAATAACTTTCAATAGAGTATTTTGAAATTCAAGAATTTTGATAATTACTTATGTTTTCAAATTTGTCATCAGATGGCAGAGATCATATTTAATTAATCATGCTTGTACCCTAAAACTTTTTCTGCTTAGTGTTCAGATAAGGGCCAGTAATTCTTCCTCTTTTAAAATTCTCTATATCACCATTATTCTGAAAATGTACTATTTTATTCTAAATAGTGAGGGATTTCTGCTTCCAACATTCAGTTCTCCTACTGTTTCTAGAAAATTTGTATTTTTCTTAAAGATTATTCCTTTGCCCCATGCAATGTCGGGGCAGTAGTCCTGGCAACAGGCAACTCTTGCTTGAAGTCTTAGGATAAATGGTACTCAAGATTATCTTTGTTGTTTAGTTTTCATTGTTGATAAAACAAATAGCACAACAACTTCTCAGACATATTTAAAATAATGATTTAATGACTTTTTCCAGCTATAAAATATGAAATCTGAGAATTGAGTCACCTCAAATATGAAGTCCACTTTCATGTTAAAAAAAAAGAACAAAACACAAGTTGTGCTAAATAAATATCAAAACTGAAATTGAAGTTTCACTTAATTGACTAGTGGGTAAAGCTTCCTTTATGAATGTGCTTGATTTAGGGTATGCAAGGTGTAAGACAAGCCAAGGATAACTGATAGATCATTTACCCTGCCGTTTAGACATGCTCACCTTTTAGCTGGAGATGTGGTGCATTCATTTAATCCCAGCACTTGGAAGGAAGAAGGTAGATGGATCTCTGTGATTTCAGGGCCAACCTGGTCTGCAAAGTGAGTCCAGGATAGCAAGTGCCCTGTTACACAGAGAAACTAAATAACACTTATTTATCCGGGAATGAACATCCCTTTAGTTCCCATTCTGGCTTCTCTTTTATGACATTTTTTACCAGAATCTTTTCTTTCCTATCTAAACAGGCAGCTTACCTGACTCCTGGTGTTTTATCACTCCTAAAATTCAGTTGCTGAAGTCCTTTGATGCTAAAGGCTATAAAAAAACCTGACTCCAGTACTTTCCATAAAATAACTGGAAAAACATCCAGGACAAATGGAAACTTTTCTTAAATAGCAGATTTTGACTACCATTATGTTCAAATGTGCCCTTGTCAATAAGTCTTATAGATGGGAATACATTTAAATTGCCATGGTAAATAGAGTTAACTGTATTATTTTCTGTTTCTCTCAGTATTAGCAGCTTTTTTGAGACCCATTTTCTTGGAGCAGAAAACAAAACATGTTTTTAATGTGCAAAGTTCAGATCATATAAGTTAGACACTTCAAGCATTTTCTCCTTAAACTTTAGTTTATTTGTGTCTCTTACAATTAACTCTAGTAAAAATACTTACACAGCAGTTAAACAAGAGAATACTAGCTATAACTTGAAAGTTCAAAAATTTAAATGAATTTTTTTTTTTACTATTTAAAGAGAAAAAAGCATTCTACTTTTAAATCCTACTTTCCAATTCCCAGATTATCATTTTATAAGTCATTGTAATATTTGTTTGAGAGTTGAGGAAAGTGGGCCGGAGAGGCTAAGTGACTGGCCTCAGGTTGCCAACTGTGGAATAGGTGCACCGGCTTTGCTACTCAGCACAGAAGTCTAGGCCTCTGTTGAGTCCCCGTGCTCTACTTCTTGATGAAATCAAAGCAGACAAATGCAGTGATCAATCTAAGAACATAAACAGTGACACTAACATGAATTACCACTTGTATAACAGAAGCATTCCCAGAGTGGAATTTCAGAGGCTTTAGGATGGCAATGAAAATTTTATGGTGACAAGAATGTTGCATAATGATACTTCAGCTTTCCAAACACTGTCTTCCTAGTCCAAAATTAAAATAAGTTTCTCAAATTACCTAGCTTAATATACATGAGACACATGGTTCTCTCTTATATTCAGCTTTCTCATAGCAGGGATAATTTCTGAAAAGAAATTAAAGTGTCATTTATATTTACTGTACTGGAATCAAGCTGATGTGGGGGATAAGCAAATAATTTATTTATTCCTTGCAGTTCCATGTTTAGTTCTCTACATTTCATCTAACATTTCCGTGATCTGTTTAATAAAATCATCAAATGCAATACTTCAAATAATGATATCAGTTATATCATTTCCAATATATAATTTAATTCTATTTTCATCTTCATCATCAGATTACCATTAGTGATCAAATATAAACTGGTGTTGGTAGTTTCTCAATGTCTGTACTTGGTCTGTGTTTTGCATGAAACTTGAAAATCATGTGTGCATGTGTATGTGCATATACATGTATGTGAGTGATTTGTATGACCTTTTCCAGATCTTACTCAAATCCAGAAATTAAAAACCCTGCCCTCCAACAGTTTTCTAAAATTCTCCATGTTCACAGTCTTTTTCAGTTCTCTTAATCCTCTCTCAGAACAGGTAACAAGGATATAGTGATATGTTACCTTGGTGATATATTTTAATCATTCTTATAGATAAATATCACCACTTTATAGAAAACAGAATGGGACACTACTCAATTGGTTTTAGTGTTAATTTTAATAATTTAAAACAATGATCTTAGGCATCACAAATATTTTTAATTTCCTTCTTTAGTCTCATGGATTGGATCAGGGTCTAATATTTTTAGTTCTTCCCTTTCATATAGAAGGATATCCCAGATGATAAAATTCACTGCTGATAACCTTCTTCGATTTCCATTTATAGAAGATAAATTGATAGAAAACTGAAGACTGTACCAACATCTACAGAAACTCTAAGTTCAAGACACTGACACCTAAGTGAAGGAAGTTGGTAGTAATAAGCCTGTGAGGAATGAGGAAGAGAAGTTTGTTCTTAGGACGATGGCATCCAAGCCAGGCACCTGGGCTGCAGTGAATACCAGTCTGGTATAATCTGATATGCTTCTCCACACAAAATCTTAGTGACTAGGATCAAAGAAGAGTGAGTTGTCATATTTATTTTCTTCCGCACGTGTGGCTGCTCCACTGTCTTCATTTCTAGTGATCAAGTGACTCTTTGATTCCAGTTTTATCACCCCGATAATTCCTCCTATATTACTTTTCTCATCTTTTGTTCTTTCTATATCAACTCTTCATGGGAACTTGAATTTATCCCAAGTTAGTCTTTGAAAGCCTGACTGACTTCATATCCTCATGTGAAATCTGATGTGTTTATTCCCTTTAGTTATCAAAATTTGTCTTTAATTTTGGTTTTAGTGCATTCTGAGTCTGCAAAAGCTCACAGAACTTAAACATCTCTTACAAGACACTCAGAACTTTAGACTCCCTATTACTTTTTCATGAGGCATTCTGTTTCTCTTTCTAGTGTTTATATTTTTTACAATGATTATTAGTTTGTACCATTTCTAATACCACACCATATATATGGATTGTAATTCGCATTGTATTATTATCGTTATCTCCTTTAAATGTTATTTTTGACAAATTACTTTTTCTGTGTCCTTATTGTACTTTTCACAGTACATTAAATCCTTAAGTGTCTAAATCATGAACTACTCCTACACATAACTGCCAGTTCATAAAGCATTTGACTAAACTAGGAGCCACTCCTTGCCACTTTTACTACGTTCCCAATTCTGGTGACCTATATAAAATGCTTTAATATCTGTTTTACATAGGTTGAACTATTCAGTTTATCCCCAGGACTTTACCTTTTTATATGATGGCTCCCTTCTCTAGTCCTCTACCTCCTAGAATAAGAACATGTGGACTTTGTTGCTCTGCTTAATTTCTTCCTCATCCAACTCAAAAGACATCACTGGAATTTTCCAGGGCTACATTGTTAGTCATGAGTCATGTTAACACACTCTTGATTAATCACTTTTCTGTTTATTATAAGATCTGTGCTACAGGAGACAAACAAATAACTAGATGTGAAAACATATTTTTACACTTTTGAATGAAATAGTTGAAAACTCACAAATCAGTTTTATTTGCCTATACATCTTTGATTTAACTTTTAAATGCCTTGATGGAAATTTTATTGCATTATTAGAACTTTGAGGGTGATTTTATTTTGGTGGCAAAGTACAAAATCCACATGTAAACAGTTATTCCCTGAGTTACAGGGAGAGGCACTTTAGATCCATTTACGTTATTCAGAGACATCAGTACCTAGATCTAAGAAGACAGATGCATTGGGTTATGTATCAAGGAAGATTAGGCTTTGATGGATTCTAATGATTTTTGAATATGTGAGATGTGTTGTGAAAGTTATGTAAAATCTAGACAAAAAGATCCCGATTAGTTCAAGTTGCCAATGGAATTAGAGGTTTGAGATTGTTCAATTCATATTGCAAAAGACAGCAAAAAAAAAAAAAAAAAAAGCCAAGAAGTCATCTTGGTATGATGAAACCGTCTCTTGGGAAATTGTGATGATCTGTCTTTCTGGACTATTGAACTAGGAGCATAAGTTGATCATTTCAGGGTCAACATGGTAAAGAAGGTGGAAAATTCTACACTTCACATTCTGTGGTCTCAGTCAAAATACATGAGCATGAAAATGTTTTTACATGCTTTCTTGTCATCTGTATTAAGAGTATTGAAAACATAAAATAGTGTTGGGCATTGATTCCATGTATCACAATGATAAACATCACAAAACCACAAAGATTTTGCAATTAAAAAATACATCTGTTCCCAAGTATTTTGGATGAGGTACGTTCAACCTATTTCTTCCCATTTGTTTAGAAGGTTAGTTAGAAGGAAAGTTCAGAATAAATGAAAAAAAAATCTCTATTTTATTTCTGTCATTTCTCCTTGACTCCAGGGACCCGAGGTATTTGATAGGGTGGCCAGACAACAGATGTGAAAGTTTCAAGTTTGAGTTAGTTTAAAAGATACTCTACTTACAGCTGCAAGCTACTGATTTCTTCTGCTGAGAGGACAAATGCTGCATTATTTCAGCCATGAAATTTTTCTGAACTTGTAAATACTTAGATCTCCAAATCTGGGGGAGAAATAAATTCTAGAGGAAAGCTTGTAGCATATACGCTCTGATGTATTTGTGATTAATAGAAATATGCAGTGATAAGTCAAGTTTTATTTCAGGAAACGAAAGATATATATAAAGACAAACTTAATTCAATGATTTTTTTCTTGGTTTTGATCCTACTTTTGTTTTTATAATTGTTAGCATCAGACACATTTAATGAGTCTTTTACTGCTTTATAAAATTGCTACATGCTTATATAATTTTAAAATAATTTTCTATTAATTTTCATATAATTTATTACCTGTTACATTTGAGCATACAAAAATTCTTAATTTAAATATAAAAATAACCAATATGAGCAAAACATAAATAGGAGCCAAAGTATTATTTTTATATGAAAAATCTCATAATATAAAAATTAATAAAATAAAAGCTTATTATCATATACTTAAAATATTTTCAAAGTTGTATCTCAGAAAATAATCTTTGACTTCTTCACCCTTGGTTGGAGGTTGAAGGAGATTAAAGAAGGTATTGTCCTTTGGAAATAATTTTAGACCTTTAATTTATATATTATCAAAGAATAACATCTTCCTTTTATCAAAACTGATCTGCTCATATCATTACATTATTGTGTTGCATATGGTATTCTTTCAGGACTTCACATTTTCTCACTCATTTCAATCTGCCTCAAATAAATGACCATCAAAGTTATGAGTTAAAGCTTTGGGAATTAGCAGTTATTAAGTGAGGACATATCAATTTCTTTAGTGATGCCGACATTGATAAGCTCCCCTTGCATAAGGAGATGACCTCCTAAAACCACTTGGGTAAGAAACTCTAATTAAACTCAGTGGGTCACAGGCAAACACAAAGAAAAATTAAGGATTGGGACTTGCTGCAATGTAGCTGTCATCAAAGTGGGCGAGTGGCAGAGGGAAAGGGAGAGTTATAAGGACAAAAGTCATTACACAAAATTGTGAAATGTAAAAAATATATAAAGTTATATCCATACCTTTATACTCTAGATTCTATAATCTATATTTTCCCTCCATAATTTTCTGGAAACACACTATTTTCATGATAAGATATACACTAAACAATTTATATGCTGTCTTTTCAGAGAAAGGCATAGAAGCTTTGGAGTACTTACATATGCTCAAATATAAGCACCATAGTTCAGTTCTGAGTCTCCATAGACTCAAGAGAGAAAACCTCTTTTTTTTTTTTTGGAATTAGTAGACATGCTTGGGAATAGTGCGTGTCTTATGGAAGGATCAACTGAAAGGCTGTTAATTAATGCTGATGATGATAATTTCAGGGTAGTTGTTCCATTCCAATTACATAACAATAATTATTTGAGTATTATCTGAGCATTTTTCTGAGATTTATACCATTTAAATATAAAAAGTAAAGATTGGTTTTATTTTTTAATCTCTTTCTCTCTCCCTTCCTTCCTTCCTTCCTCTTTCTCTCCTCCCTTTCCCTCTTCATTTTTGTCTCCCCTCCCTCCCTTTCTGTGTGCTTTCTCCTTTTTAAATTTTCCCTTTCCTTAAATTTCTTCCTTCATGCTTACCTGGTCTCCATCCTCTTCCCCTTCTCCCTAATGTTCTCTTTACCCTCACTCTCCCTCCTACTTTCCCTTCCTCAAACACTTCCTATCTCCTGCCACTTTTTTTCTTTCTTCCCACAATTATCACACCCTCCCTTTCCCTCCTTTTCTTACTCTTTTCTCTCCCTTCTTTCTCTCTCTCTTCCTTTCTCTCTTTCTTTCCAGATGACTCGAGAACAATACATATTAGCAACACAACAGAACAACCTGCCAAGAACTGAAAATGCACAACTGTACCCAGTGGGGATTTATGGATGGCGAAAGAGGTGCTTATACTTCCTTGTCCTTCTGCTGTTGGTTACCATGATAGTTAACTTAGCCATGACAATATGGATAT
This sequence comes from Lophiomys imhausi, assembly GCA_907164525.1. Classification (NCBI taxonomy): domain Eukaryota; kingdom Metazoa; phylum Chordata; class Mammalia; order Rodentia; family Muridae; genus Lophiomys; species Lophiomys imhausi. The sequence continues at coordinate 493,454 of CAJQZJ010000306.1, read as the reverse complement.
TGAAGGTTATGAATTTCACTGTGGTAAGTACCACCACGATTTTACATCTATTGCTTTGGGATGATAGATGGTCTAACTTTATTATTATTTTTTAATTGAAAATGATGCATTTCAGTCTTTGCCAGTATATACCTTAAAGTCTCGAGGGTGATCATATGTTTTACTTTAGAGTTACTTTGAATATATTTAGTAATAATGTTCATGTGATATTGTATCATTTAAGAATGGAAATTTTAGGTTATAATAGAAGCATACTTGATTCATAAACAACTTATAATATGTTTATAAAAACATTAATCAATGCATGTTACAGTTCAAAATCTAAAAAAAATGACTTTAATATTCTAAAATATAGTTGCTTTATATTTTTCTTAATATAGTTCATGGTTCTATATTTATATTTATTTGCCTTATAAACCCTGGACATATTCCAGTAATGTGTGGATCATGAACTATAACTTCCAACACAATGTCATTGCATTCTTTCAGAAATTATGCACGGTATGTAGACAATAAGCAGAAATTAAATTATTTTATGATAATTAATAAATTAATAGCAACATGAGTCTCTAACTTATTGGTGAGTTTGAATTCAGATCACTGAATGTTTATGATAAACCTATGAGTATGACTTACCTAAAAAAATTCATAGTGCTAGAAAAACCAAGTGTAGCCCCCTTTACATTTTCAAACTCAAGAGATAAACATTTCAAGTCTCCTTTTCATATAATAATAAAATAACAGTGAATTTTTTTTATTAGGCAGTTCTCCTATAAATGGCAAATTCTTTCAAATCAAAGAGGTTCAGTATTGCCCATCTTTGAAATCTTAAGCTGTTAGTACTATAACAGTCAAGAAGAAGCAGTGGTTACATATTTGCATAATGATAGGAAATGTATACACATGTGTATATACTTCCTTTTATAGAAATAGTACCTTATGTAGGAATCAGGGAGGGATGGTGAGATTCTGCGGTGTCCCTGCTCACACAGATCAGGGACTTTGCAGTCAGGTAGGTATGTCTTGACACTTACGCTCTTCTTATTTTCTGCATTCTCAAAGGTAATTCTAAAGTTGGCTGTTCTGACATTGTTGAACTTCGTGTACCACGATAGGCTTTTTTTTTTAATTCTATGGATACTGATTTAATGACAACAACAAAAATATTTCCTTTCTGACTTGGTTAATATAATATTCTATCCTGGAAGAGAATCTCAAAGTAAAAATGATAAGCATCATGCCTCAGAGCAGGTTTCTGCACACATGAGCAGAAAGAGTCTAAGTGGTTAGGTGGCCTAACTTTCCATCCAAGAGAAGCAAAGTGTTCAAATCACAGTCAAACAAACTGTATCACACAGCAAATGAGCCCAGAAATGATTCCATTTGTTCTGAGACATTACAAATGCTGAAAAGTAGGTATGAACTTTAAAGAGGAACCTGGGCAAGCACAAAGCTCATGTGTCTTCATTCTTTTCTAAAAGCTAAACAAAATACAACCCCAAGCAAATAAAAAATGTATTTTAGAAATAGTTTGGTATCTAAGGTCCTGGATCAGGGCAAGTAAGTCTATAAGAGGTGAGGGGAGAGGTGACGCTTGCACATGAGATTTCCTAATAATCCATCTAAAGCTCACCATTGTCCCCTCCTTGGCACAGTTTCTCATTTTGTTTGGGTATATTTGGGTATAGAGTTTGTACTGTGTGCTTGTTCTTCCCCGATGACTGTATTACTGACTGATTTATTATGATGAGTGACATGTTAAGCTCTGAAGAAACTTTCCTCTTACTTTAAGTATCAGCTAAACTAATAAATGCTAGTGGTACTGTTTCCAACCTTATTTTCTTCATTCAAAACAAATAAAATCAAATACATATATTACATAAATATAATATAAATAGATTATATATAGAGAAATGGGCATCTACAAATTATGGGACCTGACCAAGAGATGTTCTTTATTATTAAATATTTAAATCAAAATATAATTAAAAATGATTCTTATGCAGGTATAAATATTTCCCATATATTATGTTATTAGTTTTTTAAAACAACCTAAATATCTGTTAATAAAAAATAATATTTTTAAACTGTTTCAATTTCAACAGTTTGGTTTCCTCATTCCAAAGCCATCTGTCAAAAGTTTATAAAAGAGGAGATCAACTCTGTCACTCTAGAAAGCCTGGATTGTATCCAGGAGACCACACTGCGGTAATGTTTAGCTTCAAGCCAGGTTAGCTTCTAGAACATATTTAAATTAATTTGAAAGTGTCCTAACCACATAATTACATGGCTGCATGCCTCACACTCCTAGGGCTTTGCCCCATGCTGGCAAGAAGGTCTACAAAGCCATTCTTGAAACATAATTGAAAGCATCACCTGAGTGTTCAGGATTCTTGTAAGCCTTGGGGTTTCTGTTACCTATGGAGCTACATAATTTGAGCCCCAGTTGGCCCAAATTTAAATGTCAGCATATGCCAACATAGTCGTGTGGTTAATGAAAAGTGATAGTGTTCCTTTTTATTTTTTTCATGGTTTTATTTTCATTTGTTGCATTTTACTTCACCTACTTTTTAAATCTTGTTTTTACCTACACTCAAATTGAAAACTCCTTTAACTACTGAGCTATTTGTATGTAGTCTCATCCAAACTAAGTTATGATTGTGTTAAGATGTTTCTAGTAGACACTCAACTCCAACATAGTTATTCATAATTTTCAGAAAATTCAGAATTACTTAGAGCGTTGAAGATTATTGCAGTCTTAAATAGAATACATTGAGTTAAAACAGTTGCAAAGTCTGAACTAATTTGTAATATTCTTACATAGAGCAATAACAATGAATTGTATGTTTTCCCGAGTGCAGTATGAGTGTTTCTTTTTACCCAATTCATACATGACTCTGATGCTATTCTTTGACAACAGACAGAAAATAATCTGTATATTAGTTGGGAATTGTATTGATCTATACAATTGTATTTCATTTTCATTACAATTGCCAACATCCAATACATATGAATACATAATTGATAAAACTTTGTGGTTCAATATAAATAAAGGAGCACTACAGGTCTATCTATACAGTCTTCTATTTGAGGTAATGTTTTCTTGGCTCAGATCCCATTCTTAACAATTAAGACAGAAATATGTGTGAGCATGAATTATTTAATAAGAATGACAATAAAGTTGTTGATACTCATCTTCTAAAATATAATTTTATTAGTCATGTAAAGAAGCTAGTAATTGAGTATGGGGAAAGTGGGAAATATAAGTGAGGGATGAATGTGTTCATAATATAATATATTATATACATGTACGAAATTATCATTAATAAATATTTTAAAACCGAGAATACAAGTGCTACCTGCTGAGTGAAAGGGAATCATAAAATCATAAGCATTGTGACAGAGAAGATAAGAATACTCTCTGCTGAAAACAATTAGGATTACCAGCTAATATAGACTTTACAAATACATACCTAAAAGATAATATGATTGGGTGTATGAACGTTGGCTGAAAGGAAATTCTAAGCAAAAGAGGTTTGAATATTGTAGTCATTTTGAGTGAAAGGAAATCTGAGAAACTCTTCATCCAAACATATCTGTGTTCTACGATCATTTTCCAAATACCACATCTATTTATTTACTATATATTAGCTATTTACTATATACTGAAATCATTCTTGTCTGACAGAATGTCTGGTCAAGTTACTTCATCGTCCATTTTCAGTATCCTTATATTTTGATGTAGTCTCCCATTAGCTAAGTTCTGCAACTACATTTTAGTTCCATTATTGAATCTAATATGGGCTATTAATGTTTTATTATATTATCTATTTATTTTTACTTGCTTATTAATAATTTATTAGTTCATCAACATTATATGCATATTTACACAATCCTTGATTTCATTTTTTTTAATGTCTAAAAATCAGAATAGGTAGGGGAAATCTTTTGCGGAAAATACATTTTGTCACCTGCTTTTCTTTATTTCCAATATTAAATATTATATAATACCAAGACAATCAATCTTTTCAGAATATTTTTAGTGATTATAGACCATATAGTAATTTCTGCTTTTTCTAACATGTTTTGATTTCTTTCACGTGTGTTTCTGAAGTTCAGAGTATAAATATTGCCATATTTATTTATGAAAATGTACACTGAGTTTTAAATTTTGTGTTTTTTATAATCAATCTTAAAGTATCACTTTTTTCCATGTCATTCTCGAGACCCATTATTTTTTTATCGTCAATGTTTGCCTAGTGCTCTTACCAACATACCTGATGAGGCTAAGTATGTTTACAATATTTACGTCCTTTCAAAATTTACCTACCACAGTCACTAAATCAAATCACTTTTAAGTGAAATTTTATATCTCCTTCTAATTTTGTTTTTATGTGTCACATAAAAAGTTTAAATATGGGAAGTTTAAATATGAAATAACCACAGGTTTAGTTTGTTTTACTACTTTTTTTTCTTGCCATTTATTACAATAAGCTGCATTTAGTTTGTTTGTTTCTTCTATCCCCTACCCTTTAGACCAAATATAACCTTTGTGGAACAAAAATCTCTCATCCTTGTAAGGATGAATTGCAATTTATTTATTTACTGTTTTAAAATTCTTAGAGTAAATCTCCTTTGTTTATTCATTCTCTTAACAATTTGTTTACTTTGTAATTTTGTTGTTTGGTTGTTTAATTTTCCACCACAAGCAATGATCCTACAAACCTCCCCATGGATCACCACTGATGGTCGGTATGCAAATACCAGGTTCACTAAATTCTGTGACTAAATTAGCATTCTAATAATTTTGACATTTAATGCCAAGTTTTGTTCCCAAAGTGATTTTTTTCATTGCCATTACCAAGTTAACCTTTTACAGTCAATAACCATCTAAGCATCTCTACATTTCTGTCACAAATGACTTGTGAATAACTTGAATTCATATAGCTTATGCCAATGATAGGATTTAATATGTTGTATTGGATAAATAATGACTGTTCATCTAAATATATTTATCTTTTCTTCCAAGCTCACTTGTACAATTCATAGAAGAGTACACTAAATCTCATAATATCATCAAAGTGCCTAATACGGAGTCCTGGACAGACATTTAAATGCATTATATTAAATATCTGGCTGAACATTTATGATTCAAAAAGGGTCAGTTTATGTTCCCAATAGATCTCAGATTTAACGTCTTTTACTTTTTCTCAGTAAAACATAAATAGAAAATTATTTTAGAAAATCAACTCCTAATTGCAATTCATTCAGTGTTAGCTGGAATTTTCTCTCCTCCCATTTACAAAGGGAATAACCTCAGGATTTTCTACTATCTCTCCCAAAACTTCATAGTACTAAGGTAAGATAATTGTCACTAAAGGAAGAGTTCTTTGAAAGTTCAATTATTAACTGCAGATTCCAACCGTAACAACTGTGAACATGAGATTTTTCTTCACAACACACACACATACACAGAGAGAGAGAGAGTCTATTTTATTTGGATCTTTTTTTTTAATACTTCCTCTGTCTTGAGAAAGAATGAAGCAATTATCTCCATAGACTGGAAGTTACTGATAAATCATACAACTCCTTGGAACTTCTGTGTTCCAATTTATTCACAACTCCTCTACAAATACAAAGTCTGTCTCCAGTTACTAGAAGATAACTGTGGTTCTAGACTGCAAACCCTCTTCCTAATGCTTTTACCTGTACTACACTATCGATATAACCTCATCAAACATCTCATCATCTAGAAACTAAAATGAAGTGCTGGGATTTCCTAATCCTATCAATATTAAGCTAAGACTTTCTAGATTGTTTTGTTGATCCAAAGCAAGTCTTATGTGTTCAATATTTGTGAATATTCTCTATAGACACACATAGACACTTACTATAGCCAAACTACATTATAGCCTAATTTTTAGTAACCTTCCAGTGAGAGAACACAGGAAGTGTCAAGAAGAGTAGAAGTGTGGATCTCAAAACCAACCATTTTTCTGTCCATATCCTGGTGTTCTTTCTTTCTTTCTTTCTTTCTTTCTTTCTTTCTTTCTTTCTTTCTTTCTTTCTTTTTTATTATCTGTGCTACAATTATTTAAATTGTGGCTCAAATTGCTCCTTCATGGAATGGATATATTATTGCATATTGCACCAGGTTGTTGAATAAATCACAAGCAAGATACAAAAGTGCTTCGGAAGTATTACACTAACAGCTTTGTCCGAGTTGGATATCATTATTACTTTTACTCATCTTCTTCTGACTATTCCTGAGAAATATCAGACAGATTATTTGAATGAATTTGATACTCTCTATTGTGTCCGAGAATAATACAATCAGGTGCAGATAGAAGCATTTCCATGTATGCATGTGTATAAGTAAGTAAATGAATAAATTTATCTAATTAATTTCTCATGTTCTTAAGGTAAAGGGCACCCAGAGGCCATGACTGACTGTTTAGCAGGGTGAGTTTGGACACCTCAGAGATCCAGATTCTTAATGTGTGAACTAGAGATATTTATATTGACCTTATAGTACTGGGAAGATTATGAAATGAGTGACCCTATTTAAAAAGACAAAATTGGAGATAGATAGATAGATAATAGGATATTATTATTATTACCAAATACATATGGACTGGATGTTCAGAATGTATGTTATATCTTATAATTTTCATAACTGTTGCCTAATTGTTATTGTTTTGAATTGTATTTATTGTTTGAGAAAAAAAGAACCTTTTATTGGACTAAAAGGAGGAGATGTTGGAGGGAAGAAGACATACTTTAAATAAAAAAAAAATAAAAAGAGGATAGGAGGGAGAGGGGGAAGAGAGTGGGAGGGTGGGATCGGAAGGGAGGAGGGTGTGGGCTGTAACTGAGATGTAACTTGAAGAAATGAATAAATGTTGAAAAAAAGAATAAAAAATAAAAAGACTAAAGTCAAGGTTTATACTGTGTGAAGAATTCCTCACCAGCTCAATACAATGGCAAATATTAAGTCCTGCATTATTAGTGGTTAATAGTTGTTTTATGTGGTACATTTTATGAGTGAAAAACCTTATTTGTGTTAGTAAAGGATGATAAATATTTCTTATGTAATTCTAATTTAATTGTCAGATAAATAAAAATACTTTATAAATCATGAGAAGTAGATATGGTATCAAGGGTCAGCACTATTTTGATGACATTAAACTGTTGATTTTTCAATTTAGCATGATCAAAATGCAGATTTTTGGGTCCTTATACAAAACTAATTATTTTTTATCAAAATGCAGATTTTTGGGTCCTTATACAAAACTAATTATTTTTTGAATCCTATGAAAATATATAACAGCTCATTGTACTTTAGGATCCTATAGTGGGAAATCTGTCCTTGACTGAAAACATTTCTAGTTTCTTTAATGATCAGAGGATGAGCCAAGCCTCCCACAAGTTTTGTGCCTTTCATCTTTACACATATCTTATTATCAATGAGATAAAATACCTTCCTCATTTTTTAATTATTAATACACAATTATTGAGACTCTGCATATTTCTGAGATTCCTTTACTGTCAACTTCAATAGCAACAACAGTCATATGGTAGATGAAATGTCTTCAAAGGTAGAATAGCCACTGTTATTAATAGGGTTGAAATATTGTACTATAAATTATTTTTAGAATACTCTGATTTATAGCCCTTAGCTATAATAAATACTTCAAAATTAAGATTTCAGGAGCTCAGATCCAACAAAGATAGGTTATTTGGCAAAGACTATATGTTTCATAGACCAGCTATTATTGGTATCCTAACATACAGAACATTATCATATACTCCTTGGACGATAAAGATGCAGAAGAAAAATAAGTTCTACCAGTCTCAGGGGCCATAATCCTATGGTGCTTTTTCAAAGTATGAGGGAATGCATGCAAGGCACTTTGAGCTGTAGAAGTTAGAGGACACGTGGTTCTCACTTCCCACTTTGTTGAGGTAGGGGCTCTTTTGCTGCCAGTGTACCTGAGAGTGGCTGGTCCTCAAGCTCCTGAACTATTCTCCAGTCTGGTACTCATCTCACTTTTGAGAGGGCCGGATTCCAGATGGAAGTCACTGCATCTGACTTTACCCAGGGTGTAACTCAGTCTTCTATAACTATTCTCTAGTTATAACACATTTTTAGTTTAACATAAGGTTCAACTTATGCATAAGCCTGTGCCACTTATTAATATTATGTCTACAAGATATTTGGTGATTTTCAGAAAGCACATTTTATCCTCCCAATTGCAGACTAAGTCTTGTACAACTCGAATTACTGGTATGTTGCTGCATATTAACAGCAAGGAAACCCCTCTACCGGTTATTTAGGATTGTGGGGTTCTGTGAAACTTTCTGCACTGTCTGTCATTTCCATTTTCCGGATTCATTCTTCAATGCATGGCCCAAGGTGCTCACCAGGGAGTGAGGTGGAGCACCACCTTCGGAAGAAAAACTTTGCTTTTGTGGGTGAGTGTCTGCAGCAGGCACCTGTGCGGCTGGAGTATGGTCTGTGGATTTATACCAGAGTTTATGATAATAGATGATTTACTTAATGTGGCAAGACCGCTTCCATGATAGCCCTGTTTGCACCTCCTCATAGGTTTCTGACAAATTGTCCCTCTCAGATGAAATATTTTATGCTTGGTTTTAGTCCAGCAGTACATGTTCTTTCAGTGACTTTATAAAGAAAAAATATTTTTAAAGCATTCATTTTTATTTATGCCATTTCCAGATGGGAACATAACAAATTGCAAATTCATTTCCACATTGCATCTCTTGATTTTATGCCTTCAGATTTGAAAACAAATTGATGCTTAAATATTACAAATTGAATTTTAGCCATTGTAACTTATCCCAGCCTAGTCATTTTCTCTCAAATTCAAAGAACTGCTAAGTGGTAGAGTTTTTTTTTTTTAATTTCTTCTGAAATAAACTAAAAATTGTGTCATAAACTTAACCATCAACAATACATACCATATGACACATGAGGTCATTAGAATATCAGGTTTGCCACAGCACATAGGATGAACAAAGTCATTTGGGGCCAGCAAGCTGGCTCAGCAGTAAAGGCACTTGACACCACCATGGCTGAGGGCCTGAATTAGATCTGCAGGGTCCACATGAGAGAAGGAGAGAGGCAATTTGGCAAACTGTCTCTAACACACACACACACACACACACACACACACACACACACTTGGAGTAGGAGAGGACAAAATTAAGCCTTCGATGTATTGTGAACTGATACTCAAAGCAAGCCTATAGTTTTGGAAAGAGTGGCCTAAATCCAGACAGCAGAGCACATACAGAGTCAAACAGTTTCCACGGTGAGGTCCTGTTGTGATTATTTGTATTTCAAATAAAAACAGAGATAGTAATTGGTATATGGCTATGCAAGAGAAAAAGAAGAGAAAGGGGGAGATTATGATGTCTGTATTATAAATTCAATCAGCTTTAAAATGTTTCCACCTGTCTTCCTGGTTTGGCTATGTAGAGTAGAGCTCAAATAGAAAAAAAAAAATAGTCCATACAGAATTTGAATCATTTACAAAACACGGTCAAGTGAATCTGAATATAAAGCACAGGTAAATCAGCTGCATTGGATTAGGAAGCATTCATTATTATTTTGAATTCATAGTCTATAAGTTCAAAATAATTTTATGTGGCTCCTGACTTCAGGAAATTTTATTTTGAAAAATGAATTTTAGCTTATGAACTTATGAACCTGATCTAAATAATTATTTTTAATAAATGTTACTTTATAAATATAATCTGATAATTTATTCACCTAAAGAACAATTTAATTTGCATTAAATTTCAAAATTAGAAAAAGAAGTTTAGCTTTACATAATGATTAGTAGACTTTTGTAACAAAATAACATTAATACAGTTCCTATATTTTGGTGACTTCAACATGAAAATATAAAGATTGAGAAAATGAAGCAGAAAGCATTTTTAATTTGCTATTAATCTTTACTTATTTATGTATTCATGTGTCTGTAAACAGTGAGGGTCATTGGCATGTGCACCTGTGGCAGTGAAAGCAACTATGGGAACCAGACTCCTTCTTCCACCAAAGTATGGAAATCATAACTTCTATAGCATGGATTGCATTAAGCGATTTTGTTTCTCTTGTGAATTATCTTGCTCAGAAGAGAAATATATTTTCATTTGCTGAATTCATAGCTTCATTGATTAATTTTATTTATTCACAGTATTTCAAGATAAGAGCCAGCCATATCCTGGAAAATTAGTTAGGGAGGGGACATGGATTATTTGCCATTTAAGCCAAATATGGAATTACATTATAATAATCACCTTCTAATTACTGTATTTGATGATGTTTTTAAACCTGGTATTAAAAATGCTATGATTACTACTATGATAAAGAAGTGAATGTATAAATATTAATTGCTAAAATCTAGGAATTATTTAATTATTAACAATGTAATTTATGTCACTTGAATTTTTCATAACCTCATTAATTAATACATGACAATTGTAATATCAAAATTACTACTTAGTACTTATTTAAAAGTGCTTACTTCTATATGACTAACACAATATTAATATAGTTATATAAGTAGAAAATTATTCATACAATTAAAGAGAAAACCTGCTTAGGTAAATATAATCTGATAAGTATATATTCATATGAATGTCTGTCTCTGTGATTAAACACAGTGGACATTGATGCATCATGTTATCTGTACTTAAGATAACTTTGTATTTCAGTAACTATTATTATACTGACAAGCATCCACAAAGGCATGCAAATAGTGAGGGGTGCCATTAGAATTTGAACACAGAGTTGTAATGATGTTACTATTTCTTGTTTGTGTTTCATTAAATAGATCCAAGATTATTTATTGTTTATGAGGCAAAAAACTTTAAAGAGCATACCAAGTCAGCCCTAACCATGCAGGTTATTGATTCAAGATTATTAAAGTGCTTTAAAATGAAACTACATTTCTTCAGACATCTAGATTAGCATTGTATGTTTTTTTTAATTTTTGTATGTGTGTGTTTATTACTTCAAGTTACATCTCCATTACAGTGCCTTCTTTTCTGCCCCTCCCCCTCCTACCCCCCTACCCTCTATCCTGTCTCCCTCCTATCCTACTCCTCCAGAGTAGAGGGTCCCTACATATCAGTTTCCCCCCCCAACCCCCAGTTAAGCAGTCATATAAGGGCTAAGAGCTTCCTCATGTACTGGGGGCCTACATGGCAGCACCATTAGGGCAAAGTGTCTCACTATCAGGTAACAAAGTCTATGTTTCTCTCCCTTTTGGTGCATTGATTATAGTATAGTTGTCCTGTACTATATGGCTAAAATCTAATTATAAGTGAATAGATGCCATGTGCATCTTTCTGAGTCTAGGTTAGCCTACTCAGGATGAGCTTTTCTAGTTCCATCCATTTGGCTGCAAATTGCATGATTTCATTGTTTCTGATAGCTGAGTAGTATTCCATAGTGTAAATGTGCCACAGTTTTTTATCCATTCATTGACTGAGGGATATCTGGGTTGTTTCCAGTTTCTAACTATTACAAATAAGGCTGCTATGACCATAGAAGAGGAGATGTCCCTGTAGTTTGGTGAGGAATCATTTGGATGTGTACCCAAAAGTGGAATGGCTGGATCTTGAGGTAGAACTATTTCAAGATTTTTAAGATATCAACAGACTGATTTCCATAGTGGTTGTACAAGTTTGCACTCCCACGAACAATGGAGGAGTATTCCTCTTTCTCCACAGCCTCACCAGCATGTGCTGTCATTTGAGTTTTGAACTTAGCCATTCTGACTGGTGTGAGATGGAATCTCAGAGTTGTCTTCAATTGTGTTTGTCTGATGATTAAGGATGTTGAGCTTTTCTTGAAATTTCTCACTGCCATTAGAGATTCCTCCTTTGTCATTTCTCAGTTTACTTGTTTCTCATTTTTTTGATTGGATTATTTGGTTTCTTGGCATTTAATTTCTTGAGTTCTTTGTAAACTTTGGATATTAGCCCTCTGTCAGATGTGGGGTTGGTGAAGATCTTTTCCCAATCTGTAAGTTGCCATTTTGTTCTAATGACAGTGTGCTTTGCCTTACAGATCTTTTCAGTTTCATGAGGTACCATTTATTGATTGTTAGTCATAGATCCTGAGCTATTGGTGTTCTGTTCAGGAAGTTCTCACTTGTGCCAATGAGTTCAAAGCTTTTCCCCACTTTCTCTTCTATTAGATTTAGTGTTACAGGCTTTATGTTAAGGTCTTTGTTCCACTTGGACTTAAGTTTTATGCAAGGTGATAAGTATGGTTCTAATATCATTCTTTTACATGTTGACACCCAGTTAGACCAGCACCAATTGTTGAAGATGCTGTCCTTTTTCCATTTTATGTCTTTGGCTTCTTTGTCAAAAATGTGTCCATAGGTGTGTGGGTTCATTTCTGGGTCTTCAATTTGATTCCATTGATCAACTGGTCTGTTTCTATACCAGTACCATGCTGTTTTTATTACTATTGCTCTATAGTATAGCTTGAAATCTGGGATGGTGATATCTCTGGATGTTTTTTCTTTATTGTACAGGACTGTTGTAGCTATTCAGGATTATTTGTTATTCCATATGAAGTTGAGAATTTTTTTTCCAGGTATGTAAACAATTGTGCTGGTAGTTTGATAGGAATTGCATTGAATCTGTCTATTGCTTTTGGTAGGATGGCCATTTTTATTATGTTGATCCTATGTATCCATGAGCATGGGAGATCTTTCGATTTTCCTATGTTCTCTTCAATTTCTTTCTTCAGAGACTTGAAGTTCTTAACTGAAAACGTTTTATTTTGTGAATTTTACATCATGCACTCTGCCCCCTCTCATCTCCCACCTCCCCTCAGACCCACCTCCACCCTTGCAGTTTTATTTTTTTTCATAAAAAATAGAATCCCATTGTGGAACCTGCAGTGTGTCTCAGTGTGCCCCACAATATTCACTGTTGTCCACACATTTTGCTTGCAGATGTTCATAATAGTGACTTCCTGGTCTGGTGCGAGGCCTCTGGTGTCTGCTACTTTTCAATACTTGAAACTCAATGGAACTTCTTTCAGATATACAACAACTCACAGAACAGTTGTAACTATTCTGTGTACTGGAGATCCTGTGGTTTTGGGTTGTGGAATTGGCCTCTTCTTGCACTTCAGCAGTTTATCCGTGGGGTAGATGTTGGGGTGGGCTAACTGAAAGCCCTGGTTCTGGACCTGCATCCCCTACTTGAAGGACCAGTTCTACTATGGAAAGGTGCAGGGCCTGCTCTCCTGAGTACTGCAGCATGTGAGTGGCAGGGACAGTTCTCCCACTCTTGTGATCCCATGTGGGCCAGATCTCCTGTCGGACCCCAGGGCTGCATCTCCACAACCCCCACATCCAGGGCCAGGCAGAGTTCTTCTAGTTTCTAGCTTGTTTCCTGTCCTGGGAGCCCATCTTGTGCTTGTCTGATACTGGTCTGGTGGTTATCACAGGCTACCCCATGGCTCCAAAGTGGTGCTGGTATCCAAATTGCTTTTTCCCCCCAGGAATGTTAGGCTACTACTTATTCATATGTTCATAGGTCAGAACACTGATAGACATAGCCTCTCTCCTTTCTTCCACCTACTGATGCACATGTGACAGAGCAGTCACACCTGCAATGTCTCTAGGGGCAAGACATTCTATAAGTTTTAAATTTGTAAAAATGCTCATAGTTTCTCCCTTTTACATTCTAACCAGCTGTGCTTGAAGGGTTCTCTACCCCATACCCTCACTGGCATTTATTTTCCTGATCATAACTGTGAAACATGAGGTGAGACAGAATACTACAGCAGTTACAACTTTCATTTTCCTGGTGGCTAAGGATGCTGAACTTTTTTTTTTTTTTCAGATATTTTTGGCCATTTATTTTTCTTCTATTCAGAACTGGCTTTCTATCTTACTCGACCCTCTACTGATTGCATATTCTGGTGTAATTTTTAATTTTTGGAGATATAAACAGGTTCTAAACAGTAATCATCTTCCTGGTATTGGGTTGGCAAAGCTGTTCTCACATTGTCTAAGCTGTCTATTTACTCTGCTGATCATTTTGCTTGGTTGGTAGAAACATCTCAGTTCTATTCACTGCCATTTGTCAGCTAGTTCCTGTATGACCTCTGAAGACATTTCTATTTTGTAGGGGTCAAGATGGCTAATCAGAGTGTAAAATGTAGAGAATGGTAGACAATTGAGAGTGGAGATGAAAAATAACTGAGAGTGATATAGATGTAAGAAAACCCCATAATTAAACTCTTTACTTTGCACACAGACTTCAAAAAGTCAATTAAAATATTGTAGTATTCTACTTCATAATTCAAAATAGTTAGAGTTCATCAGTGTACTAAACTAAATATAGAATGCTTAAACCATAAATAATTTTGTCTCCCAGTCACAGAGGCAATGAGACTAAATTTATCACAACCTTATTGATATCTTTTTAAGCATCATGGTGTTTGCTTTAAATTACAACTCAGTGTTTTTTTTTTTTAAGAAGCAGAAGCTGAAACAATTAATACAACTTTCACTTCTAGTTGGCCTTCCTCAAACAGCTTCATGTTAGCATCTTGAAAGGAGAGAATACAGAAGCTTTCTGAAATTAAGATATTCCATTTCCATGTGCGATTTGAAATCTTGGTCAAAAACTCAGCAATAGCAGTAATGTCATTCTGCAGTGTGCTTTCTATTATGTATCAGATTCTGTTGATTCCTCTAACTTGAATTTTATCTATTTTAATCTAAATATAACAAATTGATTTCCCTATTTTATCTGCTTGAAATATATCTTTGTGTTTCATATACAATTAAAATAAAATTTTAAAACCTATAGGAGATGAAGTTTTGAATCTTTTATGCTCTAAAATAATCCCAGCACCTCATGATCATTCATATTACAATATTCATATTTTCTGTGATTTAATTTTCCTTTGAACATTCTCTTATGTACTTGCCAATGCCAATAGATATTTAAGCCACACTTTCCTGAACTCCAAGTTCTCTCTTTTAATGAAAGTCTTATATACTTCCTATTTTATAATCCTTTCATCAATTCAGATTCTCAAAATGAACAAAGACCATAAGATATACATAGAAAGCAAGAGAGAGAGAAAGAAGCTTGGATGCTTGGTCTCACATGACTTCGCAGGGGAAACTGGGAAACCCAGTCTTCAGGAGGCTTTTACTAGAGAATAAGTGATGAGTGGACACGTTCCTCCTTTGGACAGCCTGCTAATGGGACTCCTTCTTTCTTGGGGTGTGTTCTAGTGTCCCTTTTGTGTCTCTTATCATCTTTAACTGATTAGGTGAGGTCCAGTTACCTCCTCTGAAGGGTCTATCTATCTTCTTTCCTTCAGCTCTGATACCAGCAACTCCACCATGCCCCTCACCGCCTCAGGCTTGGTTTGGTGCATTTACTTGCTGTTCTCTGGTGTTCTAACTGTGGCATACTTGGTTCACTTTTTTTTATAGCATGTTAAATTTACTTGTTTATGTTGTATTTACTACCCCTGGACTGTGGGGGTCAAGAGATGAAGGGCTGTACCTTATTTCTATTTGTTCTTCTGTCGTCAATACTTCTAATACATGTAGCTCAGCATAAGGTTGGTTTTAGTATGCCCATTTAAAAAAGTGTTTCAACTGGATACTGTAATTTTTCAGTGATGTTCTTTAGGTAAGTCTGACAAATACATATTTGGGCTGGGGTACATTGAAACACTTTGTAGTTATAGCTAATGAAAGAGAAAGTATATTTTGAAATATGTAAAAGATGCAACAGTTTTAGTTATTAATTTTAAAAGGCTGATTAAGTAGTTATTGTGGGGGATATCAATCATGTAGGATGAGGAATCAGTTGATTCTATTTGGACCTGACCTGAAATCCTCTTTCCTGTTGTCTACCTGTAGTGTTACCAGTATAGAAGGCAGGCTGCCAAGGGAGAATAGTCAGCCAGGTCTAAAACACTGATGGAACAAGGACCACAGCTACTACACAACCAGGACCAGCATTGCATAAGTGGCACTCACATATTGGTGGTTACCAATGAGCAGTCTAATAGGACTTAAGGCCAATTCAATAGGAGGAAAATCACCTTTGGCTGGGACTACAAAATGCATGGACCATAGAAAAGAATCTACTACCATCATTCTTCTAGACCTGTGTTAATCCACACTACATCCTATATCCTCTGCTTATACCCACAGACAAGTGCAGCTGCCACCCAGTGTCAAAGAAATTTCTCTTTACAACAAATAGAAACCAAAACAAAATCCAATACTGGCCACAATGCAAAGATTAACAGCTAGTAGAGTGTCCTATCCCAATGGACACAGTTAAACCAAGGCTCCTGCATTTATAGCTCAGTAAATTAGCATTGTACAAGAGGGGATAGAATGATAATAAGAGCCAAAAAACCACAAAATATTGTATGAAACAGTTTCTCAAAAAATGGCTGCATCATAGTACCAGAACAATGGGGATGTCAATGGATGTGTTAATGTGGAAAGGGGAAAATTTCACCTAGTCTCACTTCTGAACAAACAACCATAGACAACTAATGGCAACCAGGAAAGGGAGAATTAGCCTTTCCCAGGGATGAATGCTCTCTGAGTTGGGTTACTATTGCTGTGATGAAGTATCATTACCTAAGCAGTTTGGAGAAGAAATGGTATATATGGCTTACCCTTCCGCACACTGGTCATCACTGAAAAATAACAGGTTAAAAACTCAAACAAGGACAGTTCCCATTTTCTCTCCATACATTACAGCATCAATCTTCAGCCATTTGGCCCCATTTCTCTGACAGACATTGGTTGTAGAGCAGGAATTATGAAGGACTTACCTACCCTGTCTTGGCAGAGCTAGGCTGTCGACTTACCTGCTTCCAAGTTTTGTCCTTTTTGGACAGAAGTCTGTCTACAGTTGAAGCAAGTGGTTTTTCTTGCCAAGAGAATGGCTTACCACCAATTTAATCATCTCCCACTGGAGATTCTTCGATGCTCATCTTCTACTTGGAGTAATATAGGGGGTGCTGTCAGGAGCTGACATGTCTCGATATCAAAAAATCTTAAGTTAAGAAAACATCTTTGAATGCCATATTCTGCAGATCTCTTGAGGTTTTTGAAGATGCCCTATCTATCTCTTATATTTAGATAAGCAAATATTGCTTGTCTCTTAGCAACTTGATTTCTGAGTAGCTTAGAAAATAACTGTGATAGACTGTCATAGTAACTGACAAAATGACACGTTTTCATGACTATTAGTTTCCGTTTCTTAATTATCCTAAACAGTTTATGTCGGTTGGTAGCGAGAGGTCAAAACTTGACATTTCATTTTTAAGTATTACTACAAACAATACCTTTAAGAAGTGTTACCCTTAATTTTGTATCAATATACAAAGATCAATACCAATGTGGCCAAATATAATCTTAATTTTGTATCAATATACAAAGATCAGTACCGATGTAGCCCAAACAATCTTAATTTTACATTAATATACTAGGGTCAATACCATTGTGGCCAAATATAATCTTAATTTTGTATCAATATACGAAGATCAATACCGATGTAGCCCTATACAATCTTAAATTTGCATTAATATACAATGATCAATACCAATTTAGCCAAATATAATATTAATTTTGTATCAGTATACAAAGGTATAAGGCTATATTCAATAATCTGTCCTTTTTTCTTGTTCTTTCCTATACTATGTCTATGTCCCATTTTTCTCAAGTCTGTTCACTCCTATATAGGAGAGAAAGGAGGATACAGAAAAGCAAAAGAGAGAAGTCCCTGGGTCTAACCTCCAAAACCCATTTAACAAGACCATTTAACAGCTTGTAGTCTTTTCCCCTAAATAACAAAATTTTCTATTATCTATCAAATAACCAAAGGGGAAGAACACCCTCCCCACCTTCTGGGGATGGGACGTTGTTCTCTTAAAATGACTTCCTGCTGATTTGGGACGTAGTAAACCTGTTTGGGGCCCAAATAAGAATGGAAAAATGGTTAAAAATGTTAATAGAATCATTTGATGTTCAGTCCCTTTGTGCTCAGCTATTTAGATGTCCTACGAAGTTCATAGACAGAAGCTGATCTTCAGAACTTTACTGAAGATCTGGCTGGAGTAGTCTGTGGAGCTGAACGATCTTAGCGATTTTGAGTTGTTGTGGTTATAGAGTTTTGAGGAAACTGCTATTGAAGAAGTCTGCAAGGCTGGATCATCTGGGCCACTCGTCTTCTTTGGTGTCTGATCTGTTTTCTGCTGAGGTTTCCATTGTCCAGTTGTCCCTGGATTCCTTGAATGGATGCTTTAAATCTCCTGGAAGATTGATGCTGTAATGTATGGAGAGAAAATGGGAACTGTCCAGGCAGCCACTGGTATGTCATTTTTTTAGTTTTGGAAGCTGCAGGCCCTGCACTTCCTATATAATCAGATATATTTATCCCTCTCAGGTCTCTGAGGTGGTTGAAGAATAGATAGCTAGAGTCTCATAGTTAAATTTTGAGTTGTTTAGGAATCAAGAGGGTGTTCTGGATCTAAGAAGATATTTTTAAAATTATGAGGCAAGTTAGTATGAAAGCTGAGTTAGGTATAGAACTTTAAACTCATGGAGATGGTTAGATAGTAGAATGTTAAAGTCAGGGGCCAAATACATATGGACTGGACATTGGGAATGTATGCTAAGCCATATAACTCTTATAATCGTGGCCTATTTATTTCTGTTGTTTTGTATTGTATTTATAGTTATAAGAAAAAGAACCATTATTTGGACTGAAAGGGAGAGCTGTTGGGGGGAAAAATAAATACCTTAAACTAAAAAAAAAAAAAAAAAAGGAAGGAAGAGGGTGGGGGGGGTGAGGGGGAGGAGGGTGGAAGGGTGGGACTGGAGGGGGGAATAGGGAGGGGATTGTGATTGAGATGTAACTTGAAGAAATAAAAAATAAATTATTAAAAAAAAAAAAAAAACTCAAACAAGGGAGGAACCTGGGGCCTGGAGCTGATACAAAGACAATGCAAGAATGCTGCTTACTTCCTTGCTCTTCATGGTTTGCTTTGAAATTGCAATTTAATTATCAATTGTTTTTATTAATAAGTATAAACTATAAAATTAAAATGGAGGAGCAGTTAGTGGGCTGACAGGAAGCTGGCCTACCTTGACTGGCAGCCTGACCCATCCTGAGAAAAAAAGCCCTAACTCAAGGATGGCCTTCTCTACCTGCAACCTAAACTCTACTAACTAATATCTTCATTAATAACTATAAGTTGTTATATTATTCTGGCAGAACAGCCAGCAGCTAGGTGGAAGATCAACAGGTCTGACTTGCCTTAGAAGTCTATGTGCCTGGAAGGATGACGTGGCAATGCAGTCTGGCAGTGAAGCTGACTGGGTAGCTGCCAGATACTTATTAATAACTATATACTATTATATTAGGCCAGCAGAATTTCTGGCAGCCTGAAGGGACAATGAACAGAGTGCAGCAGGAGCCCCTCTGGCCTGAATTACTTGGACTGGCAGTCTGTAAGCCATGCGGTCCTGTCCCCAATAATTAAAGACACCAAGACCTTTTAATGTTTCAGTGCTTAGTCCTTAGCTGAGCAGACTCTCAACTAGCTAATGTAAATTAACCTGAACTATTTAATCTCAAACTGCCATGTGGCCTGTTGTTACCTTCCAGAGTTCTCAGAAATACATCTGTCTGCTTTCATGTCTTCTGGTGGAAAGAAAGCTTCCACTGTGTAAAACACAGGACAGGATTTTGGCCATTAGTGACTTTTACTAAACAATCAAGAGAATGCCTCAGAGGAGGTGGTAAGCAGATCTCAGCATTGAAATCAGCCTATGACAAACAATGTATTAGACTTCCCTCCAACATTGCTCAGTGTGCTCTCATATAGAAATTGAAACACCAGTCCAGGACTCCCCCACCCACAGTAAAATGGCCCCACCCACATCAGTGACCAGTTAAGAAAATGCCCCAGAGTTTTGCCTACAGCCCTATCTTATGGGAGTGTTTTCTTAACTATACCCCATCTCCTTATATGACTGTAGCTTATATCAAGTTGATACAAAACTATCCTGCACAAATGCCTTTATTGGTTATCTATTACAAAGAGTTCATATCTGAAGCCATATATCCACAACAGACAAAAAAAAATGGTCACAACAAGTTGATATATATCCTATATGTGTGGGTTACAATAATAATAAAATAAAAAGAGGTTATCAACTTGACATTGGATGTACATGAGATGGCATAAAGGAAGGGTAATCAGGAGGGTCTTGAGAAAAGAAAAGAGGAAAATGATGTGATTCTATTTTAACTAAAATTGTATGAACAATTTTAAAAATATGGAAATAAAGCTAACCTCTATTAACTGCACAATTTAGCGAGAGTACAAGCATTAGTGAAACCCATACAAACAGCATGCAAATATCTAACCACTCTAGTTCACACTCTATATAGCTTCTTTGAAGTCTTTGTACACTTATCTTCCTGATCTCTATAAAATTGAAAATAGGCTACTCTTAAGTATAGTCAACCCTCAACATACTTCCTCCTTTACCCAACTATGTTTTTGTATTTATTTCTCCAGCCTGCACTCTGCACTCTATTCCCTTCTATTTCCTTCCCAACCATTTATAATAATACTCTACACTCACATTGACTATTAAGAGAAAATGCCTGACCTATTTTCTTTACATGGCTTTACAATATTTATAAGATTTTATTCATTAAGTTGAAATAAAAATCTGTTGCAGAGGCTAGAGAGATGGGTTGGCAATTAAGAGTACTGTTAGCTCTCCCAGAGACCTGGGTTCGGTTCCTGACACCCATATGATTGTGACTCATGAGGATCTGTAACTAAGTACCAGGGAATCTGATGTTCTCTTCTGGTCTCCAGGGGCACCAGGCACACATGCATGACAGAGGCACATGCAACCAAAGCACAAATACACACAACATACACTTTTTTAATTTAAAAAGTAATTTATTGCATTAATGAACCATCTTTTGTTTCCATTTTTCCACTGATGTTTCCAAGGTTAGTTTTATATTTCAAGTATTTCAATATATTTCTAGTTATGTTCCTTCACAAAGAAAGGCACTCAGTAGGACTTTTTTAGCTACTGCTATGTCACTAGATAAACTTACCAGAAAAAGACAACTTAAGGAGGAAAGATTTACCTTGATTCATAGATTAAGAGATTCAGTCTGTCATAAAGGGGAAGGCATGGTAGGGTGGCAGCTTGTGACAGTGTAAATGAGTAGCTAATGCTACTTATGACATGGTGGACCATTATGCCGTGAAAATGGGACTAGATCAATGACAATTTATACCATTCAAAGCTTTATCTCCAGTGACCAACTTTCTCCAGACAGTTCTCTCCTCCCGAAAGGTATACAACATATCTCTAATAGCGTCAGCAGCTGAAAATAGAATTTCAAAATGTAAATTTATGGGGAGCATACATATGTTCCATTACCTAGTAGTGTTCTTTATTTCTTAACATCTGACTTTGACAATAAAGTATATCATGATCTCTATCTTCATCAAATTTATTCTAGCTATTTAAAATTTACAGACCGAGTTCCTTATGATAGTAATCTTCCAGATCAAATCCTACTAGATTTTGTCCATTTCATATTAGCATATTTAATTTGTGGTACTGATACTTACATGGCATTGTCCCTTACTAAACTGTTCATTAGTTAATGAAGCATTGGAAATAATGGAGGAATGGGGTGAGATGCTAGTAAGAAAGGAAAAGCTAAAGATGTGGTCACCAGTTCGCGTGCGCGCACGTGTGTGTGTGTGTGTGTGTGTGTGTGTGTGTGTGTGTGTGTGTGTTTATTTATTACTTCAAGTTACATCTACATCACAGTGCCCACTTTCCACCCCTCCCAGTCCTATCCTCCTTCACTCCCCCTCCATCCTACTCCTCCAGAGTGGAGTGTCCCTACATATCAGTCTCCCACCCCTCCCAGTTTGGCAGTCATATGAAGGCTAAGAGCTTCCTCATGTACTGGGGGCCTACAACACAGCACCATTAGGACAAAG
Source organism: Lophiomys imhausi (assembly GCA_907164525.1). NCBI lineage: Eukaryota > Metazoa > Chordata > Mammalia > Rodentia > Muridae > Lophiomys > Lophiomys imhausi. Next base: position 471,343 of record CAJQZJ010000306.1, on the reverse strand, counting down.
TGTCTCATTAACAGGTAACAAAGTCTATGTTCCTGTTCCCTTTGGTGTGTTGGTTGTAGAATAGTTATCCTGAAGTAGATGGCTAAAATCCAACTATAAGTGAATAGATCCCATATGTATCAGTTTAACAAGAGACAATGCCATGTAAACTGACTATTGCCTTGTTCTCCTAAAAGACATTAACCTGGAAGAATGACATAACTTCTGATGCTTAGGTTATACACCCCTTCTCACTCTCCTTTATTTTAGAATCATTTTAGAAGTTGAAAATATGAAACAGTTTAAAACACTTCCAGATTTATATAGGAAATATTCCTTCTTATTTGTCTTGATTTTAAAATCTCTATTTTTTGTTCTTTTTATTATTTATGATGTCTATGTAATTCATTGCAGAAAAGTTAAATTTGAAGATCTGAGTGAGTTGTTCAGTTTCTTTTTTCCATTTAAAAATAATTTGGTTACTTGGCCCCCCAGTCAGATTTTCATTCTATTATTCTATAATGTTCTGTTTTATGATGCTCTGGGCTTTCTCATATACAAATCATTTCAATCCTTTCTTATTCTCTGTTTCTGTCTTTGTTTCTCTGTTAGTCTCCCTCTCCCTGTCTCTAAGTCTCTGTCTGTCTGTCTATCTGTCTTTCTCCTCTGCACACTTTGGCACACCACTACTCATGAAGTCATTGTTTTTACTTTTGAAATTATGCTCATACTCTTAAGTATTTATTTTAAATATTTATTTGCCAAAACATATCTTAAAACTCCTTTCTTTTTTCATATAGAAAAGAAAAAGATGAGTCCTCTTGGACTTGGCTCTCTCTCATCTCTTTAAATTACCACATAGTAGAGGACAGTAACCAATAGCTAATAACATATCGTTAATCACTCTCCATCTTTTTTTGGCAAAGTATTTCTCACTGAACCTTGAGATCAACAGTTGACTGTACTTTCTGATTCAACTAGACTGGTTTGCCAGAAATCTCTGGTATGCTGCTTTCTCTGTTTTTCCAGCACTGGGATTAGAGCCATATGACATGCCTGGATTCTTATATGAGTGCTTGGCATGAAACTAAGGGCCTCCGGTAACCTGGTAAGCAATTTTTTTTGCAAAGGGAAAAGCAATGTATTATAGTCATACCCCCTTGTTTCACATATTTCTTTTTAAACCTGTATTTATCGTCTTATATTTAATAAAGAATTACCCATAATTTACATGGTTTACAAATATATTAAACCACAGATACCTTTCACAAAGTAAATTTTTAAAAATTGACTTTGCCCCATATTAACCAGAATACATATACCAAATTGTAACACTTAGATAGTTAAAGTTTTCTTCTGAATGCGTAAATGTGAATTGAAACTATAAAATAAACATCTTAAAACAAAGAAAGATGAAGGTAAGACAGAAAAGTAATTAGTAATGACAATATTAACCTGGAGAGTAAATTACATGCGAAACTTCCCTCATTTTAACAGACACTTTCATCTTTCTGTACCTAGGGATGCATGGGATTAGAAAGCAGAACAATTAGGAGGAGGGACTACTCTGAATGAATGTTCTGCTAAATACATTGCTCCTTAAGATAATTTGTATGGATTATTTTTAGCTTAAATACAGAAATTCTTTTCCATTTTCACAAGAAAATCATGTGTCCTGTATTCACATACAAGCTCAGCAGTTCTTCACCAGTTGCACTCTGAAAGACAAAAAGAAGTATTGGCCAACAGCATACTGATAACAGTAAAGAAAACTTTGCACTTGCTCTCATATATATGTTATTGATACATCATAGACAGCCACTGTAAAAAAAAAAAAAAGAAAACATGACATGGAAATCACAATTAAACAAAGCAACCATACTTTCTAGCTAAAAGTTAGAGATTATTATGTTTTGATATTAAGGTCATTACATTAGAAGACTGAAGAGGTTAAATCATTAGCCGGGTAGGTGTACAGTTTTTGCGGCATAGATGATGTAGTGAGCTTGGATTTTTTTGTTATCATTGACCATAAGACTGGATATTAATGTAACGTGTCTGGTGAATTATTATTAGAAAGCATTTTAAGTTCAAAAATTATATATATATAAAACTTCTATTCTGTATGTGTCCAAGTGTTGTTTTTGCATTAGGATATATATATCTGTATCCACAATATATTGGCGTTTCCCTAACAATATCATAGAGTAATATTATTTGATGATTTGATCATAGGTTGAAATATAGATGTCATCCCTGGAAGCACATAAATAGTATTTTATTATCATACCTATAGCAGCTTCTTTCTTGTTATTGAGCTCATGAATACTCCCTTATGACCCTGGTATTTAAACTCAGAGGCAAACTCCAATGAATGAGCCATTTAAATGTCATGGATAGCAAAAGACCTAATCCCTACTAAAGTTTATTATTATTTTTTTGTCAAACATGTACATTGGAATCCAATCACAGTAGAGATGTAGTATAAGGACTTGAAAAGGGATTGTAAACACACCTGTGTTCTGAATGTTGAGCGCTATGAGTTTGCAATGGAGGAGCTAAAAGCTTTGAAGGTAGGATTGATACTAAAGAATCAGTCCATAGGGGATAATGATATGGGAGTTTAGAAGACATAAGATGGAACCATAGCCATACCAATGAAGAGCTTCCAATATCACCCAAGAAGTGATACTGATTAGATATTATACATGCATTCAATTGTCTTTATTTATATATACATGCACAAATGTGAAACTGAAACCTTGTTAACAAATATATTTATTAATAAATATAAACTCTTATATTAGGCCAGTGGAGCAGCCAGAAGAGACCTGACCGGAGGTCTGCAGGCCTGGCAGAACTGGCTCGCCTTAGCTGGAGGCCTGAAACCCGCAGCGGCCTTTCACCACCTGAAATCGAAGCTCTGTTAACAAATATATTTATTAATAACTATAATCTGTTATATTAGGCCAGTGGAGCATCTGGCGACCTGACAGGAGGGCTATAGAACTGGCTGGCCTGGCTTGTCTTATCTGGAGACCTGACCTGTCTTGATGATAAGGCCTGAGACCAAAGACAGCCTTTTTCCAATAATTAAATCCACCAAGACCTTTTAATGTTTCAATGTTTAGACCTTAGCTGGGGAGACTCTCAACTAGCTAATCTAAATTAACCTGACTTCCTAATCCCAACCAGCATGTGGCTTGCTGTACCTTCAGAGCTCTCCAACACACATATCTGTCCAAGTCCTTTTTCTGGTAGAAAGAGAGAGCTTGCTCTGTATCTTCCCAGAATTCCTTAGTTAGTCCCAAGAAGTGCCCTTCCTATTCTCTCTCTGCCCAGCTAAACGGCCATCAGTGACTTTTATTATTTAGTTAGAGAGTGCCTCAGTAGGGGAAGTACAAGACCTTTCTCTAACACAAATGTGTGCAAAAATAATCATTTCAGGCAATATCACTATGGATCCACTAGCGATAATTTCTTAAATAAATGGTAGTTTAATTATATTGATAAAAATACAATATTAATATTAAGAATAAGATAAACTCCATAATCATAAAAATTAATGTTACTAAATAGTTGTATTAATTGTATAACATACAATTAATTATGTGATATAAATTAATATACTAATAATGAACATCTAACTGATAAGTAGTGCATATATGTTTATATATATAAATTAATAAATAGATTCTATTTGGTGAAAGAGTTTGAAGAGTATTGGTGTTACCTCCTCTTTGAAGGTCTGGTAGAATTCCGTGCTAAGGTCATCTGGCCCTGGGCTTTTTTTGGTTGGGAGATTTTTAATGACTTTTTCTATTTCCTTAGGGGTTATAAGGCTGTTTAATCTGTAATCTGATCTTGATTTAGCTTCGGTAGGTGGAATCTATAGAGAAAATTGACTGTTTCGCTTAAGTTTTCAAATTTGGTAGAGTATAGATTTTTAAAGTAGGATCCAAATATTCTCTGGATTTCCTCAATGTCTGTTGTTATTTCTCCCTTTTCATTTCTGCTTTTGTTGATTTGAGTTTTTCCCTCTGCCTTTTAGTTAATTTGGCTAAGGGTCTGTCTATATTGTTGATTTTCTCAAAGAACCAACTCTTGGTTTCATTGATTCTTTGTATACCTCTTTTTGCTTCTAAGTTGTTGATTTCAGCCCTAAGTTTGATGATCTCCTGGCTTCTGCTCCTTTTGGGAGTGTTTGCTTCTTTTTCTTCCAATTCACGCAGTTTGGCTGTTAATTTGTTAATATGAGCTGTCACAATTTTCTTTTTGAAGGCACTTAGTGCTATGAATTTCCCTCGTAGCACAGCTCTCATTGTGTCCCATAGGTTTGGGTATGTTGTGTCTTCATTTTCATTGAATTTTAAGAAATCTTTGATTTCCTTCTTTATTTCTTCCCTAACCCAGTAGTCATCTAGTAAAGAGTTGTTCAATTTCCATGTGCGTGTAGGCTTTCTGTTGATTCTTTTGGTGTTGAAGTCCAGCTTTATTCCATGGTGGTCTGATAAGATACAAGGGGTTATTTCAATTTTCTTGTATCTGTTGAGGCTATCTTTGTGTCCAACTATATGGTCGATTTTGGAGAAGGTTCTGTGCAGTGCTGAGAAGAAGGTGTATTCTTTTGTGTTTGGGTGAAACGTTCTGTAGATATCTGTTAGGTCCATTTGGTTCATGATCTCTGTTATACTCATTATTTCTCTGTTTGGCTTCTGTCTTGATGATCTGTCCATTGTTGTGAGTGGGGTGTTGAAGTCTCCCACTATTAAAGTGTTTGGATCGATGTGTGATTTAAGTTTTAGAAGCGTTTCTTTTACAAATGTAGGTGCCTTTGTATTTGGGGCATAGATGTTCAATATTGAGATGTCCTCTTGATGAAAATTTCCCTTAATGAGTATGTAATGCCCTTCTCTGTCTTTTTTATTAACTTCAATTGGAAGTCTATTTTGTTTGATATTAGGGTGGCTACTCCAGCTTGCTTCCTGGGACCATTTGCTTGTTAGACCTTTTCCCAGCCCTTTACTTTGAGATAGTGTCTGTCTTCAATAGTGAGATGTGTTTCTTATATTCAGCAAAAAGATGGGTCTTGTTTACAGACACAGTCTTTAAGTCTGTGTCTTTTTATTGGTGAGTTGAGTCCATTGATGTTGATGGATATTAGTGACCAGGGGTTGTTATTTCCCATTATTTTGGTATAAGTGGTCATCTTGTGCTTCTTTTTGTTTAGTTGCTGTGGAGATTTCTATTTCCTCTGTTTTCTTGGGTGTAATTATCTTCTCTGGGTTGAAATTTTCTTTCCAGGATCTTCTGTAGGGCTGGGTTAATAAATAACTTAGAAGAGATTACTCAATTTAGAGTCTGAAAAATGAGGCACCAGAACTAGAGGACAGGCAGTGAGGAGAATAAAATCTTTCCCACTCCAGGAGGCAGAGAACAAAGGCTTGAAGAACATAGAACAAAGTGTTGAACACAACACTCAGTTGTTACAATAATCAGAAAGAGTGAAGACACATCCCAAAGAGAGTCTCGTTTTGCAGGTCTAGTCACTGCTTCATGTCAAGATGAATCAGTCACATCCAAGCACCATGACCTCTGACCGCAAGAAGAGTTTTTGGTTCCCTTCTACAATTGTACTGTGGTCTCTTACCTCTGGGAGCAAAGAAGCTTGCTACAAAAAGACTTCTATTTAGATTTTGCAGTCTCATGACAACATTTTAAAACTTAAATTTATTATCAAACATTCAGAGATTTTAATTGTGTTTGATGCAAATAGATTAGTATTGAGTGGCTGAGATAATCAGTGTCTTTCTTCTGTCTTCCATTCCAGTGGAATATCACTATTGTTTCATTATCTTTATTCCTTAACATTAAATTACAAATTGTCTGGAAAATGACAGATGTCCAGATATTTCATAAAGGTGCAGATATGGGAACCCAATGAACAAACACAGATCACATTTGTCACTGCACAATCAGTGATCATGTGGCACAGGGAGTGAACTGCTCATCTTCAAAGCTCTATGAGGCTTGCATGCAATCTTCTTTAGTGGAGAACATACAAACAGGCCAATGGAATAGAGTGGGTATTCTCAAAATTAGCCCACCTGGCTGCAGCAACCTAATCTATGATGGAATTTCATTTAACTGTAAGAAATATGTCATGGCTTGGAAAAAGAAAAAGGAAAAAAAGATAGTACAGAAAAACATTATCTTAAGCAAAGAAAACAAGACTCATAATGACAAATACTATATACATGCTAATCCTAGATTCTTATCTGTGCATATGCACTTACAAATTATACATGTATAATTTGTACATATAAACATACACATACATACACAAATACATGTGTGTGTAAATAGATAGATAGATCTCTACCTTCCTTTCCTGTATACACACACACACACACACACACACACACAGAGAGAGAGAGAGAGAGAGAGAGAGAGAGAGAGATACAAGTCACAAAACTAGAAATAAACCACACACACACAAACCCCAATGATCTTAAGGAAGTGAAAATGAGGTGATAAAATATTGTGACATGAAATTAAGGGGATGATAAAATGTCACTGGACCAGCACAAAGGGACAAAAGAATATGAGCAGATACATTGATACAAGACACTCTGTAAAATCTATGATAATCTTTACATAGCTCATGGCAATTTGTTAAAAATTTAATTGTTTTATTTTTGCTACCTACAAAGTATATTTCCCTATTGTCTTAAATTAATAAATGTTTTTACTTTATGATACATTTGTGGCAAAATCATTGGACAGATATATACATTTTAATTAGAGAATAATTATAAGGGAAAAATATGTTCTACTCCAAAATAAGCATTTCAAAATGTAGTTAAGATTATATGTGCATATATACAATTATGTAGTAAAAGCTAATGGACCAAGAGGCAGTGATTTTAAAAGAGCAATGAGGAATATATAGAAGGGCTTAGAAAGGAAGATAAGGAAGGAAGAAATTTATTTATATTATAACTAATTTTTTATTTTAAAATATATTTGGGAATAAATATACAGAATTTGTAGGTTATTTTAATATTTTATTTTAATTTACTTAATAATAGAATCTTTAATTAAATTTGTTTTTTTTTCACTTTACTATTTACCAAAATTTCCTGTATTTCCAGCCATTCTGATTAATACTTAGTACATTCTTATTAGAAATTGCTTTTAATTCATAAGGTCTTGAAAAATAGCACAAAGTTCTCATGTACCCTTCTCCTTTTCATACAGATTCCTAATGACTTTATATATGTATGTATCATGCACCTTCATCTTAACAGATGAACTTGGTTATGTCATCTAGGCCACCTTCCTAAATGCCCCAAGGGGTATCTATATATTTTAGTGCCACTATTGCCTCACTAGAGGAAATTCAGAGAAATTGAAAGATCAAAAACATCTGAGCCAAAATAAAATCTAAATTAAATAAAAATCTAATAAATGTTATATTTTTCATAAAATCAAGAATACTTACAAACAAGCTTATTTTTAGGATTCTGTTCTCTTCATATTTTGTTTAGGCACTCATAGATTTTTAATAATTAAGTATAAAAATACATCATTTACTTTTCAAGCTTAGCACTTGAAATTTGTATTAATAATATATTTTAAATAACATTATATGCTTCAATATTTTAGTAATGTAAAATTGTGCCTTATGAAATTCGTTATACTGTTTATGTGAGCAAATTTATTGAAATGTATGTTTAGCGTTCAGACAAATGCAGAAACAAGGGTATACAATATTAAATGGAGTTTTTAATAAGAAGGCAGATGGAGGGAAGAAATTTGAAAAGATATTATATTACTTCAGTACTTTATTTTCTATGTATACTGGTTAATTTGTGAACTTGATATAAACTAGAATACCCTGGGAAGGGAGTCATATTGCGGAATTATAAAGCATATGGGTCCTTGAGTTAATTGAAATGAGAAGACCTGCCATGAATAAGGGAGGCACCATTTCATATGCTGAGCCCTGAGCTATGTAAGAGTAAAGAAAGTTAGATGAACAACAGATGTAGCACTCTACATGCAATGATCCATGTGGTTTTTTTTCCTCTTTGTTATAACCTGTAGATTTCATGTGACTAGCTGCTTGAATTCTTGCATTACTGTCTCTAATATGATAGAGAGTAATCTGGAAATATTCAGAGTTCTGTCAAGTACCCACAGTTTTGCAAAGGACATAAATAGAGTCTCCTCTATGGTTGTTCTCTGTGGGAGATGGAATACTCAACTTAATACTCCCCCTATTTCACTAAGGTAGATTACTGTTATATAAAAACTGTACTTCCTTGTGTTTGAGTAGTTACCACTTTATTTAGCAATTCCTTCTAGATGTTGAGGCCCTTAAAAAGAAAATTGAATAAAGAGTGCTTCTTACTTGATTATTATCCCATGCTTGCAGAATTCACTTCATACAGTTACATAACAAGGTTATGAGGACTAGATCAATCACTTACTGATGGGTAAGAGAAAAAGAGAAGGGTGTGTTGGATAGCAACCAAAACAGGATGACACAGCTAACCATGAATATGTGGTTCTACTTAGAAATTCTGCAGTGCAAAGAAAAAGTTACTCATCTGAAATATTGAAATTTTAAAAGAACTTGAGCAGCCAAGTCTGAAAAAACTCCAGAGAACAACTTCTCTAGCCATTTATTAAAAATTGCTCTCTAGTTATCTCTGCTTCTCTTTTCTGAGGCTTGCAGGCTTTGTTCTGTTCTCCCTTAGCTTCTGCTCCGTTGTGACTTCAATTTTGAGGTGACATCTCAATGTTCTCATCAAGCCAACACCGTATTCTCTCCTTGAAAGGACACATTAGTTTTGTGCGTTCATGGACCAGTCTTGTTCTGGTCCAACAAGTATCTGCTCAGTTCTCTTACTGGGTGGGGTGCATTAGATTCACTTCTTCTTTCCCTTGGGAGCGGGGATGATCTGGCAGTCAGGTAAGTGGCAAAAGCAGACCCATTTATTTCAAGAAGAGGATCCCCCCCCCCTTTATAACCTCCGCCCAGAGTCCTGTTGGCTATCAAACTGTAGTCTGCTGTGGCTCTTCCTCATAGGCGTATCTCATTACCCTGTGTGGTGTCATCAGTCTCCAGACAGTTCCAGGCAGGTCTCAGGCCAGCAGCCTTCAGAAGCCCAACCACCATGCAGCGTTTAGCAGCAGGCCTTGTTCCTGCTCTATGGCAGGCCTTGTTCCTCCGACATTTCTGCAATAGTCAGTCTTCTGATCGGTGAGACTGGCTTACAACACCCAGTTTTTCTCATTCTCAGCTGTCTGACTGGATTTTGCTTGCACATGGGGTTTCAGGGGCTCTGCTTAGGATCTGCTCCAGAATGCTCCAGTTACTGTGAGAGCCAGATCTCCCATGACATGTAACCATACTTAACACAAACGTACTAAGCTTTAGTGAGGGCTATCTGAGCCTATTTAGTATTCTTTTTCAAGGTAAATATGTACCGATACATTGGAATTATGTCTTTCCCTTTAAATTTTGAAGTTGAAGTTCCATAATAATGTCATAATTAGACTCTTTGCATCAATAACTTACTGTATAACTAGTATCCTACAGATTACTCTGTGGAATAGAATTTAATATCAAAAGCCAGAAGGAAAAAAAAAACTGTGCTGGTCTAATATTCAGCTAACATTAGTGCTTGACAAGGTAAGACAGAGTGAACTAATCTTCTTGACAAAAATTACAAGTAATACTATTGCCATTTGGTTGATAAATGACCTCAAGCTAGTAATAATTTATAAATGAATAACACATATTAGTTGCATTTAAAAATGATAAGAAAAACACATTTATCTACTATAAATTAATAAAATTCATTTTATCTTCATTTTTACTTTGCCCCTAGCCTTTTTAAGAACATGTAATTTCTTGTAAGGGTTCAAATAATTATAACAAAACTATAACAAATATGCAAATGCCTTCACATACTAGAACACACAGAGATATTTATTTTAATATCTCTCAGATTAAGCATTGGGCAGATTAAAGATGTTGATCTACGTAAATTGTTTATGTGTTGAAAGCCTAAAATAAGTTATTGCCCATTACATAGCCAATGTGAATTTATGATTCACAAAATAATTTTCCTTTAATTAGTATTCCTCATAAGAATTCTAAATAGAATCAATTTCTAGTGCATTATTCAATTTAGAAATGTGTTTCTACAAAGAGAATCTAATATCTTTATATTTAATTATTGTTTACACTGAAGAAGATATGGTGATGCTTGAGGAGTAAATGTCAAAAGAGTTTATCTGCCTTCTATGTTATTCCTATGATGGCTGCTAAAAATGCACTGTTGGAGCTGGGAGGCACATTTAATATTCTGTTCTCATGAATCAATTGCAACATTGAGGCAAAAGATAGATATATTTCTGTTTTGGAAAGGTAAATGTATCAAAGTTAGACCTCCCAATTGTAGATCCAAGTGTTTCATCCACAGGTATGAGCATATACAAAGTAATCCTGTAAGAAGGCTAAAACATCTTACTGGAGTTCACTACCAAGAGATTGAAGCTGACAGTCCTGTGCTATTTGCAAAAAGAACTTCAGTGGGAGTTAGGAACAGATGCTAAACAATATGGCATATCCGATTTCACAGTGCTCACACGTGCCAGCCGCTAGTAGGCTTTATGAGGTCAGAGGATTAGTAAAACTGTAGTCAGCAGGAAAACAGGGAACATAAGAAGAGAGAGCCAAGCAGGTGTGCTGTGATGAAGTAGGTCTGGTTTGCCACCAGGTGTGTCTTGTTTACCCTTCAGCTTATTTCTGTGTGGAAAGAAGGAAAAAAAATAAGGGTTGCGTAATTCAACTCAAGAAATAGATTTTCTCAACACTAATTAGAAGTGAACATTTATACTGAGCTAAATGTGTAATATTGCCTAATCTTAATGGTCTGTAAAGTCTACATATTGATGATCATAAAAATAATGTCTGATGTATATTCGTACATAGATATGAAGCATGAAAATATCTTGGTGGTAAATAATTCAATTATGGAAATGTAATTCTAATGTAATCTTGGTAAAAAGTACTATATTTGAAATTAAGATTTATAAGATTTCCACGTAACTGAAGTCCTCAGGCAGAACTTGCATTATCAGTCATTTTTCATTCAGTTTGGGACAGTTTCCTCAACAACAACAACAACAAAAAAAACAATAATTGTTTTTTACTGCAACAATGGATGTTTGATCTCATGTTGACAGATCTAGAAATAGAGATGAAGAAGAATATATCAATAATACACAAATTCTTGGGACTTATGAAAATAGCTGCCAATTACAGATATCTGTGCCAATCACTCAAGGCATGATCAACTTTACATGTCATATAAAAATCATTTTTGATGGCATCACGCAATTATTCTGCTTTGTACATTCATCCAAGTTCTCTTTCAGTTATGCAAATATTGAATATGTGTCAAAATTTATGTGAAATAATTTTGTTAAGTGCTGTAAAACATACCAATAATGATTGTTTTTTTTTTTTTTTTGGTTTTGCTTGTTTGTTTACTGGTTGAGGAATTTTCTTGTTTACCCTGTTAACATAACATGATTTCAAAGGAAATCCATCATGAAACAATGTTAAAGAACTTTGCAGTCTACTTTCCTACCATGTAAAACAGTGCTATAATGCTATAAGGCATGTACATATGTGTTTGCTCTACTTATAGTTGATATTAACAATGGACAAAAGCTCCCATTTTTAATAATACATTAATTTGGGATTCATTACTTTGTGTTAGTGAATGATAGTTATAATCAATTTCCATATAGTGAAGCATAAGTACATAGTGTTATATACAGATAAAATTAAATTATCCATAATAAATCTTAAACATGTAGATAACCCTTGTCATAAGACATGAAATTTATGTTTAGTATGAAAGTAGTATGATTTTTATACTTTTCGCATAGCATTTTATATTAGAAGTGAGCTACAGGTTAAATACTAGTTTATTACAAAACTGTTGCAAGTTGCTGATTAGAAGTTGGTTACTATTTAGAGAATAGAAGACTGCTTTCTTTACAGAATAAGGCATAACTTTTAGTGCTTGTACGTCAGATACACAAAATGACAAGTATATGATTCATAAACAAGAAGAGGAAGGAGGCAGGATTTTGGGGTTTGCATAGTTAAAAACAAAGATTGTTTATTTCCAGGTGAAAGGGAATTAAATCTATATTTCGCCTATTCTGGTTTTCTTTTCTTTTTTTGCTGTAACAAAAGCATGATTAGCAGCTACTTGGAGAGAGAAAAAGTTACTTGGATTGTATGTTCAAACCACAGGCCCTCGCTGAGGGAAGCCAAGAAGGTGAGTTGAGCAAAACAGGAACCAAGAGTCAGGAACTGAAACAGAGACCTTGGAGTCACACTGATTTCTCCCTTGCCATTTTCAGCATGCTTCCTTGGATGTCCCATGACTGCCTTCTCAGTGGTATTACCACCCATAGCGGGCTAGGCAGGCCTGCATCAACCTTTAGTCAAAAAACAAAAACGAATTTTTAAAAATGCCCTACAGACTTGCCTACAGGCCCATCTGATGGAGGCATTTTCTTAATCGAGGTGTCCTCTCCCCGTCAACTTGACAAAAATCTCATCAACACATTTTACAAATGAAAGCATAGAAAAGCATATATCTTTATGTGTGATAACATGGATGGACCTGAAATTATTTGGTTAAAGGAAATGAGTTTGATACAGAAATAAAAATAAGGTAGATCACATGTAGAAAAGATGAATGGTTACGAGAGACTAGAGAGAGTAAAAATTGGTAAAGAAATTAGTCCCTTCTAATAAAATTTCAGATTGACAGGAGAAATAAATTCCTGTGTTCTGTTGCACAGTGGTGTGACTGTAGCTAATGATGCGCGATGCTGCAAAACAGCCCAAGGGAGGCTATTTATTGTCTGCCCAAAGAACTTGATAGCAAGTTGATCTGCCTATTGTGTTCGTTAAGATTATTTAATTATTAAACAATATTTTTATATAGTGAAAAATATATGACTATTTAGAAGAGTCTTGAATACATTCCTGGATTCAGCATTGATTGTTGTCATGACAATCATTGGAAATATCCTCAAGTCACAGTTGATTTTTAACTAAAAACATCTTAAAATCAAAGGTGGTTTTACTATCCACTATGACAACTGAAATAAATGTAGTTTCTTGATCTTCATGTGACATTGATGAATATAGAGGCTTAATAAGAAATATATCAGTAACACATTTCAGAATTTCTCATGATCAGGCACTATGAAATATTACTTTGAATTCTTTCATCTCTTCTGCTCTGATGATCTAGCAGTGAACTCTTCACCATTATATGACTATAGCTTAACTCTAGTTAAGTGTATCAGAGTAAAGAAAAAGCTTGTCAGTCAACAATAGCATAATACTTTATATACACATACAATTTTACTTTCTACTCTTGTGTTTAATAAATCTTGTTAGCTTTCAAGAATTAAAATTATGTAAGAGACAAATTCATACACACATGTGTATATGTGTGTAACCTTAAGGAATGAGGAGAGACCACTTTGGTCATGTGGAATGGGTTAATGGGTTAACATTATTTTGCAATATTATGACTAAATTGTACTTACGAAAACAGTCCATTGGTGTTGGATTCCCTAGAGGAAATGTTTCATATGGTTGTAAACAGCCATAAGGTTGCTGGGCCACTGCAAGAACAGCAAATGCTCTTTACCACAGACCATTAAGTGATGATTCTTGGCTCCCAATATGTACTTTAAGAATCCAATTCCTTCTGATTCCATGAAGAGGCATTTGGGTGTATACCCAGAAGTGGTATGGCTGGGTCCTGAGGCAAAGCTATTCCAAGTTTTCTGAGATATTGCCAGACTGACCTCCATAGTGATTGCACAAGCCTGCATTCCCACCAGCAATGGAGTAGGGTAACCCTTTCTCCACACCCTCGCCAGCATGTGCTGTCATTTGAGCTTTTGATCTTAGCCATTCTGACAGGTGTGAGATGGAATCTCAGAGTCGTCTTGAGTTGCATTTCTCTGATGATTAAGGATGTTGAGCATTTCTTCAAGTGTCTCTCAGCCATTAGGGATTCCTCCTTTGTGAATTCTCTATTTAGCTCTGTCCCCCATTTTTTGATTGGATTATTTGGTTTCTTGGCATTTAATTTCTTGAGTTCTTTGTAGATTTTGGATATTAGCCCTCTGTCAGATGTCGGGTTGGTGAAGATTTTCTCCCAGTCTGTAGGCTGCCATTTTGTTCGAATGACAGTGTCTTTTGCTTTACAGAAGCTTTTCAGTTTCATGAGGTCCCATTTATTGATTGTTGATCTCAGGTCCTGAGCTGTTGGTGTTCTGTTCAGGAAGTTGTTGCCTGTGCCAATGAGTTCGAGGGTTTCTCCATCTATGTTTACAGCAGCCTTATTTGTAAGAGCTAGAAGCTAGAAACAACCCAGATGTCCCTCAACCGAAGAATGGATTAAAAAACTGTGGTACATCTACACAATGGAATATTATTCAGCTATCAGGAACAATGAAATTATGCAATTTTCAGCCAAATGGATGGAACTAGAAAAGCTCATCCTGAGTGAGCTAACCCAGACTCAGAAGGACACATATGTCATCTATTCATTTATAGTAGGATTTTAGCTATATACTAGAAGGTATCGATACTACAACTAACACACCAAAGGGAACTTGGACTTGGCCTTTTATTTTTTATTTTTATTTATTTATTTTTTATATATTTTTATAATTTTTTCTATTTTTTAGTTTTTTTTATATATTTGTCTGCTTATTTGTTTGTTTATTTTTTAGTTCTCTCTCCTGGGCAAAGAGACACTTTTCACTGATGGTACTGCCTTGTAGACCCCCAATGAATGAGGAGGCTCTTGGCCCTCATACAACCTCACAACTGAGATGAGGGACTGTTATATAAGGACACCCCACCCCAGAGAAATGGGATGGAAGGGTTAGGAGGTAAAGAAAAAAAATGAAATGTGATGTTTCACCTTTTACTACTAATTGTCATAAACCGTTTAGGATAATTAAGAAATGCAAACTAATGGTTATGCAAGCCTGTCATTCTGTTAGGTACTGACAGCCTATTATAGTTATATTCTAAGCTAATCAGAAATAAAGCTGCTAAGTGACAAGCAACATCTGCTTACCCTAAAAGAAGAAATAGATAGGGCCTCTTCAAAAACCTCAAGAGATCTGCAGAATATGGCATTCAAAGATGTTTTCGTAACTTT
The DNA here is from genome assembly GCA_907164525.1 of Lophiomys imhausi. Classification (NCBI taxonomy): domain Eukaryota; kingdom Metazoa; phylum Chordata; class Mammalia; order Rodentia; family Muridae; genus Lophiomys; species Lophiomys imhausi. The sequence goes on along the minus strand of CAJQZJ010000306.1, from coordinate 456,062 downwards.
AGATATTTTTATATCAAGACATATCAACTCCTGACAGCAACCCCTATTCTACCCCAAGTAGAAGATGAGCATCGAAGAATCTCCAGTGGGAGATGAATGAATTAGTTGCAAGCCTATCTCTTGGTAGGAAAAGCCCCTTGCTCCAACTGTAGACAGAATGCTGTCCAAAAAGGACAAAACCTGGAAGCAGGTAAGTTGACAGCCTAGCTCTGCCAAGACAGGGTAGGCAAGTCCTTCATAACCCCTGCTCTACAATCAATGTCTATCAGAGAAACAGGGCCAAATGACTGAAGATTGATGCTGTAATGTATGGAGAGAAAATGGGAACTGTCCAGGCAGCTACTGGTATGTCATTTCTTAGTTTGGGAAGCTTCAGGCCCTGTACTTCCTATAAAATCAGATATATTTATCCCTCTCAGGTCTCTGAGGTGGTTGAAGAACAGATAGCTAGAGTCTCATAATTAAATTTTGAGTTGTTTAGGAGTCAAGAGAGTGTTATACATCTGAGAAGATACTTTTAAAATTGTGCTGCAAGTTAGTATGAATGTTGAGTCAGATATAGAACTTTAAACTCATGGAGATGGTTAGATAGTAGAATGTTAAAGTCAGGTACCAAATACATATGGAGTGGACATTGGGAATGTATGCTAAGCCATATAACCCTCATAACTGTGGCCTAATTACCTCTGTTGTTTTGTATTGTATTTATTATTATAAGAGAAAGAGCCATTTGTTGGACTGAAAGGGGAAACTGTAGGGGTAATAAGATATACCTTAAACTTAAAAAAAAAAAGGGAAGAGGATAGGGGATGGGAGGGTAGGACTGGAGGGGAGAATAGGAAGGGGACTGCGATTGAGATGTAACTTGAAGAAATAAAAAATAAAGGAAAAAAAAAAAAGAATCCAATTCCATTGACCATATGGTTGAAGAATTACCTTAGTGTTTCTGTAATTAAATTATTAGCTTTCCCAAATTTCTTTATTATGTTGATACTTTTTTCCATTATTTGCACATATGTTATTTAATATAAATAGACCAGTTCTATAATTAATACAGAGTGTGCCATTCTTAAATTAGTACACTGAATTTTAAGTACTCATACATTGTATGGAGAATTTGACATATTTTAAACAGAAGAAATCTCTTTTAGTACATTATTAGATCACAGGAACAAATTGAAAAGTAACAAATGATATAGAAATAAATTGAAATACACTGAGAAACATTCATCTTCAAAGTAAAAAAAAAAAACAAAGTACTTATTCAATTTAAAATCACCAAGTTGTTTATAATAAATTGTATTCTCAGTCACGTCTACAAGCTGCCTCACTCAGAGGCCATTATTGGAAGTATGAATCAAATGGCTTACCTTCTTTTTCATAAACAATATCTACAAATACTTAGAATCAAAAGAACCCAGTCATTTCATTAATGAAATATAAATTGTATTTATATAGCAATGCTTAGTTGTATATTGTCTTTACTGTAAATAATTAACTAGATTGCATTGACAAGATTATTTCTAGAAAAAATATTAATCAGAAAATCATGTTATGGTTTTATTGGAAACCAGAAAATACATTTATGGTTACCTTACAGACATAGAGTATATTTTAAGACTTCTCAAAACATTAGAGCTTGCCTGGTGTGGTGTTGCACACCCTTAATCCCATCACTTGGTAGGCAGAGGCAGGCAGACCTCTGTGAGTTTGAGGCCAGCCTGGACTACAGAGTGGGTTCCAGAACATCCAGAGCTACACAGAGAAACAACCCTGTCTCAAAAACAAAAACAAACAACAACAATAACAACAAAATATTAGAGCTCAAGTGTCAAATTGATGTACTAAATGTTTTATTATGGAAGCAGAATGCATTTGACATCCTCTGTGCCAGTGAAAGCACCCATAAAAAAGCTAAATATATCAAAACAGCACTTTTTGAAGATTATAACTTCCAATTATTTGAAACCCTTTAATAGAAAAATAGGAGCAAATACTCAAGTCAATGAGTGCTGAAAATGTCATTTACTTTGCATATTTACTATAATTACTGTGACCCATGTCTTCAAATCTATCAGGAGGAAGTGTCACATAAAGCAGTTGTAAAATGTTGACAGCTCTGGTGTTCAGTTCATGGTCTCAGCACAGATCTGGCACAAGTAATGGAAGTATGTGCCTATTTATGCCAGAGAAAAAGTGATTCTATCAAACAACGTTGGTCATGTTTTTAGTTGTAAAACATCTTACTATGTTTATTGGAGTCTATCTTTTAACAGGTTATTACCACATGGAAGTTGTGTACTATTCATTTTAACTTCATTTTTTTATTTTTTAAGTTTTGTATATTAGGAGAATTGGAATGAAATAGATAATTCTGTATGTTCTGAACTGAATACATGTACAATAAATATACAAGTCAGTAATTATACACTTACAAATACAGATTCCCACCACACACATTTATATGCAAGTGTAATAAAAATAAGTTTGATATGTTTATCTATAAATTAAGAACCAATTAAGTGTTGTTTATCAGCATGAAAACATTTATTTATTGAGATTTTCATTAAATAGTGTCATCTGTTAGTTTTCTAATTTTTGCTATGTTCCTGAGTTAAAGTTTACTCCAAAGATTAGGATTTGAAAGTTTAGGATAGTGAATAACTTCTACATAATTAGGAACAAATAAAGAATCTATACACAGGTCCAATTACACTTTGTAGGACCCATTACGTAGCTTTCCTTTACTATTTTCAGAAATCCCTGATACCATAATTATCAGCTAACTGCCTTAAATGATGTTTGTTTTTATTTTATTATTTAATTTCATTTACTATTATTGTTTGTATCTGTGTCTGTATGATATGTATGTGAGGGTACATGTGTATGTATGTGTGTGTGGGTGTGCATGTGTGGTTGTATGTGAGTGTGCATGTGAGTGCTTGCAGGTTCATGACATGGTAACATTTTTGTGGGTTTCAGAGGGTTTGGTGGTGTCAATTCTCTCTTTCAAACATGGAATCCTTAGCTCTAACTAAAGCCCCAACTGTTAGAGCCTAAGAGGATATTTGTGCAAATAGAAAATTTGCACTTTGCTATATAATAAGAAATCATAAATTTTTAGTTTGGTTGGTTACTAGGTAAAATAAACTAATTGTTGACAATCTGTATTTTCTAGTAAAAAAAAAATTATTTCTCTCAAAACAAAGAAAAAAAATGCTGCTTTCATCCTGATACCTTCAAAGATCCCCTGATCAGGGACATCTGAATCCACAACACCTGAGAATTAAACTCTGTTCCTAGTCAACCATTCCTAACTGATGAAATATGATTCCTGTAAGACTGTTATTGGGATAAGCAAAGCCTTCTGGTCTCCATATTTCCAAAGTGTGCTCACTGAGTGTGGTTACTAGTATTTACATATCTCCTTAGTGGAAGATTTAAATCGATCTTGGTGCACTGATACAGTTGCATATATTAACTAAAATGCTGCTGCTGAGCAAACAAAAATTGATGATTTCTAAAAGTGTCTTTTGAAGCATTAAGGGAGAAAATCTATTAAATCATTGGCACTTCCATTAATTGGACAAGTCTTTAAAGGACAAACATCAACTATGCACCTTGGGGCATGATTCCAAGCTTGGCTAATTGAGTACACTGCAAAGACGTATAGACAAATACTTAGATTTATAGACTTGTTTTGATGTGTATTGTACATTTCAGTCAAGAGCGTGGTATGTGCAAATCAATCTAATTTAGTAAACAACACAATTGCTCATTATCAAAATATTTATTTGTGAAGATTTCTTTCACTTTATTCCTTAGAAATGAATATTACTCTAACACAATAGTGTGTTAAAACAACAAATAGATATTGTAACATGTAATAATGAGCATGCTCTTCTGAGATTATTACTTAGTACTTCTGGTGATGTTTTTGTAATACATGCACTTTTTTGTATGAGGGAGAAATTTCAGTGGTGAGGGAAGTGGAAAATTTATAAAATTAAATCAGAAAACTAGGTTTCAGTCAGCACCCTGAGGCTTACTTACCCACAGAGAGGACAATTTAAACACAGCCAGATTTGGCTGGATAGCCACTATGTCTCTCAAATGATACGATTTACTTTATGTTAGACAAATAGCTCAGAAATTAGGAGAGCTTGCCATTCTTCAAGAAGAGCTGAAATCAGTTCCCACCTCCCATATTAGGTTCATGTCAGTATAGTATCCAGGAAATCCAACACCCTCTTCTGTTTTCTCAGTGTAGCACACATAAATCCATGCACTTAAATATATTTAATTAATAGCAAAGAAATTACTTGCATATTTACTAAAATTAACATTCTCAGACAAGAGTTTTCACAAAATGACCATGACCATGAGAATAAGCTTGGGAAGTTCTTTGTTTAGCAAATTACTCTAGTGAACTCTTATTTAAAACCCAAAATGCCACGTACCAGAGTACAACATTTGAAAGTTAAAGTCTGTAGTTTTTTTTAATTACTTAAATTTGAACATCAGCTGTTAACTGCTTATACGAGGAACCATGTATAAACAGGAAAGATATCAACAAAATTGAAGAATAATATTGGCAATAATAGTTACTTACTATTTAGTTAGAATTACCGCTATGTATAACTGATGAGAAAGTCTTGATTTATAAATTCCTTAATATATTTGTACAACTGATTCCTCAGCTTATAACTGTTTACGCTACTAGATGATGCAATATGTTCCTCCCAACACCCATTGTCTACTTTCTGCATATAGCAGCAACACTTTCAGCATTTAGCCAAGTAAACAAAGGGACTACCAAACACCTAGATTGGAAAATCCACTCAACTGACTGTGAGTTGCCATAGCCTTAATTATTACTCTGCAGATGATATCTGATAACTCAGAAAGTTTCAAATGTCAGTCAGTTGGCCCTCTGTTTTAGAACCCCATTCTCATTGTTTCTTTTAATATTCCTCATTTGTTCAGCTATGGTTTCCAAATTTTACTGTACAAATTTATAAAACTTTATATCGTAAAATTTATAACCAATAAACCCTATACCATATTCATGTGACCCAGACATAATCAAAGGATGGTCTGTTCTTAACTCAAAAGAAATGGGACTAATCAAATTCTGGAAGGGTTAGTGGAGTGTTCTTTCCCTTGACTACAGGATCCTACTTGAAAATCCAGATTAGGTACAATACCTTGTTTCTTTTCATTTATTATTTATTTATTTAAAGATTGAAAATACGTAGAAGGTATTTATACTAAAAGCATGGTTCTCCATTTATGGATTCCTGAAGTGTAGAGAAAAGCAGGATAAAGCCTGATAGCTCTATCACCAATTTTTATCTGTCTCTCTTGCCTACAGTGTGGGTCCAATCAATTCCTACTCTATTCTGCAAGCAGGCATGTTGATTACTTAAGGAGTGCTCACACATTCATCTTTACTTGTCAATGCAAAATGAAAGCAAAACTTGGGTATTTTTTATCTTTTTAGGATTTCTTTCTGAATACCTTATTTTATTCTCCTCCCACCACCCTTCATATTCCTTTCTTCCTTGTAGTCTTTCGCATTCTCTCCTTTGGATCCCTTCTCCTTAGCCGTTTCCTTTCTACTTTCATGCCAAATATACACAGCTGTCTTCTCTTCAATGTATGCTTTTGATATCTTTGTCATAAGTACGTGGCTGGAATGTGTGCATTTATATATGATGTATCTATTCTACACTGTTAGTCTACATGTCTTTATCCTCCTCCAGTACATGATGTTGTTGTCATGGATCTACAATGTGATCTGAAATTAGGTATTGTGATGGCTCCCGAAGTGCTTTTTGCTTATAATTGTTCTGTCTATCGGTGTGGTTTGTGTTGTCACATACGTTTTAAGACTTTTTTTTTCTAGTTCTGTTAAATTTTATGAGCGAATATAATACCCACTCTTGATAATTTAGCTGTGTTTATGAGACCTTTCTGATAATCCATGAAGATAGGAGGGCTATGCATCTTCCAGTGTCTTTTTCAATTGCTTTATTCAGTGTTTCACAGCTTTCATATTTCATCATCTTGGTTAGATTTATTTCTAGGTATTTTTAAAGCCATTGAGAGTTACATTTATCTCTCTTTTTTGTTTTGTTTTGTTTTGTTTTGGGTATGAGTGCATTGTCTACATGACTTTATGTTCACCACTTCTGTGTCTGGTGTTTATGGAGGCCAGAAGAGGCAATAGATCCCCTGGAACAGGAGTTATAGATGCTTGTGAGCCTTGAATGGATTCTGGAAATCAAACCCTGGCCCTCTGAAAGACCAGTCAGTGCTCTTAGCTGCTGATCTGTCTCTCCAGTCATAACATTTTATTTTTATGATTTTCTAGACATGAGGTCTCTCATGGAGTCTTCATGATCGTTTAAATATAGAATCATGTCATCTGTACATTTGTTTTCTTTCTACTATTTTTGTGTTTTAGTTCTTTTTCTTGCCTTATTAGACTAATATTTTATGCTTTGTATTAAATGTGAATGGAGAGAGTACATACTCTTATCTCTTCCTTGATGTTAGAGCAAACACTTTTAGGTTTTTATTCCCACTTAGTTTAATATTGGCTGTTGTCTTGTTGGTTTTATTATGCTGAGTTGCATTCCTTATATTATTACTTTCTTCAGAGCTTTTATCATGAAGCTTGGCCAATCTCCTCATAGACCCTGTCTACATCAATTAACATGGCATCTATTCACTTATAATTGGATTTTAGACATATAGTACAGTATAACTATACTATAACCAATGCACCAAAGGGAACAGGAACATAGACTTTGTTACCTGTTAATGAGACACTTTGCCCTAGTGGTGCTGCCTTGAAGGCTCTCAATGTATGAGGAGGCTCTTGGCCCTCATATGACTGCTGAACTGGGGCGGGGGACTGATATATAGGGACACTCCACTCCAGAGGAGTGTGATGGAAGGGATAGGGGGTAGGGGGATGGGAGGGTGGGACTGGGAGGGGTGGAAAGAGGGCACTGTGATGAAGATGTAACCTGAAGTAATAAATAAACATAAAAAAGATGATCATGTAATTTCTTTTGTCTCTATTTATTTATTGTCCCTAGTATGCCATTTTTTTTTGATTTGCTGATTTTGAACTGCTTACATCCCTGAAATTAAAAAAAAAAACTTCCTTCCTTTTGGTGAACCATCAGCCCAAGTTATGGAGGGTGGTTGTTCTCCTTTGTGTTACTAGGATGATCATACTGAATCTTAAGTTTTTTTCCTATATCTCACCATGACCTGTTTTATTTAATCAGTGGGAGGAGTGGGCATACTGAGTCGTCTTTAGTGGTAACATCAACTACAAGTGGCACAGACTTGCTACTACAGCAATATGTGTGCTGAAGAATTGAGATCAAATAATAGGCATGTTACAGTTACGTGTCTTTGCTTTGTTTTAGCTTATCCTTCATCTAGAATATCCTCACTGACCAGCCTGAACAAGTTGATATACTACCATATTTGCTGACTTTGTAACACTTTTAACTTTCCTCCATTTAGAGGCAGCATGGAGGATGCACGGTTCCTTATAGAACTTTATCTGCTTTGAGTGAGGACTTCCAGGTTTTTAGGGAAGATGAGAGGATGTTAGAAGAGAAAATAAGCATACTAAAATGTGATAAACATCACAGTAGAGGGTTTGCAGAACAGATAGCAAACCAATACTTTTACTCTAATGATGCATAACCCATGGAACACCTTGTCTGATTACAATAACTATTTCTTCTTAATGATTTGGTAGCATGATTATGGGAAAAAATCCATCCTAAATCCACTAGTAATTCAGGCAGCTGCCTGTGCTTACTATATTTTTTCCCAAACAAACATCCTGTCTCCTATTTTTGTGGACAGAGCAAATTTATAATGTGAAAATGTCAGGTTTTTCACCTAGTAAAAGTTAGGCTTTCTATAGTCCTTCAGAAACCAGGAATATATAAGAAAGCACAGAATTGTTTAATTTTTTTAAGTGAATTCACATCTTTAACTTGTAAAGCTGGCAAAATGCATCTTACCTTTAAAAAGATTCCCATACATATAAGAGAAGCACAAAATAATTTACAATTGTACATTTTCTAAACGAAATGCTCTTACCAAAGGGATGGTAATAGAACTCCCTTCCTCTTTATTCAAAGAAAAATTAATTTACATTTTCCTACATCTAGTTTCCGTTTGTACATGCAAATTTCACTCATGGTTTAGCAAAGAATTTAGTAGCACAAGTTGATACATGTTATACTCATAGACAAAATAGCTAAAGGCAACTCTAATCTATTCCAAGACTTTGTTGTTGTTGTTGTTGACAGATTGTCATTTAATTGTCATGCCTACTAATGACCCTGTAATTGTTAGTACAAAGTAGAATGAAGTAGAAGGTTTTATTACATTAATTTTATTTATTCATTTGTTTTACTTCCTGAGGGTAGCCCTCTCCCTCCTATCCTCTGGGTCCTGGGCTCCCACACCCTTCCCCTAATCCCTGCTTCTCTTCTCCTCAGAAAAGGGGAGCTCCCTCCTTCCACCAAATACTGTCCCAGCCCAGTACATATAACTCATCAGCACTGAGAAATTAGAAGGTTTTGTTTCACTATATTGTACAGAGGGAACAAAATCTACATTGAATAATAGGTTTTGAAATTGATGAACCTTCCTAGGTCACCAACATAGCATCTCCCATTGTTGTGATATGAAGTAGTGGAATACATGAATTCTGTAACAGAAGATTAACTAAATGTTGGTTAAAATCAGTTCACTTTCACCAAAATATTCTGCTTCTCATTTTAGATTATGAAGGGGAATATTTATGTTGGTGAACCCCAAATTTGTTCAGGCATATCAAAATTTGATTTTCTAAATGTTGGCAAAGGATTTCTTTCTCTAAAAGAATTTGGCACACACTGTTAACTCTTCTAGAAATTATTTTTTGGGGGTAACAATTTAGAAATAATTAATTAGTCACAATTGTTTGAATGCTGCCTAAAATCCTATTAATGTATCTAATGACTCAGAAAATAATTTTAAATTTGTGGTTCTAATAGACAGACCTACATATTGCTCCCATTAAAATATAAATGTCCTGTATCTTAAAAACAGATAAGATGTTTTTTGAAATTAAATTTTCTAATCACACACTCCAATAGTTTTATTTTTGCATTCCCACATCTGACTTATTTTGGGATGTGTAAACTTTAATAAAATCTTAAAAGCACCAGGAGGCTGGAGAAATATATTAGCTGGTTAAATTCTGGCTTTATAGGCTTACGAACCTGAGTCCAACCCTCAGAACTCATGTGAAAAAAAAGGATAGGGACTTCAGACTTATAAGGATGCTGAGAGCAGAAGAAATAGTCTTCCCTAAGGAAGAGCATAGCAATTGGTTATCTAATATCACATGGTTAGCCCTGGAAACATATATACAAGTAACATTACACAGACTAGCAGGTTAGATTATATGTAGGAATATATGTGTATATGCATTTATGTGTGCATGCATGTGTGTATGTATGTGACAACAAATAATGAAAACAATAGGCAATGAATCTGGGAGATCAAGAAGGGGTATAGGGGAGTGTTTGGAGGCAGGAAAAGAAAGGGAGTAATATTATAATCTTAGAAGATAAAAGAAATACTTTTTTAACTGATGGGAGTATAACTTATAATTATACAAAATGCACTTTTAATTCCTGTTCTGGAGCAGCAGCGACAGGTGAATCCCTTGAATCCCTGAGACTAGCTAACCAGACAGCCTTGCATAGCTGTCAGACTCTACCTGCATGAGAGAACACATATCAAACATGAAGGTGTACAGCACCTGAGGAGCAGCACTCTAGAGAACAATCATGAAGCATCAATTTGAAAAAAAAAATCTTTTTTTTAAAGGTATATCTTTTTCTCCCTAACATCTCCCCTTTTTAGTTCAATAAAAGGTTCTTTTTCTTTTAACAGTAAGTACAATACAAAACAATAAGAACAGTTAGGCAACAATTATGAAAACATATAACATATATTTCCAATGTCCAGTCCATACGTATTTGGAAACTAATAGTAATATTCTATTAGATGTCTATCTCAATTAGCTTAAAGTTCTATTAACTAACTCAGTTTCCATCATATCTTTCATTACCAACTTAAAAACACCTTCTTAGACCTAGAACATCCTTTTAATTCCTAAACAACTTAAAACTTAACTGTGAGACTATAACTATCTAGTCTTCAGCCACATCAGAGACCTGAGAAGGATTAATATATCTGATTATACAGGAAGTACAGAGCAAGCAGCTTCTAAAATTAAGAAATGACAGACAATTGGTTGCCTGAATAGTCCCCAATTTCTCTCTATAACATTGAACCATGTATCTTCAGCCTTTTGACCTAGTATCTCTAGCAGATATTAGTTGTAAAGCAAGAATTATGAAGGACTTGCCTACCCTGACTTGGCAGAGCTAGGCCGTCAACTTATCTGCTTCCAAATTTTGTCCTTCTCGGACAGCATTCTGTCTACAGTAAAAGCAAGGACTTTTTCTTGCCCAGTGGCTAACTTACCACTAAGGCAGCCATCTCCAAATGGAGATTCTTTGATGCATCAGCTAATTGGAGTAGAATGAAGTGGTGCTGACAGGAGCTGACATGCCTCAAAAAAAAAAAAAATCTTTACTTAAGAAAATATCTCTAAATGCTATATTCTACAGTTCTCTTGAGGTTTTTGAAGACTATCTGTCTCTGTATATTTGAATAAGCAAATGTTGCTTGTCTCTTAGCAACTTCATTTCTGATTAACTTAGAAAACATCTCTGATAGACTAAACTAGTACCTAACAAAATAAGTTTGAATAACTATTAGTTTGCATTTCTTAATTATCCTAAACAGTTTGTGATAGTTGCAATCAGAAAGTCTAGAGCTTCACAGTGCCTTTTTAAGAATTATATAGGTACAATACTTTAAAAAGAGTTAACCTTAATTTTCTATCAAAATGCAAAGATCAATACCAATGTGGCCAAATATAACTTTAATTTTGTGTCAACACACAAAAATATGAGTAAATTCAATAATCTACCCCTTTTTTCTTTACCATTCCTATATCATATCTCTATCCCCCTTTTTAAAAAATTTCCAAATCTTTCCCCCTACATTGGAGAGAAAGAAAGATAGAGAAAAGAAAAAGAGAGAAATCCCTGGGTTGAACCTCCTAAACCTTGTTTAACAAGACCATTTAACAACTTGTAACCAATCCCCATAGATGACAACAAACATCTATAACCCATCAAATGGCCAAAAATCCACCCACCCCATCTTCTAGGAATGGAGTACTGCTCTCCTAAAATTGCTTCCTGCTGATGTGGGACATAGGAAACCTGTTTGGGGTCCCAAATAAGAATGAAAAAAATGTTTAAGCACGTTAAAAGTAACCTTTGTTGTCCAGTCTTTTTTTGTTCAGCTATTTAAATGTCCTGAGAAGTTTGTAGTCAGAAGCTGAATTTTGGATGGGAAATTGGAGAATTTAATTAATATTTATTATCTATTTTTAAACAGTTATATATTTTGGACATTGTCATTACTTTTAGGTTTTATACAACTACTCTATTTGACATATTTAATCAAATACATTTATAATATATCTTATGCCTCAATGCAACATGATTCTCCATTAAAAGTGACAGTACTGTACCCCTAGAGGCACTGCAGATATGGTTGCTGTGTCACATGAATCAATAGGTGGCAGGGAGGAGAGAGGCTATGTCAACATTCACCCATTCTACGAACACCTAAATGAGTAGTAGCCTAACATTCCTGGAAAAGAGCAAGCTGGAGACCAACACCATTTCAAGGTCATGGGGCCCAGACAGGGATTTAGCCTCTGTCAAGAGTCCAGCACCAGGCAAACACCAGATGGGATGGGCTCCCAAGAGAGGAAGCAAGCCAGAGACTAGGAAAACTCTGCCTGGCCCTGGATGTGGGGATTGTGGATGAGCTGGCCCAGAGGCTACATATCAGTCCCCAACTCCAGTTCAGCAGTCATGTGAGGGCCAAATTGTGAGTGTGGGAGAGTCAGTCCCACATTTTGTCTGCTATGTGATGGTATTGGCCAGGGAGAGATGTCCTCCATTTGCCTTTTGCCCTCAACAGCAGTGGTAGACAGGAGACTTGGTCCTTATGGCATCCGGAGAGCAAGAGAGCTGTCCTTGTCCCATACAATCTTCAGCATTCTAGAGAGCAGGCCCTGCACCTTACCTGGACAGCACAGTACAGTTGATCGTGAACTTGGGGGTTGTAGGTGAGCCTGCCCAGAAGGTGTGAATGTGGGAGAGCCAGCCCTGCCTTTTGTCTCCTTTCTAGTGATGTTGGTGTGGGAACAATAGATCGCCTTTACTCTCTGATGCCCTCGCCACAGGTAGCTAGCATGACAGTTGGCCTGATGAGGTCATGAGAAGGGGAGAGCTGCTCTGGTCCCTTAACAGCTGCAACTCTCTGGAGAGCAGGCCTGCACCTTACTTGCTACCCAAGTAGCACAGCAGAGTTGGCCATGGATGAGCCGGATGCAGGCCCAGAACCAGGGCTTTGAGTTAGCCCACCCCATATACCCCATGGATGAAATACTGGAGTGCATGAACAGGCCAGTTCCATGGATCTAAAACTAAAGGATTTTCATGACACTGGACAACAACAGGATATCTGAGAGGAGCCCCATTATTGACAAAGTAACAGAAGCCAGAGGCCTCCTACCAGACCAAGGAGTCATTTGCAAGTAAAAAGTGTGGACAAAGGGGAATACTGTGGGACACACTGAGACACCCTATAGCTTCCAGAATGAGATTTTTTTAATGTTTATTTATTACTTCAGGTTACCTCTCCATGACAGTACCCTCTTTCAACCCCTTCCAGTCTTGCCCTCCCACTCCCTAGGGCCATCTCTTCCATCCCACTCCTCCAGGGAGGAGTGTCCCTACATATCAGTCCCCAACTCCAGTTCAGCAGTCATGTGAGGGCCAAAAGCCTCCACATACACTGGGGGCCTATAAGACAACCCCACTAGAGAAAAGTGTCTCATTGACAGGAAAAAAATCCATGTTCATGTTCCCTTTGGTGCATTGGCTGTAGTATAGTTATCCTGTACTATATAGCTAAAATCTGACTATAAGTGAATAGATGCCATGTGCATCCTTCTGAGTCTGGGTTAGCTCACTCAGGATGAGCTTCTCTAGTTCCATCAATTTGGCTGCAAATTGCATGATTTCCTTGCTTCTGATAACTGAGTAATATTCCATTGTGTAAATGTACCGCAATATATTTATACATTTGTCAGTTGAGGGACATCTGGGTTGTTTCCAGTTTCTAGCTATTACAAATAAGGCTGCCATGAGCATAGATGAGGAAATGTCCTTGTGGTTTGGTGAGAAAACATTTGTATGTATACCCAGAAGTGGTATGGCTGGGTCCTGAGGCAGAGCTATTCCAAGTTTTCTAAGATATCCCCAGACTGACCTCCATAGTAGTTGCACAAGCCTGCACTCCCACCAGCAATGGAGTAGAATTCCCCTTTTTCCACACTCCTGCCAGCATATGCTGTCATTTGAGTTTTTGATCTTAGCCATTCTGACAGGTGTGAGATTGAATCTCAGAGTCATCTTGGGTTGCATTTCTCTGATGATTAAGGATGCTGAGCATTTCTTCAAGTGTCTCTCAGCCATTAGGGATTCCTCCTTTGTGAATTCTCTGTTTAGCTCTGTTCACCATTTTTTTATTGGATTATTTGGTTTCTTGGCATTTAATTTCTTGAATTCTTTGTAAATTTTGGATATTAGCTCTCTGTCAAATGTGGAGTTGGTGAAGGTTTTTTTTCCCAATCTGTAGGTTGCCAGTTTTGAATGACAGTTTCTTTTGCCTTACAGAAGTTTTTCAGTTTCATGTGGTCCCATTTATTGATTGTTGATCTTAGATCCTGAGCTGTTCCCATACTTATCAGCTTGCCCAAAAGTTAAGTCCAAGTGGATCAAAGACCTTAACATAAGGTCTGACACACTAAATCTATTAGAAGAAAAATGTGTAAATCCCTCGAACTGATCTGCACAGGTGACAACTTCCAGAGATTTTTTTTTTTTTTTTTTTGTTAAGTTGGGAAAGGATGAAAGGATGTAGCTTGAGTCTGAGGGGAGATGGGAGATGAATGGGAACAGGGTGCATGATGTAAAATTCACGAAATAAAAAACAGTAAAAAGAAACAAAAAAGAAAAAAAGGATCCTTCTATTTAACTATTAAAAAAAAAGTAACAGTACTTGGAGTGTGATAAAACTGAACTTATTTCAGTGTTTGCAAGTCACTGAATTCACCTTCCAATAGAGTATTTGAACATTAATGATATCGCCTTTAAATCTGCTAATATTTGTACTTCTCTTTATTTAAATTTAAGTGTCAGCAGAGAGAAAAGTGACAATACTACTTTATTTTAGTATGGATACAGATACATTGAAATTATTAAGATAATGTGTATAAATAATTACCTTCGGAGTTTAATGCTTATTCCATCAGGTAGTAAAATCTTATTGAAGACTGCATAATTTATTTCAGCTAATTTAGGCACTCCAACATTTATGAGACTTGAAAAACCTCTAAGGATTTTTCACCTTGGGGAAAGGCAATTGATGTTTCTTTCAAAGAAGCAATTGCTTTCTTTAAGCATTTCTCATTTCTTAGTCTCCCAAAGGCTAGTGGTTGTGCTAGGATTAATGATTCTGCAGCAGGTAAAACCGTCTGTATAAATATGGACACATCATATTCTCTGAGCAAAAGTAGGAGCCATATCCAAAGCAATTATGTCCAGGTTTCAAAATCATTTATGTAATCTACTATCATTTCAATTTGCTTTTGCTATTAATTTGAAGTAGAATCACAGGGAAATTTAAGCCTATAGTACTGTTTCTTAGACTAACATTGTAGATCCTTGGTAGTGCACGTGCATCATATTCAGAGCACTGGGTTTGAATTTCACCATTAATCAATCCATCCATCCATCAATCAATAATCAATCAATCAATCAATCAATATGCATAGTGTCTTTTATGAGTACCCTAGTACCACAAACTATAAGGTGGCTGCCTGAGAATATTAGGGAGTCAGGAGCAACAAGAGAATCCAATGAATATGGTTTCTGGCACAGTGATTGCCTGGTATTCCCTGTTACATTATCTCCCTACCTCTGTCTTTGAGTATGATTAAACATGAAGAGAGACATGAATATGAGGTTCTAAAATAAAATTTGTAGAAAAAAATCATAGACACTTGACATCCTATCAATTATCATCACTTAAGAAACACTTTATGATTTAAATTTAGCTTTTACTATAATGTTGAAAATGTCAAGGCAATAGGAAGCAAAGAATATGGAACCATGAGAACTGCAGCTGTCCACTGATACATCAATTCACTCTTTAGCCTTACCAGAACAACCCAAGAAATGCATACATTGCATACAATGCAACTGTACACAAGCAAAAACGCAAGTACAAACACACAATTAAAACTGTTTCATAATCTCGATAAACCAGATATAGAGAAATTAACTTTTAATACTATAAAGACAAAGAATAGGTGTACATATGCCTACAAAAAGGATTGCAAACTGAAAAGTTCCACAGCAAATCAGGAGTTAAAAGTACTGTAAGTTTTCTTTACTTTGCAAACATTAGATACTGGTAAAAAAAAAAAACTTGAAAGTTTGGGCCAAGAGAGATGACTCAACAGTTAAGAGCACTACTATTCTTTTAGACGAATTGAGTTCACTTCTCAGCATTCACATGGTGTTCACAAGCATGAATAAATCCTGTCTCAGAGTACTTAACACTCTCTTCTGGCCTACTTGGGCACCAAGCATATAAGTGGTATACAAACATGCATGGGGGCGAAGCACTCATACACATAAAATAATAAAATAAAATTGAACTGATATGCCGAATTCATAAAGAACAAATAAAATATGGGTTTGAAAGTATTTCAGTTCAAATGACCGCTGCCAGTGGCAGAAGACAAAAGTGATTCTTTCAAGTGACTATTGTATCCTCTTCTAGAAGGCAGCAGATATGTGTATTAGAATGTGGAGCTGTTTAACAAAGAACTAATGAAGATTTCAACAAATTATAATAATTTGCTAACTAGTTAATTTAACATTTTATCCCTCAATTTCTTTCAATTAAATTAAATAAAAAATACTTAACATGTCGAAGACTTGTCATCTTTTTGGATGACAGTAATTGACTGGGTCAACAGTAACTGACTCCCTAATTACAACTTCTAAAGTGCTGTATCAGCAAAACTAATGAAATTGATTTTTATTACAAATATCATTATTTTTCACATGTAGGAAAAGAAATGTATCTGCTGTGCAAAGTAATTTATTGCATATTAGCAAATATGCTATCTTTATAAAAAATTTTAACCTAATATGCATTTTAATTATGGTATGGTAAAGTTTACCATTATGTTTGGCCAGAAATCTGTGAAGAAATTTCTGAGTTTGAAGAGAAGCAAAACTAGACATCACAATCATCCAACATCAGGTGTGCTTACTTTTAGAAACATCTGAGATGAGTCGGCAAGATAGATGACTTATGAGGTAAAGATTTTTGGCAAGACTTCCTGATGACTTGAGTCCCTGTCTCAGAACTCACCTATAGTTTTTAGGAGTGAAACAACCCTATAAAATTTACAATTTAATGTGTACCATGGCATGGACACTCACATGCAAACCCCATGCACATACACAGATCATATACACATACACAAAATAAAAAAGGAACATCTGAGATCTTATACACAGAACACAATTAAAAAGTAACAAACATCTAATGCATGTGTAAAATGTTTTGAAAAACATGAATTAAAGAGAAATTATTATGAATTTTTACTTGTAGCATAAATTAGCAAACATAGTTCAACTTAAAATGTTAACTTCTCATATGATATATTGATCCCATATGCTAAAGTGTGTATTTATATGGTGTGTTTCATATTTACTCTTCATGTGTAGAGTAAAATTGATGCTAAATGCTATTATTTAAGAAGTATGTTGTGAAGAGTAAAGATGGTAAAGATATCTGATTCCACAGAGAGGGGATGTATCCTGAGTTTTATGGCAAAATGGAATAATGTTACAGATATTTTCAAGTATTGATCAGAGACCATTGTAAAGTATAGAGAACTACCCTCCATTACATTGGCACACTCAATGGAATTAAATACTGAACTCAAAGGATGAACATGACAGAACTTCAAAGAAATTAGCCCCCTGATTTTGTAGTTATTCACAAGGGCCAGTGAGCTAACAGAAGCAGTCCCTGAGATCAGGATGGGGCTGAGGCACTGAAGGAAGTCTCTCCAACACCTGCTTTAATTCCATAGAGATATAATTTAGACTGCTGGCCACCAGAACTGAAGACCAAATATTAATGCATACATTACCCTCAGTCATTAAACTTGTCTTAATTTGTTATAGCAGAAAGATTAAATTAAATGGGACAAATGATGGAAGGCAACAATGTCGGTTTGCTAAGCATCTGTTTTGCCTTCTTAATGAAGTATCTTTTAGAAGATGAAATAAGCAATACCCAAAAATGAAGAAAAATCCATTAATTTGTGGTAATAATTAATGAAATTGACAGTATAAAAATTTTAAATATACAAAGTGTTACTATAATTTCATTGATGTCAGTTTTTAGTCAGAAATGAATAAGCGTAATATTAACATCAAATTCACATTGAAAATGATTGATAATGATTGCTATCTATGCATGTGTTTGAGTGTGTGTGCTTATGTGTATATATATATATATATTTGTGTGTTTGTGTGTGTATTTATGTGTGTGTTTGTATATGAATACACAAATATGTATGTATATACATATATATATTTTGTATATGGTTGGAAAATAAATCTTGTCTATTTTATGAAATAATGTATTCTGAAAAATGCACAAAGAACACCTACAAATCCTAATGATTTTTAAAAATGAATTTTGAAACTGGATTATTTCCTTTGCTTGAAATATTTTTCTGAGCATCTTTTGAGTTTCTGGAGAATTAAGTGTTTAAAAATATTTGGAAGGAAAAGCTTTTATTCAAATTCCTCCAAAGCTGTGTTTGACTACCATTGTTTCCTGATTTCCTTGCAGTGTTAGGTGCTGACTGTGTGGAAGCCCTACATTTCACATAACAGTACCAATGATAAAAGATCTAAAAGGAGGCTGAAAATGCAAGATATTCCACACACCTGTAGTATGCACTCTGAGTGTAGAATCTCACAGCAAAGATCATCATTCATCCTATCATAAATGATGCTTCTTTTTTGGTAGAGCATGCATGGAGCAGGGGTCTCAGATACTGCCACAACCAGCCATGTTTAACCGTGTCATGACAGGATGCTTCTGCACTAGATTGTTGTCAAATGCCCCTTTTATCTGTGCTCTTGTTAATTTTAGAGTAGAGATAAAGGATAGGTTATGTTGAAGAAAAGTACAAGCTCTCCCCTTTCAGGGGTTTTGTAAATAAAAAGATACCACAGATACGAGCAATTTGCTAGAAATCAGATTATGAGTACAATGTTCAAATTCCCTGTCTAATATGTATGCATGCCACAAAATACTAATTATGAAGAATGAAAATATTTTTTATTAGCCAGTAACTAACAGATGCTCAGGTTGCAAGAAAATAGAATCAATAAAATATTGCATATAAGCTTAAAAAACCCTGTAAATTAACAACAAAGATAAGAGAATATAAGATGATACAATATGGTTCCAAGCAGTATTCATGTTGTGACTGAAATGTGATGAATGGGAGAGTGATGCCACTTAGTTGGTAAGGTACTTGCCTCCAAATCTGAAGACATCATTTCCATCCCTGGTCCCCATGTAATGAAAGGGGAGAAATAATTACCCCAACATGTCTTTTAACCTCCTTTTTAACAGTGTAACACATTCACCTAAACTCACATTTCCACAGATACACAAACATAAATAAATAGAAAAATGTCATGAATTGGTTGGTATAAAGAGATTCAATACTAATGAATAAAATTAGCAGTCATAGGGTCAATAAATATATGTATACATTTAATAAATAATATATAACATATATTATTGATATTAAAATTAGTTAAAAAGATGATGCACTCATAAGGAAAATGAACCGAAGTTACAGTATGTTTGAATGAGCTTAGGTTTTCAATAACAAAATAACAAGTATTTATAGTTTTAAACCCATATCAGTTTCCTGTAATGATAAATTTTCCTCTATTTCCTGTTCTTTCCACCAAATTTCTTCTCTTGTGATAAGTTTGGTCTTCCACCAATGTAAGCCTACAAGGAAGTCACCTTATTTCATGGAATTTAGTTCATTTACATTTAATTGTTTGTATGTGTTTCTCTGTGTTATAACACATCAGTGATTAATTCCATGTTATTAATTATACATTGATATCACGTTACAGAAAGAAAAGCATCTCTCCTTGTCGTCCTTTAACCAACAGATAGTCCAGAATTCTCTACATGAATTCCCTGCTTCACATACCCCATGTCTTCTATCCTCTGTCTCTCTTTTGTTTGAGTTTGAACCTGTGGCTAGCTGAAGTTTTCTGCCTCTCTGTGTATAAGTGTCTGTGTCTACTTGTGTGCATCTGTAAGTATTGCATATCCCTGTGTATAAGAATGGTGTCTGTGTATCTATTTGTATATTGATTGCATCTGTCTCTCCCTAATAAAAAAGCTTCCTTCTGCATATATTGAACTGCATAGATGGTAGCACATAGGAAAGAAATGATATACTTTACAGAAACATTTAACAATTTTATAAGGGATTAAGTGTCTAGTTCCAACTAATGGCAACTGAGCTAGATCACAAATAATTGTTTATCAAACAACCATAAATGGTTGTTTTTTAACTTTTATTGTAGATGTTAGAAAGTTGCTTTCAAATTTTCGTTTGTGCTTTCATAAAATGGTACACATGCATTATTTTGGTCAGGTTCATGGAAGAGTACATAATTTAAGATTTCATCTATGGATTAACTTAGGTTGAAACTTTGATTACTTGGATGGAAAATCAAAGGCAAGTTAGGGTTATTGTTACATTGTCCTCTTAAAGGCAGATAAAACAAAAAGTTTCAGTTCACACTAGGCTAGCAGTCTTAAGTCTTAAGACACTTTAAGTTGTGTTATTCACTTTGATTGTGAGGTCCACAGGGACTTGACAAGGGCTGGGATGTTGTAGTCAGGGAAGGACTGGGAAGCCAGTGTGATAGGAGTGCATGGTGTGAAATCTCCAAAGAATCAATGCAAATATTATGTTGGAAATAAAATAAATGTTCATTGTCTTAGAATGCAAGAGGTATTCTCAGAATATTGCATCTCTCTGGGTTTGTACTGAGCTCAAGTACATGGCGCACACATAAACTTCAGAGGACAATTGTAGTAGTGGTTCCTCTCCTCTCTTGGATCAAAATCAGGTCCTCAAGCACCTTAAACCCCTGAGGCATCTTGTTGGCCCTCATAATATTTTATGTCCATACCCTACTGATGATATTCTACAGAAGAATGTAATGTTTCAAATAGTTTTTTCCAATCTTTTCTCATTTTTGAAAGATTAATTATCTTTTGCAACTTACTTTCTTTTGTATGTATTTTTTTGTTATAATCAGAACAGTCTCTGACTTTGGTATTGTAACACATTGTTTTATTGATTGACATCAATAGCAAAATTAAATTCAAGTGTAATCCACAACTTTATATTTATTGAATGAATAAATGAGAAGAATACTGTAGTATGGACAATGGGAAGTGTATAATGTATACTAACATTGTACATTTATCATATATGGACACACTGACTACATATGTTCAATCCTATAACTTTTGACATCCTAAGTGAGAGTCTTTCAGCAGTGTACAAATTTGAAGTAGCCCTGCCCAGTTTTCAAAGGCACTGGGGTTTGCCCCATAAGATGTCCATGTTTGTGAGTGAATTGTGAGTCACTGATCACTACAGCAGAGCTGCAAACTTGTAATTCCAAAGATGAATGGGAAGTGTTATGAAAGTAATTCACCAATTTATTTTGTCCATAAACATTTATTGAGTTTCCTTATTGTTCAAGTAATAAGATACAATTTTTTTCTTTTTGTGTGTGCCTTTTTAACATTTATTTTATATACTAATGTCAATCCCCTCCCTCTTCTCCTCCCAGTCCCATCCTCCCACCCACTTCCCTGTACTGCCATCCAACCTGATACCAACCCACTCTGACACATCACAATGCATTAGGGCTAAGTGTGTCCTCTAACACTGAGGCAAGACAAGGCAGGTCTACTAGGAAAATGGTGTCCAGAAGGAGGCAACAGGCCAAGTCTGAGAAAGTCCCCTCTCCAATTGTTAGGAGATCCACTTGAGGAACAAGCAGCCCATCAGATTCCTATGTGCCCTTTGGAAGAGTTAGGGGAAGGTTTGAGGGAGCTGGAGGATTCAAAGACTCCACAAAAAAAAAAAAAAAGAAAAAAAAACCTACATAGCCAATTAACTCAGACAGAGAGGGGCTCATAGAGACTGAACCACCAATCAAAGAACTTGCGTGGACTGATCCTAGGATAGGATTTTAATAGTATTCATTCTATAAGCTATTTTGTGTGTTGCTTGTTACTAACACATGGAGTATATTTTAAAGGTAATATTGTTTTCAGCTATTACCACATCTCATCTATTACCTCACATTAAATCAAAATGTTTAGGTATAAGTGGCAATTTTAAATCAATGCAATGTTTAGAAGGCTGTAAAGGGACAACTGTAATGTATAGAATGTCCACATGATCCATGTATAGGATGGCATTCTAAATCTTTTATGTTAAAAAAGTATATTGGGACCAGGAAGGGGTTGAGGGGTGGGGCAGAAATGGGGACATAACTTGAAGTAATAAATAAATGTTTTTTAAAAGTGTATTTACACATTGATTACTCTCTGAGTTTATGGAAAAACTCAATTTGGCATTTATCAAAATAAATTCAATTTTCTTTTTTTTTCCTTCTTGTTTTCAACACTAAGGAATACTATCAATTTTCTCTACATTGAAGATAATCTAGACACGCCCATGAGGGTGTCTAAACTGTAAGAGATATGTTGAACAATTTTGAAATGTCCAGAATTTGTTCAATATATAATTAAGTATATGATGAATATCTACAGTACCTACATTTCTAAAACATTTTGTAAAATATATTTCTATGTAGAGAAAAATTTAAATCAGCTGTAAGACATGATCCTGTCAAGTATATTCTTTAAGATGAGCAATTAAAAACCCTCCAAGTTACCGATTTGCAATATGCAGCATCAGGTTACTAGAGTGGCATATCTGGTCACAAGGGATATGCAGCATCAGGTTACTCGAGTGACTTATCATGTCACAATGGATATTTCTACCTGTTTTCATTTTCCTGAAAATTTTTTTTATTTCCTTTAACTTAAAAAGAGTTGAAGTACTTAAAGATTAATTTAAATGTACTTATAAAAGATATTCAATTTTCTTGTATCTGTTGAGGCTTACTTTGTGTCCGACTATATGGTCAATTTTGGAGAAGGGTCCATGAGGTGCTGAAAAGAAGGTGTATTCTTTTGTGTTTGGGTGAAACATTCTGTAGATATCTGCTATGTCCATTTGGTTCATGATCTCTGTTAGACTCATTATTTCTCTGCTTGTTTTCTGTCTTGATGACCTGTCCATTGTTGTGAGTGGGGTGTTGAAGTCTCCCACTATTAATGTGTGGGGATCAATATGTGGGTTAAGCTTTAGGAGAGTTTCTTTTACAACTGTGGGTGCCCTTGTGTTTGGAGCATAGATATTCAGTATTGAGATGTCATCTTGATGAATTTTCCCTATAATGTGTATGTAGTGCCTTTCCCTTTTTTAACTAGCAAGTAAATTATGCAATTTGCAGCCAAATGGATGGAACTAGAAAAGCTCATCCTGAGTGAGATAACGCCAACTCAGAAAGATGCACATGGGATCTATTCACTTATAATTGAAATTTAGCCACATAGTACTAAGTATCCTACAGCCAACACACCGAAGGGAATGGGAACATAGACCTTGTTACCTGTTAGTGGGACACTTTGCCCTAGAGGAGTTGCCATATAGGTCCCCAGTGCAAGAGGAAGCTCTTAACACTCATATGACTATTGAACTGAGGGGGGCTGATATGTAGGGGCAACCCATTCCAGAGGAGTAGGATAAGTAGGAGAGGGGAAAGAGGCTGGGAGGGTGGGACTGGGAGAGGTAGAGAGAGGGGCCTGAGATGGAGATGTAACTTGAAGTAATAAACATTAAAAACGTAAAAACAAAAACAAAAATGAGCATTTTATTGGACTAAAAGTGGAGATGTTTGGGGGGGAAGATACACCTTAATTTTTTTTTTAAAGCAGATAGGAGGGAGAAGGGGAAGAGGGTAGGAGGAGGTACAGGGAGCTGATGAGGGAGGAGGCTAAGATTGAGATGTAACTTGAAGAAATAAATAAATGTTGAAAAAAATTCATATTGACAACAGCTTAGGTTTATCCAGCAAGGAGTATAATGCACTTATATTGTCAAGATCTTATGTCTCCTTGCTCAGTTCAATGTACATATATCCTTTAAATCCCAAAATTACACTTTTTAATATATGAAAAAAAGAATAGACATTTGTTAGGGAGCTTAGCATTCAAGGAACCTTGGAAATCTCTGTGTATAAACCCTGACTGAATACTGCTAATGAATCATATGTGATTCTAAAATATTCACCTGGATGTACAAGAGTTTTCTCCTTGATTATTTATTTTCCAAGCCAAGTGAATTTAGGGGGATTGTTATTATTGTGTAGAAATGGGTTTGGATGTTCACACTGATTGCAATATATATTTTTTGTGTGTAAGTATGTGTGTACAATCATTATTTTTCCCTTTATTTTATTATTTTATTTATTTATATAGATACTTGTCTATTATTTAACACAGAGTCTCACTATATAACTCAGACTGGCCTGAAACAATTTATGTAGACCAGGCAAGCCTCAAACAGAGATGTCTATTTATGATGCTAGATTACTACGTTTAAAGTATACATACACACCAACACACACACACACACACACACACACACACACATACACACACACACATCCAAATTATCTAAACTAACTCAGTTAAATATAATATTATTGTATTAGAAGTTGTTGAGGTGGCTCATTTAGTATAGTTGCACACTACTAGCTAGATGACAAGTAAGTAACCTAAAATTCATATGGCAAAGGGACATAAGAAGTTCTAAAGTGTCCTATTAGCATCATAGAAAATAAATGACCTGAACCACACTTTTCTTTATCTAATAACTTGCTTCCTTACTTTAAATTAAAACTTAACAAATAAGTCTGCATATTAAATCCATAAAATATTAAGAAGGAAAAAAAGATAGAGCCATACATTGTGGTGTATGCCTTTAATCCTAGTAATCTACTGACACACACATGGAATCATAGCACTTAGCAATCAAAGGCAGGGAGATTGCAAGCTCAAGGTTAGCTAGTATAAACTGAGATTCTGTCTAAAAACAAATTAAAAAAAAAAAAAAGAAAAGTAACCAAGGACTGAGGATACAGATCATTTCTTAAGATCTGTTACATGTTGGTAAGGCCCTACATGCATCCTATCATTTAATATTTAATATTAAATATAATTTAATATAATATTTAAATAATATTTTGTATATTGTGGTCTCATATATAGTAAAATATTGGTATACTGTTAGTGCAATAGTGGCATGGATGTTATGGGAGGAACCAACAGCTTCCTGATTTAATTTAACACCCACTCCATGGGTTTGGTATTCATGACCTGAAGCTCACAGGTCCATAGTTAAATCTATTGTTGTTATTTTCCTAAATGGACATACATTGAAATTGCCCTCAAAATTCATATCTCTATGTCCATGTATTTGTGGAATTCTCAGAACCCATTAGAGAAGTTTTTCTTGTGTAGTGATTAGTGGCTAATGGAGAAATTCAAAACTCTTAAAAGTTCGATGAATACGTGTCTGAGGAGTGTTCAGTTATAAATATGACAGCCATATCACCTCACCACCCCCAATGATTGCAGCTATACCAGAAGAGGAGGATAAGAAATTATAAGAACTGAAGGCCAAGGAAGATCATAGTAAAGCAGAGCCTTCTGGACATTGAAGGATCTCTGGCCTCATGAACTCACAGCATATGGGATTATTTGTAAAAAAAAAAAAAAAAAAAAAAAAATCATAAGAACAAGCCATTTAGTATTAGTCATGGAAAGAGAAGGGTTTATGAGTCATTATCCCTAGCCAAGGGGCTATATCCACTTAATGGCTGCTTTTGAAGGGAGAGTAATTTTTCTTAGTCAGCCATTACCCAATGGATAGCCCCACATCCATATGTATATAGCCAACACAAATAGGACATAGTGTATATTATTTTATCTAAGTAATAAAAGAAAGAGACAAAAGACATGTAACTGGGAAGGAGTATTGAGGTAGGATATCACAACAGTTGGGGTAGATATAATCAAAATAAGTAATATGAATTTATAAAATAATTGTCAAAGGTAAAATATTCATTAAAGAAAAAACATTGAGTGGGTTTATTTGGTTAAATACATCTTCATGATGATGCATGTTTTTCTCAGATATACTTTAAACACAGACTGACTTATAGTAGATATCAGATTAGATGACTAAACCAAACACTTTGATTAAGTAGCTTTTACTTGAATATGAAAGCTAATATTCTGTGCCCTTCATCGAGAGAGATGGCAGCTGGAACATGAGGAAAAAGAATGGCAACAGTACACATCCCATACTGCCCCTTTCTGAATCACATGTAATAATTCAGAGGAAAACAACTTCATACTCAAATAACACAGGTGCTTTCTAGAGAAAACATGCAGGGATTCCAAAATTCTATTCAATAACTAATACTGTAGAGCAAATGAAAAGTATATTTATAAGAAACTCTACTTTTTTGGAAGGGATGATTTTACTTATTTATTTATTTTAATTACGTTTATTTAGTACTTCAAGTTACTTCTCCATCACAGCCCCCCTCTCTACACCCCTGTTGATCACGCCCTCCCACCCTCTAACCCCTCTCCCACCTATCCTACTCCTCCGAAGTGGGTCGCCCTACATATCAGCCCCCTTCAGTTCAACAGTCATATGAGAGCTAGGAGCTTCCTCTTGCACTGGGGGCCTACATGGTTGCTCCACTAGGGCAAAGTGTCCCACTAACAGGTTTAAAATGTAGATAGATTTATGTTGGAGATAGGTTCATAGTCAAGGTGAGTATGGTTTGGAAATCTAGTAAAATGATTGCTGCACAATAAAGTATCCATTCGTCATTTTCTCAGCCTTTCTCTTCTGTATGACGTGTTGATTTTTATTATTCTATTACTTCTTTTAAAGATATATCTATTTATAGCAATGCTTTGTCTACATATATACCTGAAATGGGGCATCAGCTCCCATTATACATGGTTATAAGCCACAATGTGGTTGCTGGGAGTTGAATTCGTGATCTGTGTAAAAGCAGCCAGTGCTCTTATCCACTAAGCCATCTCTTGAGCCCCCTAACTATTATTTCTTAGTACATATATTTTGCCCACAAAAAAATTGAAGCCAATTAGATTATCTCAGGTTTACCATTTTAGCTCTCACTCCTCACCATCATTTACAACACACACACACACACACACACACACACACACACACACACACACACA
>CAJQZJ010000306.1:370498-429205 GCA_907164525.1 Lophiomys imhausi | reverse complement strand
ACACACACACACACACACACACACACACACACACACACACACACACACAAGCACACACATGGAGATCAATATTAATTCAGATTAACAAATTTTGTCTTTTTGGTAAAGATATCAATTATTCTTGTCAAGACTGCATGCCAGTTTGAGTTTTATTTTTATATTTGTACATTTAAAAATCTTTTTTCTACTTTATTAAAAAGAAACTTGGAAACAAATAAAAGCATCACATACCATAATTAACCAGACACAGCTACTATACAGCTTAATGAACTTATGTGCAGTTACATTTATATTTTTTATAGAGAAAGATTTTGCTTAATTTTTGTAAAGATTAATTTTTATCTATTTTGTAATTTCATAGCTAATGAAATAGTACCCCTAACCACAAACACAGTGAAGACAATAACAATAGTTTATAATTATCGATTTTACACTGCTTCTCATTTTTCTTTTTAATATAACTGCCACTTCTTAGAAATAACCTTGCTAAAGTGATTTTCTTATAATTAATTCTTAATAAAAAAGCAGCTTCTTTTAGGTTTCATATTACATTTCTATATTGCTTTATAGTAAGAATAGACTTTAAAATGTGATATATTTGGCGAGATTAAGTTACACTCTATTCAATTTCACTGGCTAGTAGTTGTTTTCTTTTTATATCAGAAATATAATTCTAAGTTTCGGTAGGTAAAGGAAAATAGTTTGACAATAACTTGGAATGCATAGTTCAAGTGCAGCCTTGGCCATAGTATGAGACCCTGTGCCAAATTTAAAAAAAATTAAATAAATAAAAGTAAAGGTAAGTGCATACTTGATTATTCTATTTTGCAAGGCTACAAGTTCCATGAATAAGAATGTGCATATTTTATGATTTATTTAAATTAATATTTATTGAAGTATAAAAGAGTAATTGCAAGGGGTATATATAAAAACAAATAATACAAATTTTGTTCATGGATATTGCTTGTGAGTATGGTGTCATACAACTGTAATCTCTTTAAGGAGGATACTGACACAGGGGAATCACAAGTTTGATGCCAAAATAGGCTAAATACTCAGATCTTGTTTTCCCATTGTTAGGCAGATAAAGTTACAATAATCTTGTAGTGAGTAGTAAACTTTAAGTTTTATTTCAAACACAATGATATGATAGAGAATGATTTTATTAAAAATATTCATAATGTAATATAGAATAAAAATATATCCAATCCTTTAATAATACTATGAAATGTTTATCTCAGTTAAACCCAAAAGCTAGAGAGATAGAGGATAACAAATTAGAAATTAAGTAGATTGGCTGGGCAGATGTTTCAGTGGGCATACTGCTTGCTACTCAAGTATGAGGACCTGAATTCAGATCCATAGTACCCCATTAAATGTCTGCTATTGATGTGGTAATCTTAATTTAGGGAAGGGCTAGAGACAAATTTCAAGTTCATTGGCCAACCAACCTAAATGAATTGGTGATCCTTAGGTTTACTCTGCCTCAGAAATAGGGTGGACAGTGACAAAGGAAACCAAATTCATGTGGTACCTCTACTTTCACATGTAAAGGAATATCTACACAGGCTTGTATCAACATACACACTCACTCACTCACACACACACACACACACACACACACACACACACACACACACACACAAATTATATAAGTTCAGTTATAAAATGAATAAACTTTTAGGACTCTTCAAGTCAAGACATTTGCCTTTGACTACTATAAAAAAATTGCAGCTCTGTATTTGCAGGGCCAAGGGTATATTTAACACACTTCAGTAATGAGAATTCCATCTACTTGTATGTTCTGTAAACCCAAACTACAATGATCTGAAAAGGAAGATAAAGTGAGATTAACACAAATAATTCCTTCATACTAAACATTGTGAATTTGGGAGTTGGGGGTTGGGAGGATATAAGAGGAGTAGGAGAAAGCAAAACTATGCTCAGAATATATTGTATGAAAAAATTAATTGATAAAAAGGAAATAAAAGATGCCTACTTTGTCAAACACTTACTAAACCTGGAATTATACAGGCATGATTACCACACCCACTGTGCAGGAATGGCATGCAAATCCGAGGTTAATGTAAAACCTACTTGTAATGTAGATCTAAAACCATTAATCCCAAGTGGACCTGGCAAAAGAAATTCTCTCTAGGATTAAGATAAAACCAACTGAGTATACAGAAATAGATTCATTTTCAAATAGTCCTCAAATTGTATATTCACATACCCCCTGAAAAATAACAATAGTAATAATTTGCCTCTACACAAACAGTGGTTTGAAATAATGAACCCTTAGAATTAGACCCTTAGAATCTGTAACAAACAAAATACATGTGGTTGGCAGCAAAATTTGTGGGAAGAAAAAGTGCTGTTTTCTATCATACCACATACAGTGTGACAATATCCACTTTGTTTCTCATAAGGTGTGTGTTCCTTGTGTATTATAAAAATAAATAAAACTTCAAGCTTTCAGGTATTTTATCAGTTCTTGAGTATAATACTTTCATATTTTATTTAGGCTAAAAAAAAGAGGGAAGTTTTTGCAACTCATTTTGCAGTTATGAATTAGAAAGGGATTTATACTTTAAAAAACGACTTTAAAGAGATCTCCAACTGGAGGCAACAGAGTAGGTGACAGGGATAGCCCCCACACCAGTTGGTAGGGGGCCCACATAAAAACCAAATTGTCCCTCAGCTCCATGAGTGTAGGGGGCCTGGGTTCTGTCCCTGCATGTTCTTTTGTTAATAGTTCAGTCTGTGAGTCCCCATGGGCACACAATAGGGATGTCTCTATTGGTCTTGTTGTGTAGTTCTTTCCCTTCTGGTTCTTCTTCCTTCCCACAACTCTTCCACAAGACTTCCAGGTCTCTGTCCAGTGTTTGACTGTGGGTCTCAGCATCTGTTTCAATCCTTTGCTGGGTGGAGCTTCTCAGAGAACAGACAAGTTATGCTCCTGTCTGCAAGCATAGTGGAACATCATTAATAGTGTCAGGGATTAGCTCTCTCCTATATGTTGGGTCTCAAGTTGGGACAGTCATTGGCCAGCCATTCAATCAATCTATTCTCCATCCTCATCCTTGCATGTCTCGTAGGCAGGGTAGATTTTGGGTCAAAGGTTTTATGTGTGGGTTGGTGGCCGCCTCCCTCCACTGGCAGTCTTTCTTGGTTTTTAGGAGATGACCACTTCAGTCTTCTTATCTCCCTTGCCCTTATCTGGGCTGCATTGACTGGTTTCCAAGGAAGAGGTTGCAATTAGTTCTGATATGACATGAAGTACTGGGGTGAGTTGATGGTAGAGGGGTTTCCTTCACTGAGAAGAAGGGCAAGGGGGAATTGGGGCAGAGGGTGGGAGGGTAGGATTGGGAGAAGAGGAGGGAGGGGACTATGAATTGGATGAATAAATTAATATTTGCAATAGGTTTTCAATTGCAGATAGCTTGTGGGTTAGGAATAGAGGCATGTGCCACTTCTCCTTTTACTCTAGGGCCTGTTCTGGTGCAGACCCGGATAGGCCCTGTGTTTCCTGCCTCAGCCTTTGTGAGTCCATATAGGTGTCAGTCCTGCTATGTTTAGAAGGCCTTGTTTCTTTGGTGTCTTCCACCCTTCCAGCTTTTCACACTTTCTGCCTCCTCTCCCACAGAGTTCCCTGAGCACTAAGGGTAAGTAACTGATGGAGACATTTCACTTAGGCCGCGTTGTCTGAATTCTCTCACTTTCTGGATTATGTCTGCCTGTGGGTTCCTGTATTTGTACCCATTTGATCCAGGAGGAAGCTTCTCAGAACACGGCCAAGCAAGGTCCTGAGCTGTGAGTATAGCAGAATGTCATCAGAACTCATTTTATTTCCAAATTACTTTTGTAGAACAGTATTGTTTGCTCTTGTTCATCCAAACAAGAATCTATGGTTCTTTGACATCCAATCATTGACAGGTACAGGTTTCATATCGTGGAGTGGCTCTTAAATCAAATCAGTTAAGGGCTGTTCACTTCACGAGCTGTGTGCCACCATTTCGCTAGTGCATCTTGCTGGCAGGACACCAATGAAGATTAAAGGGTTTGTAGTTGGGTTGACGATTACATTTCCTCTCTGGTAGTGTTCAGTGTAACTTTTGGTACCAAGAACACTGGCCAATAGGGATTAAGGTCCTTAATTTTATACACCGAGTAATATTCCACTATTTGGACATGTCATAGTTTATCCATTAATCTAAAGGAAATCCTGGTTGCTTCTATTTTTTAGGCAATCATTAACAAAGATATTATTATCACCCTAGTGTGGGCATTTGAGAAGATACAATTTGTCTCATTTAAGTAAACACAAAGAAACAGGATAATCAGTTTGCATGATATGAGTATAATAAGTTTTGTCAGAAAGTGGCAAACTGTCCACCAAAGTGACCATGTGTCATTTGTCTTCTTAAAAATAATGACCTAGAGTTCCTTGATGTATACCACATCAAGACAATGTTTAGTGTTCTGAAGCTTTCATCTGTATCAGCCTTGTAGTTCTGAACATACTTTTCTATGTTTTCAACTCCTCATAGGCTGCTTTCTTGAGCAATCATAATCTTGAATGAAGTTCTGGAATATAAAACAATACTTTTTAGGTGAACAATTACACCTGGAAATTTAAGAGTACAGATTCTAAATCAGGGATGATAAGAAACTCATCAATAAGGCAAATTCTAGCAACTGTGTAAGAATTTGGGATCTCCACCTACATTTTCAACCTCTCTTTTCTCAGTTTTAAACATAAGATTACTTGGAATATGATAAGCTAATATCATGAAGTTCAAGGTAGTTAAAAAAGAATGATGATGTTTGGAAATTCATACAATATATTCATTGTAATGGATTAAGTTACACAAAACCATTTATTAGCATGATATACATATTGATTCAGGCAATTTTGCTATGTGATCAGCTGTTGAAGAAAATTAAAATAATATAAAACTATTTTGAGAGGGTATCTACTAAAAGAAAGGTAATTGTGTCATTTATACTACCCAAATTCAATGGAGAATACTAATAGAGAAATAAAAATCACTATTAAAACAACTCATAGTGGTAAGGTGCATAAAAATACTGATATTAAATTTCAATAAAGAATATTAACATTCATTAATGAGCTCATAAAATAATATATTTAAGATCAAGATACTTCAATATTTCAGTTTCCTTTATTAATAAAATCATATGTAACTAACCAGTGAAAACTCATACAATAATTATGTGCTGATGATAGATATAGAGATATTTTATATAGCCATTATTAATAAATCTATAGTTCATTCATTTAAGGTAGTCACAGAACTTAAAACAAAACAGAAATGAAGAAAATAGGAGGTAGCATAAGGAGAATGTGTAGAAATCATAAATTAGAGGGAGGAAATTTGCCAGCAACATCAGTTCTGAGAAGATTTCTCAAAAGACACAAAGTATGAGCTGTGGGCACCCCATAGCATTAAAGCTACATTTATAAGTTTCAGAAAACATTATGAAATATAATTTAGTATAGACAAAGTAAATTTCTGTTTTGGCAGTGCATGGAGAGGCATAGAAAGTGATTTTTCAAGACAGAGGAACACAAAGCAAGCATTCTGTCTTCTTTTTGTTTTTTTGTTTTTCAAGACAGGGTTTCTCTGTGTAACAGCTCTGGCTGTCCTGGGCTCCCTTTGTAGACCAGGCTGGCCTCGAACTCACAGTGATCCTCCTGCCTCTGCCTCCTGAGTGCTGGGATTAAAGGCGTGTGCCACCATGCCCAGCGCATTCTGTCTTGAGTCATGGGTTTTTAGTTCCTCCTTGTAGCCAACTTACTTGTTCCATTTATATATTTTACATCATTTACATAAGTTAATATATTCTTCAGGTATTTTCAGAGTAGAATCAAGAGTTAAATATAGGTTCATCTAAGAGATTTAATATAGCAATTTTGT
This sequence comes from Lophiomys imhausi, assembly GCA_907164525.1. NCBI lineage: Eukaryota > Metazoa > Chordata > Mammalia > Rodentia > Muridae > Lophiomys > Lophiomys imhausi. The sequence goes on along the minus strand of CAJQZJ010000306.1, from coordinate 423,263 downwards.
TTCATTACTGTGGAAAGCAAGAAATCTGATGACATGCTATTTGAAATCTGGAGGCATGTCTCCTCCATTCATTGTCATCGCCAGCCATCAACAGATTGTATGATGTCACCCACACTGATGATAGTTGCATTTCCTTACTGTGGATTCTTTATTCCTGATTTCACTTTAAATACAAATACTATTTTTTTTTCTACAAACATCCTTACAGGTGAACTAGGAAATTTTTCTTTCACAGCTATCTGGACCTTCTCAAAACCAATCAAATTGTCATATCATTTAACCATGGAAATAAATGTGCATTTCAGACAAATGCACATTGTCCTCTGCAATATTGTTGTAGCTACATATATGGAACTTCTCATCTCTTCAGGAAACTAGGATTACTTCCAATTGATTCTTTCTCTAGCTATCAAAATGCTGAAGTTTTGGCATAGGGACTTTGTCTTAATATTTTCCTAATAATTTTCTAGCATGATGTTGCCATATAACCAAAAGTTACCAGTAAAAGAATAAATTAAAGTATTAGCTCTATTGTGAGCCAAAACCAAAAATTTAATCTTAAATGCATTTTAAATCAGATAATTTTACACAATTTTATGATTCTCATTTGATTAAAATAAGTAATTTATGGAAATTTCAATTGGTTAAATGACTATAAAGAATTCCAAATAAAATGAATATTCTTAATCTTATAATGTTTCTTAGCATTTTAGTTCCTCATATAATTTCACAAATGTCTCCTGACATTAGTATCATGATTATTTAATTGAGTTCAGTAACACATACAGGTATGTGCTAGAAAGTAGTGATAACACAGAATGAGTGAAAAGATAAAAAATATATTTTTAATGTATGCAGATTCTGAATTTTGCTATTTAAATATTCATTTTGAAATATGAGATTTAGAGCCCTCTCTTAATGGCCTTTTACAAGATAAAACATTCCATTTCCTAACTCCACAACAGCAAACAACTTAGTCAATAGGCCAACAATGTAATGCTAGATTGGAAATAAAAGGAAATTTTGTGTGCTTGAGTACTCACTCAGTTGGCATTCAGCTTACTCAACTATAAAGAAATCCAAAGAATAGCTTTAGTTATAGTGGATTTGACCTTTTAAAATTTATCTCACACATTTTACAATGATGCACTTACAAGATGAAAGCTGTCTGTGACTTTAAAATTTTTTCAATAACTTTTTATTGGGTAAAGTCATTTGGATATAATAAAAGGTTTTGACAAGGACAAGTAACTGATTTTTCAGTGTGAATCCAAATTTAAGAGTAAATGTAGCTATTTTGGCTTCTGAATATATCTTGAAAGTTCTTCAGAGTAGAATGCAATAGACCATATATATTTTTTTATTTCTATGGATAAATATTTTTTTCATATAAACATATTTTATATGACTTATTCTTTATTCCTGAGAATAACTAATTCTCTATAAACAATGACTATAATTGGGCATTGGTGGAGAATTATGAAGAACATTAGTATAAACTATACTGCTAATATTGATCTGTGAAGATTGTTAACTAATATTTAGGATCCCTTTTTATGTAAATGTATGACTGTATGTGTGTGCATGTGTGTGACTATTCATTGGCTACTACATAGATAAATATTGCATTTATCATCTATATTAAAAGTGTACAGTTTTGAAAGTCACTTAGTAATTTATGTATTCATATTTGCAGGAAGTAGATCATACATAATAAAAACTAAAGAGGATTTTATCATTCATTTCATGTATTAACAAAATACCTTTAGTATTTCATTATTAAATGAAAATTGTTTCATATATTTAAAGAATATTAAAACATGCCATATATCATGCTTACCAGTAGTAACTGTTCTTCAGTAGAAATACCCTTTGGTAATTATTTATTTATGTAATTTATATTTCATATAAATTTTGCACACATTTTATATCTGTATATAACAATAATAATCAATGTGAAAGAATTTATCAGTATGCTAGTGAGAAGGGATATGGGAGGATCTGGAGAGAGTGTTTCCGGATAAGATGGAGGGAGGAAGCAATGGGACTCTATTTCAATTGAAAACCTACCTTAAATAAATAAATAATCATCAGCGCTCACAGATATGCCCCAAGCCATCCTAATCTGGACAACCCCTCATTGAGATTCGGATCAGGTAATTCTAGAAGGTGTGGAGCGAGTGATTAAAACTAACCATCATATGTGCTTAAAAAGAAAAAAGCCCATCCTATTTGCATATGTGTATGCTTTTTTACTATTTCTTGACTGTTTCATTTTACAGATTCATCATTGATTTCCACATATGTAAAAATCAAATTTAAGAGAAGTTTACACCAATTCATTTTGAGTTTTATTTTGCTTTATTTTAAAAAAATTCAAAGAGGCTACTGATTAATTATAGAATTCATATATGTCCCATCAAAAATAGCCCCACTTTTATTTATTTATTTATTTATTTATTTGTGCTTTTAGAATGGCCACACCTTTTTATAAAATTTTTATACATTTCTTTATTATTTTATATTCCAATTGTTTCAGTTTATCATTATATTAATTGAAAAAAGGAAAAATACTATGCAATCATCTCAGTTGGTATGAAGTCACTTTTTACACATAATATGAATTTGTGTATATTCATAAATTTACAATTTCATAAATATATCACAAAATATTGATATAATAAAATAGTAAACAAAACTAGAAAAGTAACATGTGAAAATAAACACCCGGTCAGTTTTATTTATAAATAAAACTGAGCAATATGAACATGAAATTAAGAATCAAATGTCATGTATCATAATAAATAAATGGAATAATTTAAAATTAATCCAGGAAGAAAAGACATGCTAAAGGAAAAATACAAAACATCCCTGGAAGAAATTAAAGGAAACATTAAATGGAAAGATATTTAATATTCATGGATTGGGGAACCTAACAAAAGCTAAAGTACCATTATAGAGCAAAATAATCTAACATTCCAATTCAATTAACATAAAAATATAAATGCTGATTTTCTTTTGTGAAATTATATGGCATTCTAAAGTTTATGTAAGCTGTAAACTAACTCCCAATATGTGAGTCTTGAAAGAGAAACATTTTGGAGACTTGGCATATGTTCATTTGCAAACATATTATAAAGACAAAATAATCAAGATGATGTGATAAACACAGAATTATACACATGCAATTCAAAAACTGGACATATTAGCTAGAGATGAGTTGTCCTACATATGAGTAAATGTTGTTTGACAAAGATATCAGGAAATATATTTGTTATAATGGTGAGACAATCATATGTCTACCTGACAAATATTGAATTTGAGAGCTTACCTGGCAGCTTGTCAAACACTAACTTGAAACCAATGAGCTAAATGTAAGACCTTAAATAATAGATATGTTTGAAGTAAATGTAGGGTAAATATTTCCTGACATTGTGTCTTGGGTTGTTGGACATAACACTAAACACACGGGCAACCAAAATAAAAATTACTAATTAGATCTTAGGAGTCTTTTTTAAGTTAATGTTCATCCAAAGACATTGATAACACAATAAAAAGGCAACTCACAAAATATGACAACACGAGTGTAAAATACCCACAAGTACATTAAAGAATGTTCAACTTCAATGTTCAACACCACTAATCATTAAGGAAATGCAATTGAAAGTTAGTGCAATGACAACTGTGAAACATAAGAAAAAAATTTATGTGTTAATGAGAGTGCGAGAAACTGGAAGTGTTCTATGTGTGAGAAGAAAAAATGGATGCCCTGTAAAACTATAAAATAAAACTAAAAATTAGCTTGAAACTTTTAAGTCTGAATGTGTATGTAGCTTTCTGATGCAGAATCTAGAAATTATATTTATTCACCCATGGTTGTGAGAATAATTGCTAAAATGTAGAAGCAATAAAAGCATCCACAGTTACACTAATGTATTGGCAAAAGTAGCTGATATACATAACAAAATATTATTTAGCTTTTAAAGGAAACATTTAGCTGATGTAAAAATTTGACAAATCTTCATTAAATGCAAAATGAAATAAGACATTCATGGGTGGAAAAAGTGTAAGTATCCAAAAAACATGATATTTAAAGTGGTGAGAATATTAGAAACAAATAAAAGGTTAAACTGGGAATTAGGAAGAGAGTAGAAGACAAAAGTTGTTACATTTGCATAAATTCATTTATTCAAGCAGAAAGTACACATGGAGTTGAAAGTTGGAATACTGGTAAATCTAATCGCCACCTTGACAGAATCTAGAATTACCTGGGAAGATAATTTCAGTGAAGGATTGTGTAGATCAGGTTTGTCTATGGTGTACTGTCTTGTTTGTGTTAGTTTGATGCTCTTGTTAATAATTTAAAAAGTCTTTGAGCATGGGGCAAATTATTCTGAACAATTCAAAAAATAAAATAAAAACTATTGAAATAATTTTGAAGGAGATAATAAAACTTTGATGAATTGGAAGTAAATGTATTATGTAGATAAAGTAAATGATAATAATTAGGTAAATTTTGGAACTGACTTTCAAATTTTCATATATTTTATAAAGTTTTAACAAGATAGAATATACATGCACCCTTGAAGATAATTCACAAGGAATATGCCATATTGTTTATCTATGCTGGTCATGAAAGAATGTATTATATAGCTGGATTGGACACATTTTGTTTTGAAATCTTTCACAATTTTTTCCCACAAACAGTGAATTTAAAATTATTTTATATTGACCTTAAATAATTAGTGACAAAATATTTAATTTTTTAGCATTATTCACTAGACAGCCTACAAATTTAAGTTTGACTTTGCTTAGAGGTTTTAAAAGAATTTTACTGCAAGCTGCTGTGGACACATCCCTTGGGGGCCTCCTGTACGCTGACTTTTACGTATGGTACTAAAGTATCACAATCTGGTATGTAATGCTCAGTGAATCTTAATGGTCAAACTATTAAAAATTAATTATAAATGAAGTTTAAATATATAAGTTGCAAAGCCTGAGTCTTCATTTCTGATAGGTTCTTTTGATCACATTTAGAGTACTGCAGGTTAGTTTTGAAAGAAATTGAAGATTTGCAGTGGTCAGAGGTGATGGAAAGAAGAGAAATGCTTTCCTGTTCCATGTTGAAGAAAGACACATTCCTTATGGTGAGAACACAACACTGTGGATGGAAGCTATTAGAATCACAGAAGATATCTTTATTAGGACCAGCTTTGGATTCCTATTTTAAAGGCAAATTTTGACCATTGTGAAAAGTACCTGAAAGGATTATGGAAAATATCGTTAGTTGGGCCTGACTGTGAAACCCAAGGGCAGCATGCCTGCTAAGGGAACTCTCTCATAGGAAGATGAAGCTCAGATCCACCAACACATCCTAAGACTCCCTTTACATCTGTTGTCGGTAGAACATAGGGATAATTTCATATCTAGGTACTAGAAGAGAAAATATGTTTCCTGTTAGATAAAACAGAGATCTACTTTAGACTGAAGACCTGATTAAAATGTAGATACTGGGAATTTTATAGTAAAAAAATTAACCAGAGATGTTAGCTACCATTTTTCTAAAGTGTTAAATGAAAAAAAGAAGTGATTCTTGTTTCAAAACATGTATCTAAATTGAAGGAAATTTGTATTCCTAATTTAACACGTGCTAAGGTTTAAATGTTTCCTAATAGGCTATTTATCAATGCTTAAAAGCAATTCTACTTATCTTCCTATTGTGATTTATTTAAAATTTTTATTTAACATTTTTTTAAAGGAGAGGTACTGCTCCAGTTCTGCTCACCAAGAGTGTATAAACACATATATTAAGAAAAATGGTAACATCACTTCTTTCCTATTCTAATTATATGAGTTTTTCCTTCCTTCCCTTGAATAGACCCTACTCCTTTATAAGTAATTTCTTTTCCCTGGATAATAAAATTTTTTAACTCTCCTTTATCTGTTTATATTTTATACCTCTTTTGGTATATAATACATATAACAACACTTTAATTTTTAAAAAAAGTTCCATTCAAAGGTTGAGAGATAGCTCTGTGGTTAAGTGCACTTGCTGATCATGCAGGGAACCTGAGTTTTGGTCCTGACACTCACAATGAGTAAAAAGTGGCTCTAACTCCAGTTCCAGGATTCTACACCTTCTTATGGCTTTAGAAAAAAAATGTCTAACTAAAATTATTTATTTAGTATTTATATTATTATTAATTGATTCAGCATCTGTTAATCCTTAACCAGACATTATAAATGAGCACACACAGACATCACATGGATTTTAACAAGGCTTGGAATGATTTGAGCAATCTTGGTCCATCTAAGCTGGCTCTTAATTCCATTACCCAAATATGACCTCATATATACATACATCCCTTAGGACTGCCATTCTCCAAACTATGTGGCATGAGGTTCTTTTTTCTAACCCATTGTGTGTGTCCTCCTTCTTCCTGCTCCTGGCTAGAAAGACTAATACTCTGTGTAAATCACAGGCTTCCTGTTCTAATCTCAGGAAGTCCCACCTTCTCTGTCTTTGCCTAATTTCAGGCCTCAGCATTTCACTTAACCAATCAGAGATAATGTAAGTAACAGACAGCAAGCAGGACCAATTAATTAACATTTAGAATGCTTAATCACCATAGCATATGGCCTCCACAGGCACTAAGCATACACACGATTTGCATACATAGATGTAAGCAAAATACTATACACATAACAAGAAATAGTGATTCTTCAGATAATAATAATAATAACAATGTATTCATTTGAATTTTAGGGAGTATTTAGAACTGCACAAAAATTATCATGGTGTTAGTTTCATCATCAAACAGATTCCTTGTATTTCATAACAGCCAATACTGTTCTCTCAAGCTTAGTCATAGGAGACTACAATCTAATTTATCAAAATATATTTGAGTATTTCAGATGCTTCATGCAAATTCAGCCATACAATATTAGAAACTTCATTCTAACTTCATTCTAAAGCAAACTATTACATTGTTCCATCAGAGCTGAGACTTCCCTCAGTATGAACAAGTGAGTGCTTATTTTACCTCGGCTTCATGGTGAAGGTGAGGGGTTCTAGACTCTTGATATCCAGGTCTAGTTTATGTTTAATTTTCTCAAAGTCCCCAATGGCATTCTTTTTTTTTTTATCAACATATAGTCATCAATTTTTCTTTTCAATTTGAAGTCCTTAACTGCAATGTGGTTCAACTTATAAAGTATAAGTATGTTTAAAAGTGCACTAGAAATAGTCGAACTGCACCTATACATTCTCTTCCTAGACTCCCAATGTAGAAATCACCCAAATATTGTCTTTTCATAGTGAAAAAAAATGGACTTTTGGACTCAGGCCCCCAAAATGAAAAGATGGATTTTTGGACTCAGGCACCATCTATCTTGAACTGAGCAGAAGGTTGTAAATTCTACCCCCCTCCCCACTGTTCTTGCTAGGAAATGACTAACACAGCCACCCAGCCCTAGGGTCTCCTTGAAGTATCCCTGAGCAAACACCTGCCCAGGAGATAGGAAGCTGCCAGATAGAAGTTCTCCTTGGACAAAGAGCCAGACCAAAGTTCGTGATTATCAAAGCAAAATGCCTTCCTTAGGAATTTACATCAATGCCTAATTCTGCCCCCCCCCCCAAATTTATATAACCCAAAGCTTTGCAAAGTTCATTGTCACCTTGACTCTCCCTGTGGTGTAGCTCACCCCAGGCATGGTAGCCTGTAGGCGCAATTAATTCATCTTGCTTTTTGCATTTATTCAGTGTCTTCTCATTGAGAGTCAGCAGGAAGATAGGCAATAACCACTCTGAGGGTTGGACCTTACAATAGGAATTAATTAAAATACATTATTTGTATCTCTGACATTGATATAAAGTGAACCAAAGGCAAGATTAAATATATTTGTAACTTTATTATGTTAAACCACTTTGAAACTGTCAGAATGTAAAATCATACTGGAAATGATTCTAGGAGGTAGCTCCATATCTCCATATTTAAAGTTCTATATATTTAATATCTGTCTTTTGAAAATATAGTCGGATATATAAGAGTCAAACACAATTGTAATGTCAAATTTTAATGAAATAGTTCAATAATGTGCTAAGAGTGCCACTGAAAATGAGGAATTATCTGTGTACTAACACTGAAAATGAGTGTTGTTGTCACCTTGCTTAAAGTCTGTCACTTGAATAAGAAAATAAGCAATTGTTGCAGTTTCTCTCACAAAATATTTCCTATCTTCACCACCTTCAGTCAGACTTATCATGAGAGTGAGTGACTAGGAGACTAACAATGGGATCTTGTTCTTTTCTTCTGAGAAGCAAAATTCCCTATCAACATCTCATCTTCAAGATGTGAGTTATTGTAAATTAGTGCATCACAAACAAGGAAGTTATTACTTAAAGCAGAAAAAAATAAATGTGTTTAAATATCCTCTGGTAGGTGATGTATATTCAATATTATTTTGAAAATGTAGTAGGGAATCTAAAAGGTTTATTCCTGGGCAGAGGAGATGATTCAGAGGTTAAGAGCACTAGCTGCTCTTACAGAGGACCTATGTTCTGTTTGCAACACACACATGTCAGCTTTCAACCATATGTAATTTCAGTTCAAGGGCTTCTAGCAACTGTAACTGAACTTTTTAACTATTATTTATTAATTGATAATTATTCACTTATAACAAATACCAACAATTTCTTAACTATTAACCCTACAAATTCCTACAATTCCTTTAACCTAACCACTAAACCTATTAATAACTATTACAACTATCTAACCTTTTAGAAGGTACACTCTCTGGGGCAGGTCCTCAGTCGTCAGGAACACAGTCTCTGTGGTAGATCCTTTAATTCACTTAGCAGTCTTTTTTCTGGAATATCTCAGATATAGATTCATCAGAGCAAATTGGCTATGGCAGTCTCACCTTAAATAAGGCTTGAGGCTTTCTTCTCTCTGGGAGACCTCAACTGTCTGTAGGTCAACTTATTTCCTTCCCATCAGCACATCTGCCACTCTGCCTCAGTCCTTAAAGACAGCCACAGTTTCATTTAGGCCACTGTTCCGACAGGGCAAACCCCTCTAGGCAAAAGCTGAGCCACAGGGTTTAGTCCTTGGCCTTTTCCTGTCTTGCTGAGGCTTTCTCTGCTCACCAGCTTCTTTCTGCCTCAGGGAGATCTGGCCATCAGTTCACCAGCACTTTCTCCAGCAGGACTCTCATAGCTCTCTAGCATGGAGGGGCCTTTAGGATGGTGCTGTCCTGGGCTCATCCACTTGTCCTTAAATAGGATCTCTCCTTGTTCTACCTGTTTCAGCTTAATTTGGGCTCTGCTCACTTAACAGCTGAAAAAAATGCCAGGCCAAATACTTTGTTTCTTAGTCCATTAAGTCTCTCCTGTTTTTCACCTGGCTTCCTCCTTGTTTATCAACAAACTGATAAGCTAATTGTTCACAGCCAAGTTGATCTTCATGCCTCGAATCAAGAGACTGTATCAGAAACCACTATTTATTTACTAATCTAATTTGTATTAATCTAGCTTTCTAAATATCCCCCTTCTTGTAAAATAAAAATTAAATCTACAATCATAACTACATATACAATGTAAATAAATTGTCTATGTACAATACATAAACAATAACTTTAAATTTTCATCAATGTACATTAAAGCAAGAGTTAAAATAACCTTAAACTTCTCACAATACATAGTTGTATTTATATCTTTTGACAAGCAAAAGACATGCAAATGAAATGATTTTAAATTCTTATCAATAAACGTAATTTTTTATTACATATAAAACATTTTTAAACTTGCATCAATAAACAGAATCTTAAATTTCTAACAATATCATTTCATTATTTGCTGTTTCTGGGATTGCAGGAATATTAATTTGCCCTCCCGGTCCAACACATTCAATTCATTGTACACTTTGCTTAACAGGGGATACATTACTAATCCCTATAAAATGTGTAGGGACCTTTTGAAGTGCACAATTTCGATTCCAAGAATTGTGAGATAGAATAGTGACATCTGCTACTGTGTCCACCAACCCTTCAATTTCAGTTTCATTCATTGATACTTTTAATTTTGGTCTCTGGTCATTCACCATTGTTTGCCAAAACACACCTTTTCCAATACTACCAAATGGTTTTTCCTTTTGTATTGGAGCCGACTTGCCCTTAGCATATGGAAACAACAGCAGCTGTGCAATTTTATCCCCTTCCTTAATTTTCACCTCATTCCATATGAATAACATAATTTTAATTTCTTCTTTACAATCTCCATCTATAACACCTGGATGAACCAAAAATCTTTGACAAGTGAATTCCCTTATTCCAAACATTAAGCCTATTGTCCCTGATGGTAAAGGACCATAAATGCCTGTGGTCAATGTATAACATTCATCTGTTTTGGATAATGTAATGGACTTTTCTGTGGCTAGATCTAAAGCTGCACTGCCTTCATTAGCTTGCAAAAGATCTACCACATTTAATTTTGTTCTTCCTGATTCATTATACCTTCTGAGTGGCTGATGGATGCCAGTTCAGATTTTTTTATTTGGGGCCTTGAACCGGTAGGCCCCTCCCGTCATTTCCCTGCAAGGGGTTACCTGTGACATCTGTTTTTGATCTACAATCCCAGGACTAGTGTTTACCTCTTCCACACCGAGTACAAAAACCTGGATACCTTGACCTTTCATTGTTATCAGAAACCATTCATTCCCTGTTATGACCACGTACTGTAGAACAATGATGCCTGTTATTTTTAACGCTGAAATCAGTTTGAGCTCTGGAAGTTGTATCTGTACAATCTTTTTGGAAATGACCAAATTTACCACATTTAAAGCATCGATTAAAACCCCTAGCAATGGCTTGTCCTATGACATTAGCCTGATATTCTTGAGAACTAATATCTGTTGTTTCTCTTATCCACTCACCTATTTGGGCTCCTCGAGCCTTTAATGGTCTAATTATTCTTTGGCATTGGAAATTGGCATTTTCAAATGCCAAGGTATTTATTAACTCTTGTCTGATATAGGGTTTGGTACATCTCTCTCCACAGCTGATGTCAATCTCTGTAAAAAATCAGTAAAGATTTCTCCCAGACCTTGTATAATCTTAATATCTGAAACAGATCTTTCTCCATTTTCTGTAATCCTGTCCCAGGCCCTTAAGGCTGTATTATGGCAGTGTTCAATTGCAATATCATCCATATGAATTTGGTCCCTTAAGTCAGCATACCATCCCTCACCAAGTATTTGATCAGTTGTAACACTTATTCCCCTTTCCATATTTTGTTGTGCTAACTTTGTAGCTTCATGTCTCCACCATGAAAACCATTGTAATTGCTGGCTACCTTCCAGCACATCTAATACCAGTCCCTGAAAACTTCAAATTAATTATTTATTGTAGTTATTAGTAAGTATAAACTGTAATATTAGGCCAGCAGAGTAGCCGGTGGCTTGGCAGAGGAGCAGGAAGCTTGGCCTGAGTGCCTTAACTGGTTGCCTAACTTATCCTGAAGAAAGAGCCCTGGGACTAAGGGTGGCCTATACCACCTATAACCTAAACTCTGTTAATTAATATAAGTTGTTATATTAGGCTGGTAGAATTACCGGCGGCTTGGCAGGAGATTCACCTGGGCTCAAGGGGAGTCTGGGAATCCAACAGCCTGGGACTGCTTGGACTGAGGGCCTATAAGCCGCTGCAGGCTTTTCCCCAATAATTAAACACACCATGACCTTTAAATATTTTAATGCTTAGCCCTTAGCTGGGCAGACTCTCAATTAGCTACTCTAAGTTAACCCCAAACCAACATGTGCGTGAGTACCTTCCAGACTTCTCCAGTCGTCTGTCTCCTTCTGTGTTTCCCAGGCGGAAAGGGGCGAGAGTCTCTGTGTGTGCGGAATTCCTGCTGATCAGAGGAAGTCCCGCCTTCCTATACTCTTTCTGCCCAGCTAATTGGCCATAAGCGACTTTTATTAACCAATCAAGAGAATGCCTCAGAAGGGGAGGTAACCAGATCTCAGCATTGAATTCAATGTATCAGCAACAATACTAGACCTTCTCCCAACATCTCCCCCCTTTAAGTCTAGCAAAAGGCTCCTTTTCTTAATAACAATAAACACAATACAGTAACAATAACAATAAATACAATAAAAAAATTATGAAAACTAAAAGGTGTGCCATACATTCTCAACATCCAGTCCATATGTATTTGACTAGTTAACTAGGACATATTCTATTACATATCTCTCTTGATGAGTTTAAGGCTCTATACTAATTTAACTTCTATCCTAACTTACATTATTAACTAAACCATCTTAACCTTAAAACATCCTTTTAATTCCTAGATGATTTAAAATTTACTGTGATGTTATAACTATTTAGTCTTCAATCACATCAGAAACCTGAGAAGGATAAATATATCTGAATAGATAGGAAGTGCAGAGCAAGCAACTTCCAAAACTATAAAATGACAGACAACTGGCTGCCTAGATAGTCCCCAGTTTCTAGAACATTGGAGCATCATCTTTAGCCTTCTGGCCAAGCATGTCTCACAGACTTAGTTGTGGAGCAGGAAATAAGATTTGCCCATTCTGTCTTTGAAGAATCAGGCCATCAATTTACCTGCATTGAGCTCTGGTCCATTTTTGGACTGTATATAGTCTGTTGAGAGAGCAGGGGCATTTTTGCCCAATTGGAATTATCTCCTGATGGGAGATTTCTTTTTGATGCTCATTGTCTTCTTCCAAGTCAAATGGGAGCTGTCAGGAGAAGACTGTCTCATGTCAAAGAATTTTTAAAATAACAAAAATATCTTTAAATGCCATATTCTGCAGATCTCTTGAAGTTTTTGAAGAGCAACTATCCATATCCATTGATTAAGCAAATGTTGCTTGTCTCTAACAACTTAATATCTGATTAACTTAGAACCTCTGAAATTAACTAACTTAATTATCCTAATAAAATCACAAGTTTGAATGACTATCAACATGCATTTTTAAAATTATCCTAAACAACTCAAGTTCAATTGAAATTTTATAGCTATTATTCCTTCAACCCCATCAAAGACATAAGAAGGGATAAAGTTATTATTTGAGTGAGTAGGAAGCATAGGAGAGCAGCTTCCAAAAAGAAATATGACAGTTTGTGATAGACCTTCCCCCAACAAGTCCCTTCCAATCCTGAGGAATGACTCTATGGTACACTGCCCAGTTATTAAGCATTTGCTTGACAAAGCCTGAATCAATACCAAAAGACACAATGCACTCTTTGAATCATTTCAAATCCAACATATCAATTGGATACTAATTCTGGATTGGGTTGACCTTTATTAATACCAGGGCTATTTTGATAAATTACTGGAAAAGCTAATGGTGCTTGTGGAGTACCAAGTGGCTCCTCTAAGGGCATACTTGGTTTCACACCATTACTTGCATGATCTTCTGTTGTTGTTGTCTTATGTAACAGCTTAGAGACCTAGATAGGAAAGTACGAGGTGCTGGACAGGGCTGCACTATGCGTTGCAACTCCTCCTGCTTCGATGTTTCTAGTCCATTAAGTCTTTCCTGTTTTTCTGACTTCAACCTTGATTTTCAGTCCATTAAGTCTTTCCTGTTTTTCACCTGGCTTCATCTTTGTTTTTCAACAAGCTGATAAGCTAATAGTTTACAGCCAAGTTGATTTTCATGCCCCAAATCAAGAGACTGTATCAGAAACCCTTATTTACTAATCTAATTTGTATTAATCTAACTCCCTACAAGCAACCTCTTCTGATCCCTACTAATACCAGACATGTATGTGTTAAACAGTCATGCATGCAGAAAAAATATTCATACACATAATATTCAAGTGATTAAAATTTAATCTCCAAACTATGATATTTAAAACTCTTACAAAAAGCATTATAATTATTAAAACTGATTCAAGTAGTATTTGAACATTTCTCTAATTGAAGCAAATCCATAATTTTTGAATAAAATATTGATTTAAAGTAAAATTCAATTAGGAATTATTATATATGATCTTTAGGCAAAGCACTACTATAAGTTGTTCATAGGACTAATATAAAATTGTGACATTTATGAAATTCTATTAAAATCACAACATTAACTGTAAACAAGTTTGGTTCTTAGTTAAACTAAAGAATTATTGCCCTTCATTTTATAAAGAAAAAAATCTTTCATGTTTCCTGATTTCATTCTAATTAGTACTGACACTTTTAGAAAATATTTTCTCCAAGGTTATGTGGAACAGAATATAGATCCCTGTACATATCAAGTTTCCAGTCCCCATATAACCTTGTCCTCTGACAGTGGCCATCCAGAGCTAATCTTCAGTATAAACCGAGAACCTCTGCTGACAATGTGACTGTTTCCCTAATTAATAGTTTGCATTTTGTTTATCTTTTGTGCTATACATTCTGCACACATTGAGTATCTTAGCTAGAGTTTCCATTGCTGTTATCCTTCTGTCATGATTCCATGATCAAAAGAGATTGGAGGAGGAAGGACTTTATTTCATGTTACTACACTCAGGTCACACTATCATACAGGGCATCAGGGCAGGAACTCAAGACAGAAACCTGGAGGCAGGAACTGAGGCAGTAGCTATGGTAAAAAGCTTTATGCTGGCTTGCTCTCCATAGCTAGCTTAGCCTGGTTTTTTAAAGTGCCAGCATCCTGGAGGCACCATCCAGGGTAGGTTGGACCATCTCACAACATCCATCAAAAAATATGCACCACAGTCTGAAACTGAATTTTTTAAAATTATCAAATATTTATTTATTGATAACTATTCACTTATAAAAATATAAACACTTAACTATTCACTCTACAAATTCCTACAACCCCTTTAACCTAACCACTAAATCTATTAACAACTATTACAACTATCTAAACTTTTAGAAGGATACAGTATCTGGGACAGGTCCTCAGTCATCAGGAACACAATCTCTGGGGTGGACCCTTTAATGCACTTAGCAGTCTTTTTCTGGAATATCTCAGATATAGATTCATCAGGGCAAATTGGCTATGGCAGCCTTACCTTAAATAAGGCTTGAGGCTTTTTCTCTCTGGGAGACCTCAGCTCTCTGTAGGCCAACTTATTTCCTCTGTATCAGCAACTCTGCCACTGTGTCTCAGTACTTAAAGCAGGCCACAGTTTCTTTTAGGCCACTGTTTGGACAGGTCAAACCACTCGAGGCAAAAGCTGAGCCACAGGGTTTAGTCCTTGGCTTTTTGCTGTCTTGCTGAGGCTTTCTCTGCTCACCAGCTTTTCTGCCTCAGGGAGATCCGGCCATTAATTCACCAGCACTTTCTCCATCAGATGATAAGGACTCACTAGCATCGAAGCTCTCTAACATGGGGGGCCCTCTTGGCTCCATCCTTAAATAGGATTTCTCCTTGTTCCACCTGTTTCAGCTTAATTTGGGCTCCACCCACTTAACAACTGAAAACAATGCCAGGCCAAATGCTTTGTTTCTTAGTTCATTAAGTTTTTCCTGTTTTCCTGACTTCAACCTTTTTTTTCAATCCATTAAGTCTTTCCTGTTTTTCTGACTTCAACCTTGTTTTTCAGTCCATTAGGTCTTTCCTGTTTTTCACCTTGCTTCATCCTTGTTTTTCAACAAGCTGATAAGCTAATTGCTCACAGCCAAGTTGATCTTCATGCTCTGAATCAAAAGACTGTATCTGAAACCCCGGGATATATACTAATCTAATTTGTATTAATCTAACTACCTACAACAGTCTTTTACACATGCCTAAGAGGAGTCTACCTTGTGTCAAGTTGACATAAACTCAGCCTGCACATTGTAGGTTTGAACAAGTGCAAAAAACCAACCTTCAACTATTAGTATAACACAGTGTCACTGCTAGGGACATCCTCTATGCTCTCCTTGCTATGCTAATATACCCTTCCCTCACATTTAACTCCCAGGAACTGCTAGCCTGATAAACCTTTTACTGTCTCCACACAATTATCTGTTCCAGAATGTCACGTGGTTTGAACCATTTATAAAAAGTACATACCATACTCAGATTCACTTCTTTCCCTCAATATAAATTACTTCCATGTTTTCTCTTGGTTTGATAAGCTAATTTCCTATTACTGTAAAATAATATCCTACTGTCTGTGCATACTAGTTTATTCATTGACCTGCTGGAGGACATCAGATTACTTTCAAGTGTTAGCAATTATGAATCCTCCTGCTATAGGAAGTAGAAATTCATATGCAGGACTTTATTTGGACATGAGGTTTCAAGGCATTGTTTAAAATACAAAAAAAAGCGCCAAAGTTAAGTAATCTAAAGGTAAGTATAAGCTTTGCTCTGTAATAAACTTCTAAACTCTCTTCCAAAATGATTATGTTACTTAGTGTTCCCACCAGAAAAAACTTTTACCCCATTACTTCCCATCTTCATAGAGCTAATACTACCAAATTTCATATATATATAATATATATATATATATTTTAATTTGTATGTTTTTGAGAATTTCATGCATGAGTGAAATGTACTTACATCATTTCGAGCCACTCTCACACAATTCCTTCCATGTGCCCCCACTTTCTCTTGAATTCATGGCCTCTTCTATAATTATTAAAACATATGTACAGAGAAACTCATGTGTGTGTGTATGTATATATCTATGTATGGAAATATGCATGTCATATACACAAAGTTATCAGTTAATTGAATGCTGCTCACTATGTTTCTGAAGTATATATACATGTACATCATATATGTACATATATATGCATATATATCTGATGTATGTATACATATAAATATATTATGTATACATGTATATATATTGAGTATAGTTAGTGTTGCTCATATATGCTTAGGCTTGACCATGTGAGATGGATAAGCAACTTGGGGCTCTTGTCTTGGAGATAACGAATTTGTCTTCCTCTGAAACTGTTAATTGACCTGTAGATTTTCATAAAGATGTAGGGTTTTGTGAAATTTCATTATTGATGTAGGCATGTCAGTTGATATATGACTATGCTTATCTTATAGATGCAGCCATATTGTTGAGATGCCATGGGTAGAACATCATTGTCATGTCTAGAACATTCAACCTTTAATGAGTATATATTGATACTTTGTCATTTCATTTTCAATTTTTAATGTCATATATTTGCTATCTTTTCATATGCTCACTCAATACCTATGAAATTTCTTTAATGGAATGTTTCTAAGACCTTTGCCTGTTTTGAATAAAATTGGTTATAGCATTTATTGTTGTCATTTTAGATTTCTCTGTATTTTTTCATAAATCTGTTCTCTAAATCTGTATCTTGCATAGCTATTTGCTGAATTGAATTATTAATAAAATTTAGAGGGGAGTTAATATTCCATTGTTCAATGTTAAATGTGGACAGGGGCAGGAACTTCTTCAAACATAAAAAATGTAAAGAATAAGGTAACCCAATCTGTTTATTAATCCATTGCTGGTTCAACATGGGAACACTGGACCCTGACGCCTCAGTGCATTCTGTTGTTAATAGTAGGCTGCTAGATGATTGACCATTTTCTAGTGTAAAGTCTCTAAACCTCTCATTATATACTGTAAATATTTATAAAAATGAACATAGGACAGAAAACATGAAGGGCATTGAGGGTGGTTAATTTTCTGCAGAATCTATTTTTGTTTTGTTAATCTTCAAATAGGTCAAAGTTAGAGGAAGAGAGAGAGGGCTGCTTTTGTAGATTCCTGGATGTATTAAAAGAGACCCTGCCTTGAGCAGGCACAGCAAGAAGGATAATTTTCTAAGTATAAAATAGCTAACTAGATTTGACCTTGGAGACCACTTAAAACAAGTACACTGTGCTCTCCTGGTGAGCTTAGAGCAAAGCAGCTGTATTTTGCACAGCACACTGAATCATAATGGGCCATGTGCTGCTATGAATATTCATAAAGCAACCATAGTCTGCATGCCTCTTGATGATTCTGTGGATGTTGCTAGAGGGATTTGAAATACCACTTTTGTAGTATTCTTGAACAGAATACACACATCAGGAAAAATAGAGCTAGGGCACAGGTAATTCTGTCCTTAGTGTGCACTTCAGAGAGTGGCTGCCAACGATTTTGCCCTGTAGCAATGGCACCGAAATCCATCATAATGACAGAGATGAGAGGTTTAAACTTTCTGAGGATCTTAAAATAGGTTAAATTAAAATCTAAGTGGTCACGGTGGTGTGGTTTTACTGACTGCTAAACTTCCTCATACATAAAAGGAACTGGTCTTATTCCATAAAATAGCAGTGGTCACTGGAGGTTATAATTTCACATGGTACCTTTAAAATTACAACTGCCTTAAAATTGCTACCAAAGGTACTGGGGCACTTTCAGTTAGACAGCACAGACATTTTCCCTAGACTTTTCAGTTAATTCAATGCTGCTCCCTGAACTTCTGACCCTTTTGTTGGGTTATCCTGAATATAAAGCCTATTTTAAAATGCCATTTCTTAAATTATCTGGGGCAGATTGAAATCAAAGCCAATATTTGCATGTCAGGATTCTCTAGAGAACTTCTGTGAACAACATCTTGGTGGTTGGTTGTGGACTAAACTACAATCACCGGTAGGACATCGGCTTGTCAGTTCAAACCTTTGTTGAGCATTTGGACAGCATGAGTTCTTGTCTCATTGCATGAAGATGGCCTCGTTGAACATTTATGTGACACTTCAGTCTGTGAAACTTGTATGCTTATATTTTCTTCTTGCTTCAATGGTGTGAAAGCTTGGCTTTCAATATATTTCCTTTTACTCCAAAGGAGTCATGGAATTTATTAGATTATTATCCTTCATGCTAACCTATTATAGGTTGAATATGAAACACTCCCCATACTCTTGTATCAAGGGTTTGCACTGTTTAGATCTGGGGATTTCTGTAGTGATGGAATCATAAGAGAACTGACGTAGTCAGTAGATTAAGCCACTGATGGCATTAGCAGGAGGTGGCAAGAAATAAGGGGCGCAGAGAAAGTAGGCCACTGGGTATTTGTCTCTGAAGGCTATACCTAGTGTGCTCTGTGTCTCTGTCTCTGTCTCTCTCTCTGTCCTCTCTCTTTCTTTCTCTCTCTCTCTCTCTCTCTCTCTCTCTCTCTCTTTCTCTCCCTCCCTCTCTCTCTCTTTCCCTTTCATTGTATGAGAAGTTTCTACCACTCACTGCTGTTATGATAATATTCTGTCTCAACACAAAACAGGGAAATGGAGGCAATCAAGCATGTACTCTGAAAGTATGAGCCATAATAAATCTTTCTTCCCTTAAGTTATTTTTCTCTGATAACTCGTCACAGTATTGTAGATCTGATCAGCACAAAGGTGCTATATATGGTATGGTTTCACATTGTACTGGTCTCACCTTTTCTCACTTTTTCCACAATGTGTTCACATTCACACTCTTTACTGTAGTGATGGAGACTGTATTGGTGGAATACATGTGCTATACAAATTAGGTTCATTTCCTTCATTTGATTGAAAAGAGATTCTTTTCCTTATCTGTTCCTGTCTGCTGCAGTAGGAAGCTTCTCTGATGATGGCTGAACAAGGCACTGATCTATGAGCATAGCATACTATTTTTAAGAATCATTTTATCACTATGTTTTACTTGTTCATTTGTTTGTTTGTTTAATACCAGTAGTATTGTATTTTACCCTAGGTGCCTGGATTATCTAATCTCTGCTTCGTCTTCATTCACCCAACAAGGATTGTGTATGAATTCCATCTCCTGGAGTAGGTCTTTCTTAAGTCAATTAAGTTATTGATTGGTTACTCTCATTAGCTTCATGCCACATTTCCCCTAGCATGGCAGGATCCTATTGTAGATGAAAGGGTTATGAATGGCTTACTGTTTATGTTTCTCTTTTGGTAGCCTCAAAATTACCTTTCTGTGTCAAAGACTCTAGAAAACAGAATGAAAGCTCTGTGTAGGCACCAGTCTGATTTCTCCATTTTTAATGAATTGTGTAAAGGTTGTCTTTAGCAATAGAGTCTTGCTACCTATTGTGGAAAACAACTTATTGTCTTGGTAGAGAGTGAGAGACCATGGAACACTCAGTCTTAAATGGGATATCTCTATCAAATCCCTCTCTTCAGGGATCAGGGAACCTTGTTGAAGAGGTGATAGACTGTAAGAATCAGAGGGGATGGAGGACACCAAGAAAAATAAAGTCCCTCTAAATCAACATGATCAAAGCTCACATGAACTCACAGAAACTGAAGCAGCAAGTGCAGGTCACACAAGGGTCTGCGCCAGTCCTCTGTGCATATATTATGGCTTCCAATTTAGTGTTTCTTATGGGATGCTAGGATATGTGATCCAGTGGGTCTCTGCTTCTTATACCATTTTGTGGGCTCTTTTCTCTCTGTTGTTTTGTCTTGTGCAATTTTGATGAGATAGTTTTTGTTTTATCTTATTTTATTTTATTTTGCTTTATGTTATTATGTTCTCTTAGAAATCTCCTCTTTTCTAATGAGAGACAGGAAGGGATTGGAACTGGACAGAAGGAGAGGTGATATGGACCAAGGATGAGGAAAGATAGAGGAAAACAGAATCAGAATATATTATATGAGGAAAAAAATCTATTTTCAATAAAATAAAAATAGAAAGAAATAGATTTTTTTTCCAGAAAATGTATTTCGATTAGAGTTTTCCCTGTGTCCTCTCTTCCAAGATGCTCCCAATCCACCCAAAATCCATGCTTATTTTTCCTCATTAAAATACAAATAGGCTCCTAAAATAATACTAATTAATAATAGTAGCAGTAGTTGTAGTAGTAGTAACATAAGACAAAACAAAACAAACAGAGAGAAAAGAAGCACAGAAAAAAACAAAAACACATACATGTTTGTTCACACATAAATTTCTTAAAACTATAAAACCAGAAAGCATAGTCTACTCAAAGGAAATGCAAAGTAAAACACTAAAACAAACGCAAAAACAAAACAACAATGAAAAAAAAACCTGACAAGGCGTCATGAAACAAAGAACCTCCAAAAATGTTATTCACTATGTTTTATGTTGGTCAACTACTGCTGGCACCAGCCTTTAAGTGTGGTTTGTGTATTCAGTAAGACACTAGTTGGAGAACAGTAATTTCTTTCATTTGCGGGAGTGTTTACCAATTAGAGATAGTTACTGGATCATGAATGGGTGTTTGTGCCCACTCTCCTTCTCAATACTGGGACCCTATCTGATTTAGAACTCTACACTCCTTGTGCATGCTGCCAGTCTGTGTGAGTTCATATGTGTACTGATCACACAGTGATTAAAGGGACATTTTCCTTGGTGTCCTCTGGCTCTTACAATATTTCTCTCTCCTCTTCCAGGAGGTTCAATGAGCCTTTAGGGGAGTGATTTTTATAGAGGAATCTCATTTAGTACTGAGTATTCCAAGGTCTTTCACTCTCTGTCCATTGTCCAGCTGTAGCTCTCTGCATTTGTTCCTATATACTGTAAGAGGAATCTTCTTGAATGTTGGCTGAACAATACACTGATTTGTGAATATTATGTTAGGAGTCATTTTATTGTGACATTTCTGTAGCAGAACAGTAGAATTTGATTTTCACCTAGATCGCGGGCCTGTCTAATATCAGACAGGTTCTTGACTACATGAGCAGTCTTTAACTGACAGATTGAGGTAGTTCAATTTCTACGAGTGGGTATTAAATCTAATTAGATATTGGTTGGTTACTCCCACAAGCTTTGTGGTACTTACAAGAGCACATCTTCCAGGTGGGTCACCATTGTGTAGATCAAAATATTTGTAGCTGGATTTGTGTTTACTATTTTCCTTTGTAGAATATAGATTACCTTCCAGTACCAGGAACACTAGTTGAGATCTGGGTAGGCACCAGCTGTTATGTTCTTCTTTCTCTATATTCAATGAGTAGTGTAGATTTTGTCTTCAGCAATAGGGTCATACCATCAGTTTGTGAACAACAAATGTCTTTGGTAATGGCCTTTGTTGTTTGGGGGATCCCATGGTACACCACATTTTACTGTACCATGTGATTCTTATCCAAGGTAAAAGAATAATATGATATTATTTTAAACTGAGAAGGTATCACAAAGAACATCTAAACAATTGTAGATATTTCAGAAAAAAATTCCTTTCATAAGTAAGAGGCAGCTTCCTGCATGAAGCTCCCAGTCAGATACATTTGTGGGACTTTTGGTAGAATTTTTTAAAGGATGGTTCTTACTGTAAAAAGACATGGGGGAAGGGAGAAGTTTTAGGCACAATGAACTGACTTAAACATGAAGCCTCAATATATTCAGTTAGGAATAATGAGTTAATTAAACACTGCTGATGGGGTTATGCTTTTAAGCAATGATGAGAAAAGAGTGGACAGATTTCAGCAAAGATAAGTTTGATGGTTAGAATAAGAGTGACTACCATAGGCTCATATATTTGAATACTTGGTCCCCAGTTTGTGAAACTGTTTGGGAGGGATAAGGAGGTGTAAACTTGTTGGAGTATATGTGTCACTGTGGTTTCATTTGAGATTTCAAAACCCATGTGTTTTCTCTGTCTCTCTATCTCTCTCTCTCTATCTCCCTCTCTCTGTCTTCTGCTTGTGGGTTTTATGTAAATTCTCAGCTACTGTTCCAGCATCTTAACTGCATGCCTACTGCCATCCTCCTTTCCCTGATAGTCATGTCCTTGCCCTCTGAAACTATAAACCATCATTAAAAGCTACAGTCTCTAAGGTACCCTGGTCATAATGTTTTGTCTCAGCAATTGAAATGAAACAAAGATATCACATCTATACAATATTTACCTACAGTTGATTTGCATGTAGAAGAGATGCAACCTAGGACTATATTGCACAATATAAATTACCCTGCATTGGTTTCCAATAAGTTGGGTAAGTAAAGCTTTGAAATACAAAATCATATGTGAACATGCACATGAATCCCACAGTTATTTTTAGAAACAGAACAAAGAATAAGATATCTGTATCTTATGTGGAATTATCTTTAATGGTAGTGATCTGACTCTTGAATCCACTTGGTGCTATAAATGTAATAAGATTTTTCATGCAATGCTGTTCTTCTCAGGGTATTTCCTTGTTCTGATTGGTCTATGGGGACTTATGTATAAAAATTATTTCCTACCAAGTGAAATGCTAGGGATCATGACCACTCACTCAGTTATTAACTGTAATAAAGCATATTTATTGGTAGGACACATAAATTTAATCTTGAATTAAACTTGAGTGGTCATTATCCTTAATATTTGAACTTAGATTAGACGTATAGCTCTAGCCATGTATAAAATGAGAGACAAAGTATCATCATGGAATATAGTCTTGTTTTTGCAACTTTAGATCTAAAGTATATATATATATATATATGTATATATGAAGAGACAAACTCCAAAAATTGTCAGTACATGACAAAAGAACCACAGAGGTAAGCACTTATGTAGAAATAATTGTGATGGTAGAGGGAAATTTGAGCCTGCAGCAATCAGACCCAGACCCTTCAGCAGGTTGCTTCAAGGCTGGGTGAAGAAGCAGGGCTAAGTATCTCGGTGAGCAAGGCAGCATCCAGAAAGACCATAACAAAGATGATGCACATCTCAGATGCCATATTTCTGCCCAGAAACATACTCTAAGGTCTGTAAAGTAGGAAATTTGAATTACTAGTATCATATTGACTGTGGATATTTCATTCATTTCAAACCCTATTTTAGGGCACTAACCCTCAAGTGAGTTTTTTTTTCCAAAATATTTTCTTTTGGTTTTTTTTAGTCATTAGACAAAAAAGAAGACAAATGACATTTAGTCATTTAGTCTTCACAGACAACTGCATTTTGACAATACCATTAATCATTCCCAGTTCTGTATGTGTAAGACTCTAGTGCAGAGTTCATGAGTATAATGTAAAGGATACTTTACATTTTTTTACTGACTCTAGGAACCCATGAGACAGTTTACTCCAGAGGAAATTGGAACTTTCAAATAATTGCTATTAGGTTGTCCTATAATATAAGAAAACTATCTCTTGTGCAGTTCATTTCCAGGATTTAAAAATGTTTTTCACTATTTTAGAAAGTACCAATGTCCATTTATTTGGTGTGCTTGTCAGCCAAACACTACAGCTAGAGGATCCAGAGTCTACATTTTTCTAACATCTGTGTTAGAAAATGCACTCTGTTCTAACTTATTGGTGTAATAGAGATTGCAGTTTTCATTGAAATGAATGTCCCTGTCACTAGTTACTCTGATTTTTCTTTCTCCATTGTCATCCCATTTATAGACTAGCCAAAAATAAAGACATTTGCCTCTAAGAGAATACTCATTATTGTTTTCAGAAGTTAAGATGGTGCTGAAGAATGGGGGCAATATTCACTAGGTGTCTTGTAAAGCGATTATGTTAGCTTTCTGTTGCTGTGATAAAGTAGCTGAGAAAATATTCTTATGAAAGAAAAAGGTTGTTTCAGCTCGTGAACTCAGTGGTACCAATCTATGGACCCTTAATGCTGTTACTTTGCACCATTGATAGCAATGTACAGTGTGGCAGGAGCCTGAGATAGAGGAATTCAGTTTACATCACACTAGAAAGCAGAGAGAGAGGAGAGAACTCTGGTGCTATTGAACCTTAAAGAACCTACCTCCAGAAGCACTAAGAGCCCCTGCAGCCTGTATCACTCACTTGGGCATCAGGCAATGGCCAAGAACTGCTTCACTGCTCCAGGGCCAGAACTCTCTATGTTGTAGACAGGTTGCCCAGTTGAGGGGCA
This sequence comes from Lophiomys imhausi, assembly GCA_907164525.1. NCBI lineage: Eukaryota > Metazoa > Chordata > Mammalia > Rodentia > Muridae > Lophiomys > Lophiomys imhausi. The sequence goes on along the minus strand of CAJQZJ010000306.1, from coordinate 398,503 downwards.
GGCTGGCAGCCAGGGGACTGATATGGAGACCACAACTCATCCACAGCACCAAGTTCAGCTGCCCTTTTGCTCGACCACCTGCCCACTTTGCCCAATCTCATCGTTCCTGTGGGCCCAAGGCTTACAGGGACTGAAATGATAACAAAAAAGAAATATAGGTAGATAGATAGATAGATAGATAGATAGATAGATGGATAGATAGATAATCTTAGAGTAGACCTGGATCCACCCCCATACAAATATAGATGATAGAAACTTTGTCCGTTGAGGGACATCTGGGTTGTTTCCAGTTTCTAACTATTAAAAATAAGGCTGCTATGAACATAGATGAGGAAACTTCCTTGTGATTTGGTGAGAAATCATTTGGATGTATACCCAGAAGTGGTATGGCTGGGTCCTGAGGCAGAGCTATTTCAAATTTTCTAAGATATCCCCAGACTGACCTCCATAGTGGTTGTACAACCCTGTAATCCCACCAGCAATGGAGGAGTGTTCCCCTTTCTCCACACCCTAGCCAGCATGTGCTGTCATTTGAGCTTTTGATCTTAGCCATTCTGACAGGTGTGAGATGGAATCTCAGAGTTGTCTTGAGTTGCATTTCTCTGATGATGAAGGATGCTGGGCATTTCTTCAAGTGTCTCTCAGCCGTTAGGAATTCCTCCTTTATGAAATCTCTGTTTAGCTCTGTTCCCCATTTTTTTATTGGATTATTTGGTTTCTTGGCATTTAATTTCTTGAGTTCTTTGTAAATTTTGGGTATTAGCACTCTGTCAGATGTGGGGTTGGTGAAGATTTTTTTCCTAATCTGCAGACTGCCATTTTGTTCAAATGGCAGTGTCTTTTGCCTTACAGAAGATTTCAGTTTCATGAGTTCCCATTTTTTGTTTGCTTGTCTTAGATCCTGAGCTGTTGGTGTTCTGTTCAGGAAGTAGTCACCTGTGCCAATGAGTTCAAGGGTTTTCCCCACTTTCTCTTCTAGTAGATTTAGTGTGTCCCGCCTTATGTTAATGTCTTTGATCCATGAAGAATGGATTAAAAAACTGTGGTACATCTGCACAGTGGAATACTACTTAGCCATCAGAAATAATGAAATCATGCAATTTGCAGCCAAATGGATGGAACTAGAGAAGCCCATCCTGAGTGAGCTAACCCAGACTCAATAGGATGCACATGGCATCTGTTCACTTATAATAAGATTTTAGACATATAATACCGAATAACTACACTACAACAAATGCACCAAAGGGAACATGAACATAGACTTTTTTCCTGTCAATGAGACACTTTGCCCTAGTGGTACTGCCTTGTATGCCCCCAGTGTATGAGGAGGCTCTTGGCCCTCATATGACGGCTGAACTGGGGCAGGGGACTGTTATGTAGGAGCACTCCACTACAGAGGAGTGGGATGGAAGGGATAGCAGATAGCAGGTAGAGGGTGGGAGGGTGGGACTGGGAGGGGTGGAAAGAGGACACTGTGATGGAGATGTAACCTGAAGTAACAAATAAAAAAAAAACAAAAACAAAAACAAAACCAGAAGTAAAGAACCCCCCCCACCCAAAAAAAGAAAGAAACTTTGTCTTCATATAAATCCCTTAGCAGTGGGTGAGCAGTCTCAGTGATGGACTTTATTACCTATTAGTGGGACCCTGTACCTTAGCTGAGCTATCACGTCAGACCCCAGAGCAAGAGGAAGCCCTTAGCTCTCATGTGACTGGTGAACTGAGGGGGTGGATATGTGGGTGTCCCCCACACCAGAGGAGAAGGATAGATGGAAGTGGGAATAGAGGGTGAGAGGATGGAACTGGGAGAGGAGGAGAGAGGGAGCTGAGACTGTGCTGTAACTTGAATTAATAAATAAATGTTAAAAAAAGAAACACATACACAGTCACAGAGACACACAGCCACACATAAAAGTGTATATACACACACATATACTCACATACAGGGACACAGAAAGGCACACAGTCTCACACAAACACACATACTCACACAGAAACATACAAAATGCACATATACACATATATACCCACAGATACACACACATGCACACACATATAAGCACACTTACATGCACACCCATACACATACATACAGATGCACACACTCACACAGATACACACACACACACACACACACACACACACACGCACAAAGAACATACCTCCCCAGATTTTTTCCCACTAAGTTCTATCCACGTCTATGTTTTGGCAACTCTGTCATTTGTTGGCTAGTCACCAAGGCTTTAATGCACAGGGCCATGAGGGGCATTTAATATCTAAATTATACTACTGACTTACTGTTTAACAAAAAGAAAAACATTGGTTAATTCTGTTTGTCTGTTAAATCTTTCCATATAAACAAATGTCTATAAGGATTGATAAGACATTAATAATGTTGAACATTTTACTGTATATGTTTCAAAGCATTGCAGAGATGAGCCAGGTTATGTATATCCCCCCAGACTCAGTCCCTCAATTCTACAATATCAAATGTTGCCCTGGACTAATAAATTCGTTTTTCTAGCTCATTCTTCATTGGGAGTCATGTGAGCAAATGTACATTGCTGAATGTCTTATTATTATGGTAGTTTAGAGTTGAACTTGCAGCTTTTCAAGTGGTTTAATGGCTCTTAGGTCTCCATGGATGACTCCTTAAATAGGAACTCAATTTTCTTTGAAAAATCCACTTATTTCATTTGTGATTTATTAAATACATAATGCTCTTCAATATTACTTGGAATTTCACTAAATTATATCTGTATCATGTTTTAAATGTTCCTGGATCTCTTTTTTAAATGTTTGGATATATTAAATTTTAATTTAATACTGGTTAATTATTAAATGGCTCAAGATATATATTATTGATTTCCTAAATAATCAAAATGTGTTAAACATCATGATGAGCACAAAAGCTCTTGGAAAACTATTAATAAGTTAAAAAGAGGATTGCTTTTTGGTAGGTTCATAATGTTATTTATGATCTAGAGGACACCACTGAAATAGTATAACCTAAGCGTTTGCTTAGTAAGACTTGTTGAGTCCAGGTGTAGCATTATGCATCCTACTTGACATGATACAGATTAGCATTCTTCTACTTTAAAGGGATACATGTTTTATAAAAACACAATTTCCAGCAAAATGTATTTCTTAGAAAACCGCTGCAATGAACTGTGTATCTTTCCTATCTTTACCCTTAATACCATTACTCAAACTTTAGCATGGAAATTAACCATTTGGCAACAAACCATCTTAAAAGTAATGGAAATTCACATTCAATTGAGATAATAAATGCAAATATTTAAGATCTTTTTTATAATGTACTACTTATCTATTGAAAGTATTTCTTTTATGCTGAAGAAAACAGAAATAGCACAATTTATATTGTGCCATTGGCCCACATTTATATTGGTTTTGCAGTGAGTGAATTTGTCTGAATTTAATTTATATCAGCAGGTGTGCTGACTCCAGGGCAGCCTCAGTCAGCACAATGCAAATCAAAAATAGAGCTTTCATTTTGTTCACACAATTACCTCTAAAATAAATCTTACATAATGGGAAGTATTTCTTAAATGCATGTGAATTAATAACAAAGTCTTATATAATAAGGGCTGAGAAGAAGCATTAAGCTTTCACAGCAGAGGGACACACAGCTCCTAATAGAAGTAGCGTTGTCATAGGAAATGAACTTCTGAACACTATATCACAGATAACCACTGACAATACCCAAGGATGCTCACATGATTAACATTAATGTGTACAGCGAGACCTCCCTCTCTCATCATTGGCTCTGAAGCTGGCAATAGAATTGCTACACATACCTAGTTAAAGAAAGCTATTTATGAGATAAAATATTAGAGAAATATCTGCCATAATTTATTTCCATGTCAAGATGCAACACTGAAAGACTACATACTAATTATATGAATGTACATTTTACTCCAGTTCAATTCAATTAAATTTTATTTTAAACTTTATTTTCAAATATTTCAAGTTTTTGTTTACTTTTAATTAAGATATTTGGTCATTTGATCTCTTCAAACCCCCACCCCATGTAGCTCCTCTGCCCCTCAAATTAACGGATTCTTTTTCCTTAATTATTATTTTTACAAATTTGTATGTATTTGTGTTTGTGTGTGTGTGTGAGAGAGAGAGAGAGAGCATGTGTATACATGTGTAACTTAGCTTTATATACACTTAAAATTTGTACTTTTTATGGTATAGTAAAATTTCAGCATTTAAACAGCTGAGTTTGTTAAAATTACTGGACTCTGTCAGATTTCTTTTTTTTTCTTTTTTTAATACTTATTTATTACTTCAGGTTACATCTTCATCACAGTGCCCTCTTTCCACCCCTCCCAGTCCTGCCCTCCCACCCTCTACCCCCTAACCCTTCCATCCCACTCCTTTGGAGTGGAGTGTCCCTAGATAACAGTCCCCTGCCCCAGTTCAGCAGTCATATGAGGGCCAAGAGCCTCCTAATCCACTGGGGGCCTACATGGCAGTACCACTAGGGCAAAGTGTCTCACTGACAGGAAAAAAAAAAGCCTATGTTCTTGTTCCCTTTGGTGCACTGGTTATAGTATAGTTATCCTGTACTATATGGCTAAAAATCCTATTATAAGTGAATAGATGCCATGTGCATCCTTCTGAGCCTGGGTTAGCTCACTCAGGATGAGCTTCTCTAGTTCCATCCATTTGGCTGCAAATTGTATGTTTTCGTTGTTTCTGATGGCTGAGTAATTTTCCATTGTGTAAAGGTACCACAGTTTTTTATCCATTCCCCAGTTGAGGGATATCTGGGTTATTTCCAGTTTCTAGCTATTACAAATAAGGGCTTCTATAAACAGAGTTGGGGAAACATCCTTGTGATTTGGTGAGGAATCATTTGGAAATTCCACCAGAGAACTCTTACAGCTGATAAACCCCTTCAGCAAGGTGGCTGAGTACAAAATTAATTCAAAAAATTCAAAAGCCCTTCTTTATACAAAAAAGGGGAGAGGGCTGAGAGAAAAATTAGGGAAACAACACCCTTAACAATCTCCACAACAATATAAAATGTATAAAATGCCTGGAGGTAACTCTAACCAAGCACGTGAAAGACCTGTATGACAAGAACTTCAAGTCGTTGAAGAAAGAAATTGAAGAGGATATCAGAAGATGGAAAGATATCCCATGCTCATGAGTAGGTAGGATCAACATAATAAAAATGGCCATCCTGCCAAAAGCAATATACAGATAGGGATTCAATGCAATCCCTATCAAAATACCACCACAATTCTTTATAGACCTGGAGAAACCAATTCTCAACTTCATATGGAATAACAAAAAACCGAGAATAGCTAAATCAATCCTGTACAATAAAAAAACATCTGTCATATTTCTTAAATGCAAATATAGTATAAAATAAAAAAAAATTACATTGAGATTACCCTAGATTCTTTCATGTCTGTAATGGCCAATATGGTGTCAAATCTTATACTCAGATCCCTCCAGTGATGCTGTGACTTAGATATGAAATGGTTCCCAAAAGATTGGTTCACATGTTGATAGCTTGGTTTCCAGCTCATAGATTGAATTATATATATATAAAGATATTAGAACACAAGGTCTCACATTATATTAATGGACTAATCTACCAAACAGTTCATAATTTGCATGTGGCATTAGTAGGGTGTGATCTGTTGAAATAAGGTCAGACTGAAAGAAATGGGTTCTTAGAATAAAGACTTTCCAAATAATGAGTTAATGAGCCACTTTCTTACTCCTTGACCATTTGGAGTCCAAGTTTTCTACTCCAGCACATTTCCTGCCACGATGTTCTGCCTCACTGGTGGCCCAAAGCAATGAAGACATTGAACAAAACCTACAGCCACTATGAGCCAAGACTAACTACTTATCCTTCAGAAAATTTATATTAGATATTTGCCCTAGTTTTACCTGAGTCGTATAAATTACAGCATCTTCCAGGACTATAAATATCCAACAAGATATTGCCATTGAGCCAATTATTAGGTTGAATATTTTCAACACAATAAGGACGTACTATTGCTATATAGTATATATGCAAAGTATATGCAACTACTTTCATGGCACCCTTCTCCCGAGTGCCTACATGTTCATTTCTTTTGCTTTCATCACTTCAAGACTGCAACATAATAAAATAATATCATAGGTAAACTTGGGAGTGATGGTTTTTACTCAGATTTCTCTAGGGAAAATAATTTTGTTTTTGTATCAATCATTTATTCTTTTTTATGGATATAGTATCTAAATCTGTGAGTATAGTAGAGTTTGTTTAAGCCAGAAACCAACTGAAAGAGTTGCAGTTTTTGTCTAGCTGTCTCTGCAGTTAATGAAGTCATTATATACACTAATAAAGCAAAACATAATTTCCATATGCAGGGTAGGCTTTCATTTTTCTGAGATTAATATCGAGGTACAATTGGAGAATTATATGGTAATTGCTTAATTTATTTTATAAGAAATCCCAAAACTATTTCCCAGAGATTTGTTGCCATTTCCCATATATTGATTAATGTGCCTTTGTCCCACATTAACCAATTTTTGGTCATCCCTATTTTTCTTAGCTTTTCTATATAAGTATGAAATAATTACTGTGATTTACTGTTTGCTTATTTTTATAGGGTGTCTTTCTATCATTTGCAGTCTGGGCTCAAAAATCTCCAGAATTCTTGTACCTAAGTTTCCTGAGGGTGGTAATCCGTGAATATGTCACTAATCCCAGTAACTCCTGTGGTGTTAATGTGCATCTTGCTGAGAACACAAATATTTCATGTGCTATTTTAGCTTATCAACATACTTTTCAGTTCCATGTCTGTTAAGTGATTTTCATATTTGCTATTTTGGTTTATATCTATGTTGATTAAGTTGACTGTTTCTTATATATGATATACTTTAGTCACATTTAGACATATGTTTTGAAGTATTTCTACTAGTCTGTGTATTCTCATTCATGATTGTATGAGAATCCTTAGTACAATGACGATTTTTTAATTTTAGGTCATTTTAGATTAATTTTCTTTAACTGTTATCTAGAAATGTAAAGCAAGAATGTTATCCATTTTGCATTAGTATTTACATAATATGTGAAACAAGTCAGTCAAAGTTTTTAGGAATAAATTTGTTCATTAAATTAACCTATAGATTGCCAATTCTCCCCAAGACCATTAGGTGAAATGGTGCTGTTTTCCTTCTAAAAGGCTTTCATTGTAAATTAAAACCACTTGGGTAGACGAATATAATTTGGGTACGTCCGTTTCTGAGTCCCTTAACAAATTTTATTCTTTATACTTCTTGTCTTAGTCACTGTTCTGTTGTCATAAAGATACTCCATCACAAATGCAACTCATAAAATAAAGTATTTAGCTGGTGGTTTGCTGAGAGTTTCAGATGCTTAGCTCGTTACCATCATGACAAGAGGCAGAGCACTAGAGCAGTAGCTGGGAGATACATCCTAATACACAGGCAGAGATAGGAGCAGGGCACAGGGTGGGATAGGGGAACCTGGAATGAGAAAGATTGCACCTGGCACAGGCCTTTGAAAGCTCAAAGCTCATCCCCACTGACAAAATTCCTCCTCGAGGCCACCCTATATGAGCATATGTGGGCCATTCTAATCAAATCATCACACCACTACAAATAGCAGGTACCTTATTAAGAATTCTTGAAATCAAATACCCGAAATCAAAACTGATTTCTACCACTTTGTTCTTCTACATCAAATTGTTTCAGTTGTGATAAAATATTTTCATATACATTCACATTTTTGAATAGTGCCAATGACTCAAAACATCTTGCTAAGATTTTGACAAAAATCATGTTACCTTATCATAGTATGTTATTTGGAAAGAATTTACAACTTTACTGTTTAAACTTCAAAGTCATGCATACAATATATTGTTCCACTTATGCAGACTTTCTTTTTCACTTTTTAGTTTTGAGACAGAGCCTCAGTCTCATGTAACCCAGGCTGGCCATGAAATCATTATGTTGGGAGGATAGTTTGTACTTCCGGTGTGCCTGCCTCTGCCCACCCAAGTGCCTGGATCACAGGAATGTGTCAATATGAGCAGTTTATGTCAGTCTGATGATCGAACCTCTCACAGCTCTGTTCAACTTAGTCTGTCACTATAGGAAGTTAATTGTATCTATATCTGTACTTATATAAAACATTCTTCTGAGGCATTTTATATTTTTCTGTGCTCAAGTATTGCATGTGTATTGAGAGATTTATAATGATGTATTTCTATTTTTACTTAGTGATTATAAATCATACGACATGTAAAATTTTTTACTTAGTGATTATAAGTCATACCACATGTAAAATTTTAGTGTTTTATATTTAATACTCAGAAATATGATTTTAATGTCTATCTTTTATACTATTACTTTGCAGGTTATAAAATGTGTCATAATATCTATGATTTTAGTGTATTCTTTAATATTTTTCTTTTTAGTTAATACTGTCATATGACAATAGTAAAAGTGTTATTACTTTTCCATTTCACAATTTTCTATTTCCTTTTCTTTTGAGTTTTATTTGGTGTAGTGTTGTGGCATTCCAATCCACTGGAAAACACCAAAGACTTAGACTCAATTCAGAATTAGATTAAAAGAATGTATTCTTACTTTCAGTAGAATTATGGCCTTAGAGCCAAACAGCATACCATGCCGAAGCAGGGGTTAAGGTGCAGTTTCAAAAGTGGATTTCAGAAAGGTATATATCCATAGAGTCCACAGCTGGGCAAAGCAAATTGTTTTACTTCCTTTAGTTGTTTACATGTATTAGAAACATGTAGTCATGAAGCTAATTTTGAAGCTATAAATTGATAATTTATTATTATAAATATATGGAGAATAAGCATTAGAATTTATAATCCAATGTAAACTATTTAAATTTAGTCAGCTATCATACCTACCACTACAAACACTTCATGACATATTGTTGTGATGATAACATTTGAAAATTTCCCATTATAAATATTACAGATTTATTTTATTTCCCATTATGTATATTACTATTTATGTGTATTTAAGTACATGCATGTGAATGCAGGGTCCCAATGAAATCAGAGGTTTAGCATCCTCTGAAACTGAAGTGATAGCCAGTTGTGGGAGTCCTACTATGGGTGCTGGAAATTGAACTCTTATCCTCTGTAAGAGCAGAAGTCCTCTTAGCAAATAAACTATCTGTCCAACAATAACACATGGACAGTGTCTCCAAACCCAGAGTTTGCAAATTGGAAATGTACAATATATTTTTATTAAAAGTTGCTTTTCATACAATATATTTTAATCTTATTATTTCCCATCCCTCAAATCTTCCTCACAACTTTACTCCTCAAATTCATATTCTCTTTCTCTCATAAAAAATAAAAATCAAAACAAACACAAAAATACCTAAAAATGAAAACAATAAGACAAAAACAAAATAAAGGCTGACCAAAAAATCATTGAGTCATATTATTGATAATGTATATATAATACACATATACTTATTATACTATGCAATAGAGCTAAAAACTATTTCTGTTGTCTGACTGAAAACTTGGGTGCTTCAACCATTCTCTCCCTCCTCTACTCCTTATGTTTCTGAAGCCCCAGTGTACTCTCTTGAATTCACTTCTTTTTAGAGTCTACACTTAATAGCCCCGAGCCTCTGTCATTTTAGTGCCTTTCTTATTTCACTTAGCTTAACGGACTGCAAGTCCATCTTCACTGCTGAGAGTGACCATATCTACGACTTTTTATGTCTTAGGGAAGCAATAACTGTAAGTATACAGTGTAAAATGAGCTACAACACTCTGTAGATTTTCATGAAGTAGCTATACTATAATTATTACTAAAATAATTATCATAAACATACACTTATCTGCATCATTCATATACATATGCACTTTGTTCTTGTCTGTAGATACTGTATATTAAACCATTCTAAAATGTGGGAGCAGACAGGTAGTCATGGGAAAAATATCAATGTACAAGGTTTTATTGCTGATTCTATTTGCTAGCATTTTGATAAGGCCTGTTGGGTCTATTTGAAGTATGTATATCTATAACCTTATTTTTTTCAAATCAAGTATGACTAATTTTGGTACCAAGGATGTATTTAATCATAAATAATATTGATAAGTATTCTTTATTTTATTATTTTATTTTCTGATAGATAATTTGTAATATTTGTTTTCACAGTGAACTCAGTTGGGCCTGAAAATAGTATTTTTAAAGTTTTAAAATTAAAACTACCTACTACCAGGAAAGTGGTAGTAGTAGATTTTCCTCTAGGAACCATGGCTTGACTAGCAACAGATAATAGTAAGGTTAACACTACCAAAATGAATTCCTTCCCATTTCTCTCATATTAGGTGAATCTTAGCTACCCTTGAGATATGTGTCACTATGACACATCTGGGTAATACTGCTGTGCTGTTTGCTGCTGTTGTTCCCAGGCTTTACAGAAAGCTGGCTATTAATGATTGGTTTCCCTCCTTGCCATCTTGCATCATACCTTTATACATGGTGAGAACTATCTTTAGGAAGGAGGCAGCCAAGACAATTCTATCTAAACCAATCTGAATCCTAGATGCAAAGGGTGTTGGGTTTTCAGCAATAAGGTTTTGTCTTCAAGATCTGGGAGGCATCCTAATGCAACAATGAGTCTATATTGTTCTGGGAGTCATGTGGACATCCCTGTTCAATAATTAGAAGAGATAGTTCCCATTATATCACCAGTCTATGGCTCTTGGAGAGGACAATATCACCCTAAGTGACAATGTGCAATTTATGTAAATTGTGTAACTTCATTTAAATTATGTGTGTGTGTGCGTGCATGTGTGTACATGCCTTTGTATTGCATACATGTCCATTGTATTTGTATAATGTGTATATAGAGATAGATAGATAGATAGATAGATAGATAGATAGATAGATAGATAGATAGTTAGATAGATAGATAGTTAGATAGATATACAGACAGACAGACAGACAGACAGATAGATAGATAGATAGGTTGTCAGTAATTTTCTTGATCTTAGCCATTCTGAGTGGGATAAAAAGAAATCACAGAGTAACTTTACTTATTATTTTCCTGATTGTTGAATATATTGCCTACAATTACAAATATTTTTTAATCACTATTTTTTTCTTCTGAGAACTCACTGCTGAGATTTATAGCTTCTTTTTCCATTTGCTCTTCAGTTTCTTTTCTAATTATAACACTATTCAAATTATCTTTCATGTATTATGCATGTTTCCTACTTAGCTAAGTTTTCACATGTAACTGTTAGGTATTGTTAGTGCATTAGGGCTGGGTGTGGTAGGGCACGCCTTAATCCCAGCACTCAAGAGGCACACAGAGTCAAGAAGAGTGAGTTTGAGGCGGCCTGGACTACTGGTCTACAAAGAGAGCTCAGGACAGTTAGAGCTGTTTGCACAGAGATACCCTGTCTAGAAAAATAAATAAATAAATAAATCAAATTAAATAAACCAGCCAACCAAACAAAAAAATAACAACAACCAAAACACATTAGCTTTTTTTTTTGTATGTTTGCCTCTGTAGAAATAATTGTTAAAATATGTCTTGCAGTCTAGATATTTATTTAATATCAGTGCCTTTTCTCTCTTTTTTATTAATAGTTTTTCAGGAGCTTTTTTGAAATTTTACTTATAAAAATTTAGCACTTCAAAATAAGGTTTTTTTATTTTTTTGTTTCCGTTTTCTATTATCTCTTCCCTTCTATTCTCTTCTTTTCTCTCCTCTTCTCATCCCTCCTCTCCCCTCTGCTTGACTTCCCTCCCCTCTACTTTTCTCTTTACCTCTCCTTTCCCCTCCCCTTCTTTTCTCTCCTCCTCTGCTTCAAGTATACATCACAGTATTTGTTTTTTTTTCTCATTTTTCTAGGTGGGAACTTAATTGATTGGTAATCCCCTCTTCATTACTTCGCATATGGGTGTAGGCATTGTGTTAGCTCTTTCCCAAAAGTTTTCCTATGTTGTGTCTTAAGTTTCACCCCATTCAGTGAATGTCTAGATTGCTTTAGGTTAGGGTCTGCATGCATTGATCTTTTCGTAGTTTCATGTGTGGTGTTTTGTATCTACATGTTTAACATTTACTGTAGCTCCAATTATTCAATTCTACCTATCTCCCACTAATTTATAGAATACATTGTTCTATGAAATTGCAATTCTTTTAAATGAATTGATGTTCTTTCAATTGTCAGGATACTACTCAATTGGTCTTCTCTCTGTGAGCTCTTGAAAAAGAATACAGGGGTTCTGATTTTTGGCTCTATATGTAAGGACATTGGAAAGTAGTTCTGATTTTTGGCTCCATATGTAAGGAGATTGGAAAGTAGTACTGTTTCCAAAAATGAAACAACTGAACAGATTGAAAACTCAAAAGCTCTTCTGGAATCCACAAGTGAAATGAGGTGATAGTGCTGACCATAACAGACTAATTACATAGTGATGTAAATTAGTGAAATCAGTGGCCACATACATAAAATGTAACCCAGTAGAGCAGAAGTCTCTGCAGAATGTGTGCTAGAGCAGGAAATGCTGGCCTAGAATTGCTAAATTGCTAGAGGTTGTGTGTGGAAAACTCAGAATGCTGTAATTTTGAGGGAAACCCAGTCAAGTGTGGGTCCTACAACTTCATGTGTTTTGCCTTTAAGAGCTCTACAAGAATAAATATTGGAAAGGAGTTATTGTATGTTTTCAACAGAAGAATGAGTAATAAACCCAGATGTTGAGGGAAGGTCTAATATTGTTTCTGATACATTGAATTCAATGCTGAGATCTGGTTACCACCCCTTCTGAGGCATTCTCTTGATTGGTTAATAAAAGTCGCTTATGGCCAATTAGCTGGGCAGAAAGAGTGTAGGAAGGCAGGACTTCCTCAGATCAGCACAGGAACTTGGGACACACAGAGAGGCTCTCTCTTTCTGCCGGGACACACAAAAAGGAGACAGACGTCTGGAGAAGTCTGGAAGGTACTCATAGGCACATGGTGGTTTGGGGTTAACTTAGAGTAGCTAATTGAGAGTCTGCCCAGCTAAGGGCTAAGCATTCAAATATTAAAAGTTCTTGGTGTGTTTAATTATTGGGGAAAAGACTGCAGCAGCTTATAGACCCTCAGTCCAAGCAGTCCCGGGCTGTTGGATTCCCAGACTCCCCTTGAGCCCAGGCGAATCTCCCACTAAGCTGCCGGTAATTTTACAGGCCTAATATAACAACTTATATTAATTAACAGAAGTTTAGGTTATGGGTGGTGTAGGCCACCTTTGGTCCTGGGGCTCTTTCTCCAAGATAAGTTAGGCAGCCGGTTAAGGCCCTCGGGCCAGGCCGCTTGCTCCTCTGCCAAGCCGCTGGCTACTTCACTGGCCTAATCTTACAGTTTATACTTACTAATAACTACATTAATTAATTAATTTTCAGTTTTCACCCGAATCATTTTTAAATGAATTGAAATAAGAATAGTTTGTTTTGGAAAACAGTCCCTCAGAAGAAGCTTTTCTAGCTCCATCCATTTGGCTACAAATTGCATGATTTCCTTATTTCTGATAGCTGCGTAATATTCCATCATGTAGATATACCACAGTATTTTAGCCACCCTTTAGCTTAGGGACATCTGGGTTGTTTCCAGTTTCTTGCTATTACAAATAAAACTGCTATGAACTTAGATGAGGAGATGTCCTTGTGGTTTGGTAAGGAATTTTTTCTGATGTATAGCCAGAAGCGGTATGGCTGGGTCTTGAGTTAGAGCTAGTCCAACTTTTCTAAGATGTAGTCAGACTAATTTCCATAGTGATTGTACAAGTTTGCACTCCCACCAGCAATATAGGAGTGTTTCCTTTTCTCCGCAACCTCACCAGCATGTGCTGTCATATGAGTTTTTGAACTTAGCCATTCTGACAAGTGTGAGATAGAATCTCAGAGCTGTCTTGAGTTTCATTTCTCTGATGATTAAGGATGTTGAGCATTTCTTCAAGTGTCTCTCAGCCATTAGAGATTCCTCCTTTGTGAATTCTTTGTTTAGCTCTGTTCCAATTTTTTGATTGGAGTATTTGGTTTCTTGGTGTTTAATTTCTTGAATTCTTTATAAACTATGGATATTAGTCCTCTGTGGGATGTTGGGATGGTAAAGATCTCTTCCCAGTCTGTAGGTTGCCATTTTGTTCAAATTACAGTTTCCTTTGCCTTACAGAAGATTTTCAGTTTCATGAGGTCCCATTTATTGATTGTTGGACTTAAAATTGAGCTATTGGTTTTCTGTTCAGAAAGTTGTCACCTGTCCCTATGAGTTTGAGGCTTTTTCATACATAGTACTTGAAGTTCTAGCTAAAGCAATAAGACAACAAAAGGTGACTAAGGGGATACAAATTGTAAAGGAAGAAGTCAAATTATCCCTATTCAAGGATGATATGATAGTATCTGTATGTGACCCCAAAAATTCCACAAGAGAACTACAATTGATAAACACCTTCTGCAAGGTGGCTGGATAGAAAATCAATTCAAAAAAATCAGAAGCCCTTCTTTATACAAAGGATAAATGGGCTGAGAAAGAAATTAAGGAAACAACACCATTCACAATAGTCACAAAAAATATAAAATACCTGGGGATAACTCTAACCAAGCAAGTGAAAGACCTGTATGAAATAAACTTCAAGTCCTTGAAGAAAGAAATTGAAGAAGATATCAGAAGATGGAAAGATCTCTCATGCTCATGGATAGGTAGGATTAACATAATAAAAATGGCCATCCTACCAAAAGCAATATACAGATTCAGTGATATCCCTATCAAAATACCAACACAATTCTTTACCACCTTTAAAGAATAATTCTCAACTTCATATGGAATAACAAGATACCCAGAATAGCTAAATCAATCCTGTACAAAAAAAAAAAAAAAACTGGAGGTTTCACCATCCCAGATTTCAAGCTACACTACAGAGCAATAGTAGTAAAAAATAGCATGGTACTGGTATAGAAACAGATTAGTTGATCTATGGAATCGATTTGAAGACCCAGAAATAAACCCATACAACTATAGTCACTTAATTTTTGACAAAGAAGCCAAACCATACAATGGAAAAAGGACAGCATCTTCAACAAATGGTTCTGGTCTAACTGGATGTCGACATGTGAAAGAATGAAATTAGACTCATACTTATCACCTTTAACAAAACAAGTCCAAGTGGATCAAAGACCTTAACATAAAGCCTGATACATGACACACTAAATCTAATAAAAGAGAAAGTGGGGAAAATCTGGAGCTCTTAATGCATACTCCCTTGCATAGCCACAAATATACTTGGTCTCTAAATTACAAATTGTAGGAAATTAAAGATAAAGAAAAAACTTACAAGCAATCAAATTAAAATAATCACTGGACCTATTAATAAGAAATGTTAAGTATCATATGTTACATAACTTAAGAAACCACAAGTATGATGAGAGTGAATTTTTTTAAATATAAAAAACACAAAAATGTATCCCATACTTCTATAGCCTATGGAATTATTTAAAAGTGGAATATTTAAGATTTTCTCAGCAAAAATTTAATTTTTGGTCATGTGCTACTGCACATGTCTAAACAATGAGGGTTTTGATTCTAAGGACCATGTGAGCCAGAGACAGTGGTGTGTGACTGCAATCTCACCACTCCCGTGGATACATTGAATGTGACAGCTGGAGAATCCCCCAGAGTAGAAGTTGCAACACAATGGTAAATAAGAGGAGTGGGGCCTAAATCAATCTGGTTGTAAAAAATTGACTTTTAGAAGGTCCTATGGCCTTGAAATGGTGCCACATGTGGAACTTCACACATAAAACTGCACATACACATCACATATTATTTATAAAGCCACTGGATCATAATTCAGAATTATCTCTAAAACTAAAAATACTCTTGCCATGGAAATCATAAATCATACACTTTTCATTTATCCAAAGAAGTGGGTGATTATGTCCCTAAAAGTTTTAGAATAAGTATGTTTATAGTAGCTCTTTATAATTTCCAAAACACAAAAGTCACTCAAGCACCCTCCATTATGGAAATAAAATGAGGAATTTCAATTAAGTGTCATGGTGTCATGTTCTATGAATTTCCCTCCATTGCAGCTGCTATTTATTCCCCCATGTTTTCTGGGTAATATTTTATAAGTGAACTAGTATTTTTTTAATGGTGGTCATTAAAATAAGATTTTTAGATGGAATTTTTGACACTTTTACAATTTACAGAAGCAATTTTATATAATTTTGTGGAATTTTAGCTATTATTATATTAACATTTATTTATTAAATCAAGTGACATCTCAATCACAGACCCCCCCTTCCTCCCTTACCATTCCCACCCTTCCATCCTCTACCTTCTTCCTCCTATCCTTCTCCTTGGGTGAAGAGAACCTCAACATATCAGCCCCTCTCAGCTCATCAGTCACATGAGGGGTAAGAGTTTCTTCTTGCTCTGGGGTCCAACATGGCAGCTCAGCTAGGGCAAAGTATCCTATTAACAGTAACAAAGTTCACGACAGAGACTGTGCCCCCTACTTGCTAAGGTATCTGTATGAGGACCAAGTTGCTTATCATCTCTATTTATATAGGGGCATCTACGTCTAGTCTAAATTGTTTTTCTTCTTTTTCTGGGTAGTATTTCTGTCTTTGTAAGCCTCTAGGGGTCTAAGTTGGGAGGTTCTGTTGAGCTTCATGTGTTTATCTTGACCCCTCTGGGTCTCTATATTCCTTCTCCCTCTGTTATCTAGGGCTCCCAGAGGTCCACCTAATGTTTGACTGTGTGTTTCAGCATCTGTTATGACCTGCTGCTGGGTGAAATTTCTCATAGGTTTTGCTATGTTCCTATTCCTTTGGGTCTGTGGGTTGTAGGATAGATATCTTGTACTACATTGCTATAATGCTGTTATAAGTGAATACATGCCATGTGTATCTTTTGGGTCTGGGTTAGCTAACTCAAGATGAGCTTTTCTAGTTCCATCTATTTGGTTACAAATTGCATGATTTCCTTCTTTCTGATAGATGAGTAGTATTCCATTGTGTAAATGTACTGCAGATTTTTAAACAATTCTTCAGTTGAACGGCATCTGGGTTGTTTCCAGTTTCTGCCTATTATGAATAAAGATGCCATGAACATAGCTGAGCTTGATATCCTTGTGGTTTTGTGAAGAATCTTTTGGATATATGGCCAAGTGTGGTATGGCTGGGTCTTGAGGTAAAACTATTACCAGTGTTCTGATATATCACCAAATTGATTTCCAAAGTGGTTGTACAAGTTTGCACTCAATTTTATATGAAAAAAGAAAGAAAAAAAAACAGAATAGTTAAATCAATCTTATAAAATAAAAGAACTTCCGGAGGTATCACCATCCCTGATCTCAAGCTGTATGTACTACAGAGAAATAGTAATAAAAACAGCATAGTACTGGCATAGAAACAGACCAGTGGATCAATGGAATCAAATCAAAGCCCCAGAAATAAACCCACACACCTATGGTCACTTAATTTTTGACAATGAAGCTGAAACTGTACAATGGAAAAATGAAAGCATTTTCAACAAATGGTCTGGTCTAACTGGATGTCGACATGTAGAAGAATGCAAATAGACCCATATTTATCACCTTGCACAAAACTTAAGTCCAAGTAGTTCAAAGACTTAAGCATAAAACCAGACACACTAAATCTAATAGAAGAGAAAGTGAGGAAAAGTTCTAACTCAATGGCACAGATGTCAACTTCCTGAACAGAGCACCAATAGCTCAGGCTCTAAGACCAACAATCAATAAAGGGGACCTCATGAAACTGAAAAGCTTCTGTAAGGCAAGAGACCCTGTCATTAGAACAAAATGGCTGCCTACAGATTGGGAAAAGATCTTCAACAACCCCACAACCTTCAGAGGGCTAATATCCAAAATTTATAAAGAACTCAAGAAATTAAACACCAAGAAATCAAATAACCCAATCAACAAATGGGGTTCAGAGCTAAACTGAGAATTGACAAAAGACAAATTTCTAATGGCTGAGAGACACTTGAAGAAATGCTCAACATCCTTAATCATCAGAGAAATGCAACTCAAGACGACTCTGAGATTCCATCTCACACCTGTCAGAATGGCTAAGATCAAAAGCTCAAATGACAGCACATGCTGGCGAGGGTGTGGAGAAAGGGGAACCCTCCTCCACTGCTGGTGGGAGTGCAGGCTTGTATTATTTTGCTTTACATTTAAGGCTTGCTTATTGCTACTTTAAAAAGAAACACACCTAGTGACAATAGAATTATCATTTCTCCTCTTGCCTGTTCTCCTCCCACTCCCCCTATAAGCCCCCTTCAAACTTTTTCAATGCCCCACTTTACTACCATTCAAATTAATAAATGTTTTTCTATTATAATTTTGTTTTATATATATATATATATATATATATATTCATACATATCTAAAGACAACCTGCTGATTCGTAGAGTTGCTTGTATGTTTGATTTTAGGACTGTTTCCTTAGTTTTAGGTATAACCAGTTAGGGGCTTATCCTTCAGGAATGCTAAATTCACACTTCTCAGTTTACTGATTTCTTCCTTTAGCTCTCTCCATCCCAGTTCCTGGCATGAAAACTGATTTTCTATTGAAATGTGGACTTTTGGGTTATTATTTTATAAAAGTGTGGATCACTCCATCTTCCTTTGAAACTGTCCTGCCAGATGAGAAATGTCCTCTATGCCTCTCAACTATGATTTACACCTGAGATGTGACTTCCTTGAAGCTTGGTGGTGGGATAAGGTCTCGCTTTACATGACTTTACTCAGAATCAGTCCTGAGGTAGAAAGCAGAGACTCCCCAGTCTGTATGTTATTGTTATAATGCAAAAAACAAAA
This sequence comes from Lophiomys imhausi, assembly GCA_907164525.1. Classification (NCBI taxonomy): domain Eukaryota; kingdom Metazoa; phylum Chordata; class Mammalia; order Rodentia; family Muridae; genus Lophiomys; species Lophiomys imhausi. Next base: position 379,604 of record CAJQZJ010000306.1, on the reverse strand, counting down.
AACAGGAGAGAGAGGGTCTGGAGGGAGAGAGGGAGAGAGAGAGAGAGAGAGAGAGAGAGAGAGAGAGAGAGAGATTTTCTTTTGTTCTTTGGGAAAGCTCTATCTCTATTTTTAGCCACCTCTGACATCACTCAGGGGGGATCATGCAGTTGGTCTCATTACTCTGTGGTAGGTGGAATGCAGGATCCACTCTCAGCTACAGCTACAGTAATGAAGTGGGTCCCTGTGACTTTACACTGTAGTGATGTGGTAATGGCCTATAGCTTTTGCAAGAACTTTTCCTTTTCTCTTCTTTTCTGTTTGTTCTATGTCTTTTATGATTCCAGATTGCCACCTTCTGAATCTCCACATATAGAATATATGAGCCTAAAGGAAAACCAAACAGAGTAAATTCATGCCACTTGCCAGTCTTTTTACTTTTCTTGCATTTGAGAAGCCACCAATCCATTGGCCTCATCTTCACCTTTCTGAAACTTATTCTATTTGCTTTCATATATTGTCCAAGAAACTTTGTTTTGTTTAGAAGGGGAAATAAGAAAAAGCAAGTCAATCCATCTTCTTGAACATAGTGCTATTGCTGAGGGTCCTGTTTTTTTTTTGTTGTTGTTTTTTTAATAAGCATTGTTTAGATGTAAATGTCAAAGAATATTTAAATATTTTCTCTGAAGAACTGGCAATATCTGGAAAATAAAAAGAATTGAGTCAAATAGTATTTATAGCAGTGATATTTGAAAATAATGCATTTTATATTAAATCAATGAATTGGGTTTTGAAATGATGAGTGTGAAATGGCAAGGTCAGTAAAACAAAGTAGCCAATCTGGAGTATTGAATGTTGGTTTTCTATCTTTAGATCACGCATGTGCCTAGTGTTATTAAATGAGTCTATGCAGCATTCACAGTTTTGAGTGCCTTTTTTTCTGCAGTCTTCCTTGCAGTACTTCACCTTGAAGCCTAAACTATACCATATAAATCCAGGAATATGAAGAGGCAAAGTTTTGTTGATCTGTTCTTTTGGTTTTAACTTTCCTCATATCCTTTAGCCTTTTGTATTCAGTCTCTGTTTTTCAGAGTTTAGCAAGGATAGAAATCTGAGAACAGAAAGTGTCTTCTTTGGTCCCTTTGTGCACATTTCTATTGTCCATTTGTTTAACTGAAATCCGATACACCAGTCTTTGTCATGCACTGGATTTCTACCAACAGCTTTCAAATGAATGCAGTCTCCTTCTGGGTTTAGTCATTAAAAGTTGGGCTGGCAATTTTTAAGGGCTGATTGAAACAGTTCTTTTATTTACTCTCCTTAAGTTTTGACATCACTGCTGGTTAATCGTGTGCTCTAAATGACTTTACTCCTACTCGGGGCTCAGCCACTCCCTGTCCAGTCAGTCTTTGTCCCAGCATCACTCTAATCATTCTCAAGAGAGATAAGTTTCTTTTTTTTTCTTGAGAAAATTCTTTCTCTTGCCCTCCTTTGTCATTTTAAGTACTAAATTTTAGTACAATAAGCTCATTTTTCCTGAAATAACTTAAAAAAAAAAACAGATGAAGAAAGAATTTCTTTAGCAAAATTGAAACTAGGGGAATAATAAAAAATGTCAGCAGGTAGGTGGACCTTTTTCTGATTATCAGCTATGTTTTCCTTATATTCACAATTAAGGGAACAGCATGCTTGCTTGCATTAAGCGAAATAAATGACTGTCAGGCCTGTAGCATATACTCTAGTACCTCCATAATGAAAGGTGCTAATATGCTTTCCAGATTATGAGGCGCTGAATATGAGAGAGCCTTGAAGTGTCAATTTTCGGGATAAGTAGTAATTTCTAAAAATATGGGCTCTTTGTCTGATGCAGTTTGGGCCAAGAGCATAATTAATATAAGAGAAGAGTCAATAAGAATAGGAAATTTCCTATGAATGTGAGGGAGCTGGCAGTACATGAGACTCAATTGCTTTCCTGCATCAAACAATACATATTGCTGAAACCAGCTCTTTGATTTTGGAAGAGTCTCCTTTTTTTGATCTGTACATCTTTGGGATTTACGATTGTAGCTTAAAATCCAGACATTTTTCATCAGTCACTTTTCTTGCATTCAAATTCCAATGTGTGTTGATGGAAATTTTACTTTATTTTTCCTTTTAAGGTTCACTTTCTTAACATCTAATACAAACACATGAAGAGAAATGCCATTACTTTTACTTACAATGAACACCAAAGGTTACAGTGACTGTGAACATGACCACAGGAAAAGGTCATTAAACACTGGCCACTCAGCAATGTTACTGTCTGCATCTTCCTTCACAGTCACAATGCTGGATGGCTGTAGTTCTAGAATTTTCCAATTAAGAAGGTGAGAAACAAGACTGATGCTGCGGTCCAGTGTTAGTATAAGGCTGTAAAAATTAATGAATACATGGCCTTCTCCTCTCTGGTGAGACCCTGACCTCACTCCTTCTGGAAACCTTCCACAGAACTCAGTCCTTGAAAACATCAAAGCTTACATAGCTGACCGGTCTGTTCAGACTCCCCTCTCCTTCACTCCTCTACACTCCCCACTTGCATCACCATCTAACTTAACATACTCTAGGTTCCTTTATCACCACCTGTGGCTGTTGCCTTGCCTGCTAAAAAAAAGGCTACTCCTTGGTGCTCCTACCTTTTTTGTAGCCGCTTGTGTATTTAAAGGGCCAGAGAACCGTTTTACGGGGTTCATTCCTCTATGGGGGAATCGAAACGTGGCGCGTCAGTTTAATAAACCTCATGTCTATTACAGCGAATCAGAGGCATTGGTGGTCTTTGGGCGTCAGGATTCGGTGAGCCCCTGTCCAGAGCGCGGTTTGGTCATCCAAATCCCGACACCTCCTTCTCTGTGGAAGGGAGTCCTGTGACCAGGTGACAGCACTCGCCACCCAATAAGGTCAAATGGAATACAATTAGGCAGGCTGGTCTTTATGATATTTATTATACTAAATAATAATTACAACTTATACTAAATGAAATATCTCTACTTCTACAGGATCAGGATAAGCTTTAACAATCAACAGAAACACTTAATGGTCATTAAAGCTAGAACAACTAATACTACAACATACAACCACCACATCCTATAATTATATTAATATTCCCACATCACACATCATACGACCTGTCCGAAGACCTTGGCTCTCCTGTTCCCCTGCGTCGATGTTCCGGGCAAAGCCCCATTTCTAGTCTCAGTTCAAGGCCTGAGTGAATGGGCAAGGGATAGAGAGAGAGGTCTCAGCACAAGGTCTGAGGAAGGGGCATAGACCTAAGATAGAGGCAGAGGCAGGGCGTCAGTGACAAGACTGATCGCTGCTTACTGCTTGTCTCCTTTGGTTTCTTATACTTTCATTTCAGCTTAATTAACATATCTCTATGTCACCCGCATATAGCAGCACTCACTATCTTCTTATCTAGCTCCTACAGCTGGGCCTCAGCTGGGCTGTGGCTGACAGCTTCTTGCAGCTAAACGAGAAGCTATTACTTATAATCCAATACTTAAATTACTTTACTAAACTCCCTGTAGCCATTCTTTATGGCTGCTTACAGGCTCCGTACAGCCCCTCTCGGGTTCAACATTAGAACACTTACTTCATATTTATATACCACAAACATATGAAGAGTTAAGGAACAACATCCCACAGTGATATGAAGAATGTCAATGTGATTTAAATTAGATAATTTTCTTACTTATGATTTCTCTATGAAGAGTCTCATTGTTAGAAGTAAGTAAAGTGAAAAAGTGGGGGGTGGGGGGGAAGGGAAGGGAGAATGCTTGCTATCTAAAGTTGGTTGCTTCACATTCATAGCATAAATAAATTTTAGCTTAAAAACCATGTGGTGATAGTAAAGAGTTACTGCTAAACACACATACACACACATGTAAATGTGTGTAAAATCTGTAAAATGCTAATAAACTATATAACAAGAAAGAATTATTTATCATGTGTGACCATTTGTGAAAATATTTTATGGCTTAATGACTTCTTGAGTATAATGCTCATAATTGTTGCAGTACACTATCTATTTTAATAAGTGCTAGGTCTTAGATGACAAAATATTTGCACTATACATCAATAATTATCTAGATTACTTTAATGAAAACAGCTTAATTTTAATATTTGAGTTTATGAAATGTTGTCAAAGACCACATAAAATTGTATTTTTTGTATGGTATAAAATGTAATATGTTTGGAGTGAACAAAGTAAAAAATTATTATAATACCATTTTTAAGCAAACAATAATAAAAATTTTAATGTAATGTTATATATTATCTTGGCGTTATGAGCAATATAAACCCATGATTTCATCTTTCTTTTAGATTTTCTTAAATATTGCTGAATATTCTGTAGAATCATTGTTATATAAGTTGAATGTTTTGATATAATGTTGAAAATTAAAACAAAAAATTTATATATTAATATATTTAATAGCCATCATATGTTAATATAAATTAAACATATTATGAAAATTATAATTTTATGCAAAGTCTATTTTTCATAAATTATTTTATTAGGATGTGAGTTTTTTTTTTTCATTTAAAAATCTGCTATTGTCTTTTTAAATGATACTCTGGGTATTCTTTTAACATGCTGTTTTTGTTGAAACACATTAACAAAGCCTGTCCTCACACAAGTATGTAGTTACAGAATTAAATGTTCAGATAATTATTTCACACTATACCAAAATTGCTATTTTCTAAAGGTTGTTTCACTTTTTTTGCATCATCAAAATAAGTATATTTCATCAAATATTTTAAATGTTTGTTAGCAATAGTGTTCATGTTAACTTTTCAGTTTTCTAAGTGGTTAATCAAGAGGCACTTGACAGGCCTCTGATCTATCTATAACTACCAGGAGAATATTTGATCTTATTTGATCCTCCCAGATCCTCTCCACCTCACCACCTACCCAAATCCACATCCTTTCTTACTCTTCCCCACTAGAGAACAAACAGGCAACAACAATGTACAAGCCAGAATAGGACAAAACAAAAAAAGAAACAAATTAAACAGAGCTTATTTATTGTGAGGAAGTTGCCCCAGGCATTGATTACCAGCAGCAGTGCAAATGTCAGCCCAACTCAAGGACAGTAAAGACTTACTACCATTGTAGAAGAAATCTTTACAAATTTTAGATCCCTTAAAATGGCCTTAACCATGAACCATATTTTAAACCAAATGGGTTATATTTGTACTAGTAAACTAATATCGCTTTTAATTTTGTAATTGCTAGTCAAGGAAAAGGTAATGGGAAAGATAACTTCATTGACATAACTAATTTTAATATGTGCTGGGCCTTATTCTTTCCTGTTCTTCCCTCTCTGTTCTCCTCTCTGCAATGTGGCTAATAGGGTGAAAGTTGCTGTGGGCTCTTGAGTTCTTGTTCTTCAGCTTCCAGTCACTTTGTCCAATAGAAACACAAGATGAAGTTAAAGGTCAAAGACTACAAGAAATAACATATATATTCCTTTTCTTTTTCAAGTTACATTCCTATCACAACCCCTTCCCTGGTCCCACCCTCTCACCCTCTTCTCCCTCTCCCACCTCTCCATCTCCTCAGATGAGGGGAGCCCCCCCCACAATATCAACACATCCCAGTTCATCAAGTCACATGAGGGCCAACAGCTTCCTCTTCCACTGAGGCTTCAACCAGGGAGCCCAGCTAGTTAAGGTGTTCCACAAACAGGCAACAGAGTCCTTGTCAGAGACAGCTCCTCTTCACTCCACTTGCTAAGGTATATGGGTGACAACCATGTTGCCTATCATCTATATATGTATAGGGGGTTTAGGTACAGTGTATATATGGGTTTTTTTTGATCATTTGTTTGTTTGTTTGTGGGGTTGGTTTTCAGTCTCTGTAGGTGTCCAGGAGCTTACATGTGGAATTCTTGCCCCCTCTGGATCCCATCTGTGGGTTGTAGGATGATTATCATGTACTAAATAAGGCTTATATCCACTTATAAGTGAGTACATACCATGTGCATCTTTCTGGGTCCGGATAAGCTCACTCAGGATGAGCTTTTCTAGTTCCATCCATTTGGTTGCACATTGCATGATTCCCTTGTTTTTGATAGCTGAGTACTATTCCTTTGTGTAAATGTACCACAGGTTTTGTTTTTAAAGCTGCTATGAACATAGTTGAACTTATGTCCTTGTGGTATGGTGGAGAATCTTTTGGGTAGATTTTCTGAGATAATGCCTGATTGATTTCAAGAGTGACTGTACAAGTTTTCGCTCTGTATATTCTTTAGCTCCTTTCTTGTCATGCACAAGTTGGAGAGCCACACTGTGTCTCTAAGAAAAGCCATCTCCCACAAACATGGCTATTAATCAGGCTAAGAATTGCATGTTGTTATTATTACTGCTTTTATAATTATCCACATATCAACACATCTATGATGTCTAAACAACTGAGATAACTTAGGTTGTTTAATCTGTAAATGTTTGTATAGTAACTAAATTTGACTAATCTCATATTGCTTCTTCTTTCTGGATAGTAAAAAAAAACTCCACGTACTTTAGGACCTCCAATCATTCTTATGACTATTCAGCATCATGAGGATTTGCATATACATAATAGTTTGTATATTTTTGATATATACAAAAATAAATATATCTGCATATTATAATAATATTGTTATTATGACCATGCTATGCTTGTGTTACCTTCTTATTCAAGTTTGGAGGCTATTCTATGAACACTACCCTTCAGTTATGGCACATTAGCAGAAATGTGGTATGTGATTACAATGGAAGCAATTCATGTACGAATAGGAGTGCAAAAGCTTGTGCAGGAAGGATCCATATGCATATCCAATTACAGCTAAAGAAAGCAACTTTTGACTTATTTGTGCAAGTGCTTGGAGTTACAAAACCTGGAGCATTCCATTCTGCTATTGGATGCACAGTTGAACTAGGGCCTGTAAGATGACTGGTGTTTTTACAAGTGGAGAGAAGATTGCCAATGTGGACATTGGATGCAAAGGGAGCACTGGCAGTGATGTACTGCCAGGTGCAAGCTATTTCACTTATATCAGTTATATGTCAAGAGATTGGAAGTGCCATGAACAATTATAATACAAATCTTGACTAAACCTTAACTGACTAGTTTATATGTGTATCTCTATTGATGCTGAAGGATGTGTTTTCCTGAAACACATTAGAATTAATGATTTTGTCCTTCTTGTCACCAGGATGCCTTGAATGGAACATAGTTTCCAATATAAATTCCCAACCCATTGCAATATATAGCTCACTAATGTCAGACCAAGTCCCAAGCTTATTTCTGTATTACACAGCACAGGGTGGATGTACAAATGTCACATGTCTTGTTGACAAATAATACATCAATTGTATTTTTTTGTTTTGATTTTTGAGAGAAGATTTAAGCCTGTATTCCAACTTGACCTTGAACTCGCAGGCTTTGTAGAGCATGTTGCTTAGCATTCCTGCAGCTCGAGTTTGATATCTAATACCTATGGTGGGATATTTGCTCACATTGTGAACCCCGAGTTTGTGAACTGAAAAATCTATTTCTAATTGGGGTGACTCAACCTTCAATCCTATAGCTTTCTGTGTATTGTAAACAAGTGGTTACGGTGTGACTGAGCACTAAAAAACACCGTTAATCCAAGAGCCTTCTGTGCACAGCATTAAATAAAGTTCCCTAGGTCAAGAGGCAGAGCAAGAAGCCAGCTGACAGGGATTAAACAGGAGGGACACTGAGCTGAGGGTATTTAAGACAGCGTGGGAAAGAAGGAGCTTTTTAGCTCTGGGCTTTTTCCTCTAGGATTTTCAGTTTAATAAGAAAATGAGCTGGGTGCTTATTCTGCCTCTCTGAGCTAGCAGTCTTAATCCCAGCATCTGACTCCTGAGTCTTCCTTGATAACATCAAATGACTGGAATGTTTTAAGTTTTTTAAACAACACATACCCTTTGAATTTACTCGGAAGGAGTAAGTGGGGAGGTAGAAAAATAGAAATTCAAATTGATAACAACCTCACTTGAAACCCATAATAAATGAGTTGGATTTTGTTTTTGTTTTTGCTGCGTATTTACTATAACTATTATGAGAATCTAAAAATTGGGGATTACTTGGAATAGATGGTCCAATTGGTAGTGTATGTTAACAGCCAATTGCTCATTTCATTTAAAATGTTACTGATTTTCATCTATTAGAAAACTCAAAATGCATACCAACTACAATTGTCAATATTTTGGAATGATTCAGGTATTATATATCCAGTAATTAGCTAAGTAATGTATTAAATTAATAACAAAATATAGTTGTGTCCTAATGTCTAAAATTGTTAACATATATGTTTGTGTTATGAGACAAAATCTCTACCTAGAATATTCAGTAGGGTATCTATTGGGACCAATATAGGTACATATTGGTTATGGTTGCACATAGAAAGCATAAATATGAATTTATTCAAGGAACATCTAGGAAGAAAAAGAAAGCAGTAGTTTCATAATAAAGGTTGGGAGTTTTTTTTCTAAGATGTTCCTTTCTGAAAAGCAAATAGTTGGACTAGCCAAGCATTGTGGAATGCCACTCAGTGTCATCACCTCCTGAAAAGCGTTGCATTGTAATCTCTAATCAATAATTTATGAATAGTTCATATGGGTGTCCTTCATTACAATGAGAAATTCTAGTTATAACACCTCTCTTTGCACAGTCTTTGTATGAGCAGATCAAACTGTGTTCACTGCTTTCACCCCAAGCCTCCTCTGATAAACTAGAATAAACTGTTTCACCTCCGTGCTCCCCTTGTGTCTAATTTTGCTGAGTTTCAAAATTTCCTGACTTCCTTTTAATACTATTTTTCTCAGCTAATCGTAATACGAAATTCTTTAAAAAACCAAATAAATATTTTATTTTTTTAAAGTTTTATGGGAAATATATAAAATTAATTAGGTTTGGATAGTATTTAATTGATAAAAATCTCAAGTATTCATTAGAATATCAGATGTCCCCAAGACTCCTTTCTCCATGTCTCATTCTCTGTCACTCTATCACTCTGTCTGTCCCATCCCTCTGTGTGTGTGTGTGTGTGTGTGTGTGTGTGTGTGTGTGTGTGTGTGT